>VWYP01002912.1:0-40622 GCA_013400435.1 Pycnonotus jocosus | reverse complement strand
CTGTGAAAGACAAAGAAATATTTTAAATCTTGTTGTAATGCTTTATCTGAAGGGACTCTGAAAAAAGAAAAAGCAGTTTCTTAATTTTCAGTGAAGCTTTGGTCGAAACTGCCTGATAAATGGAATCAGCAGTCAAGTTTATATTTTTTTAATCTTGATCCATGATGAGAAAAATTTGAGTGACTGTTTATTGCTGTGCTATATCTGTCATACACAAAATTATTGAAACAATTATAAGCCTTACCTAGTGGATGTTCTGGGTGGCAAACTTTTAAAACTTCACCTCTACACAGTGCTTGAATAGGGCACAGATTTGGTGTGAACAGTGAGATGACTTCCCTCAGTGATGACCAGTGAGGAGGGGACACCCCTGAGGGCTCACAGTTTGAGTGAAGGCCATATGAGTGTCAGTTTAATGTGGTGAATCTCATCCAACACATGCATAAATGTGTGATGAAAACTATGCAAGCATGTTTTAGCGTGCATTTAATAAAAATATATTGCTAAGTAATTCTTTCTGAGAACGCAGGTATTTTCCTTGGAAATTTGGAAGACTATTGTAATGTACGTTGATATATCACATAAAACACTCAATGGGTATTGTAGGTGGGGCAAGGATAACTCCTTTTGTGGCAGGAGATTGCTTTGCCTCTAGTTCTGACAAAGTGATGATGTTCTAAGGGACTTCATATACCTGGTTTTTGTCTTTCCTTAGTTAGTGAAAAATTCTATGCTAATTGAGAAGTCACTCTCCACCACAGCACCAGTTCCTGCCATGCGTTTTTGCTGGATAAATGCAGGTATGGGTTTGCTCAAACACAAATGTTTTATGTGATGTGCTCATCACAAGACATTTTCTTCTAAGCCTACAGATATGGCCAAAAAGAAGTAGTTTTTTTGAGTTCATTCAGATATATGGATTGTAGTTCTAATAATCTCTCTCTCACTCTCTTGCCAACTCTCTTCCACTCTCTCTCCCTTTACCTTAATTTTTGATTTTGTTAGTCTCACACGTCTGCTAAATGGGTAAGTGACAGACTAGGCTATCAAAGCCTCCTATGGCTTTAATAGAAACTCAGCATGTTCAACTCCTACTTTGGCAGAATTGGTTGGTGTGGTACCATGGCAGGGTACCACAGGGGTACCATGGCTGCTTTTTTAACATGATTTTTTTTAATACATAAATTTGAATTGCTCCCTAGTTGGCTAGTGTCTTTGATCATATTTGACTCCTCTACAGAGTGTGTGGAATTCCAGCTACAGATTTCTACCCCAGAATGGATTTAGCATCTCTTCTGCATGTCTCTGTTCCCACTGAAGTACCTCTATCCCTCTGTTATGCACACACACACATATATATATCTGGCACTCTTTTGTACACACATTTCATCTTAATAGCATCAATGCATTGAGGAACCAGATGCAGTTCTTCCTATGGTATCTATCTATTCTGACAGAATGATAGAAGTGAGACCTTTATCATAAATGTCTTGTATTTTCTATAGAACTAGAAAGTAAACCTTGATTGTTTATTTCCCCTCAAATTATTTCTAGTCCCTACCTTGAAGCCAACACACACTTGCTTTGACTAATGCTCTTCATTAGGCTAAAGATCCTTTATTCTTGCTCAGCTGCCATATTTCTGGGCTGCAGAACTGTTCTTCAGTCAGCTTTGTACATCAAAGCACAGAAGATAGGACTTGAATACTAGTCCATTCTGTCATGACAGGACAAACCATACAAACCTGTTTCAAAAACTCTCCAGTGATGAATATTTGACTATCTCCCCAGGCAATCAGTTCTAGTACTTCACCTTCCTTATCCTTAGGAAATTTTTTTCTCCCTCATGCAATTTAAGTGCATTGCCTCTTGTTCTAACTGCCACTGATGTGGAGAACAAGGTATTCTCCTCTTCTTTGTCTACCTTTTCTGATATATTTGAACACTGCTATCACATTCCCTTATCAATTTTATCTTTGAGACATGCAATGCAAGTTCTTTTAATCCTTCCCCATGGGTCATATTTTCTAGACATCTGATTATTTTCAGTTTCTCTCTTCCGGCCTTTTCAACCTTTATTCCTTTAAGACCTTTTTTTTGGTTTTTCTTTTTTCTACGTCCCACCATCCCACTCCTGACTCCAACATACACACATATTCCTATGAGGAGCCTGAAGCAGCTGGATATGTTTAACTGAGATAAGAAAAGGCTGGTGGAAAACAGTTCACAGTATCACAGAATGGATCGGGTTGGAAGGGACCACAACAGGTCATCTGGTCCAAGCTCCTTGCTCAAGCAGGGCGTAAAACACAATGCACAAAATTGTGTCTAGACTTTTTTTTTAATATCTCCAGACAGGGAGAATCCACAACCTCTGGGCAACCTGTTGCAGTGTTCAGTCACCTGCACAGTAGTTCTTCCTTGTATTCAAGTGGAACTTCTATACATCAGTTTCTGCCTTTTGCCGCTTGTTCTCTTGCTTGGCTTTACCAGACAGAGCCTGGATCCATCCTCTTGTCACCTTCTCTTCAGATGCTGATAGACATTGATGTGGTCTCATCTCAATTATCTCTTATCAAGGTGGAATGGACCCTGCCCCCTCAGCCTTTCCTCATAAGAGAGATGCTCCTATCACCTTCACAGTCTTCTACTGGACCCTCTCCAGGAGCTCAATGTCTCTTGTACTGAGCACTTCAGAAGTGGTTGCTGTCTTCAATGATCTAACACTATGTAGAGAAGACAAATTCTTCTAAGGTGGATAGTGAAGTGATCAGAGATAAAGGCCACAGATTGAACTGATCAAAATTTTAATTGAGTATCTAGAGTGAGAATGGTAAAGCATTGAAACAGGAACACTGAGAGGTTGTGAATTCTCCATCCTTGAGAATTTCAAAACTCATTTGATCAGGAATTTTAACAATCTGACCTAGACTGGAAGCTAGTACTGCTTTGACTGGAACGTTTGACTAGATGACCTTGATTGGTCCTTTCCAGCCTAAATGATCCTGTGAATCTTTGTTGCCTAAAACAGATCATATTACACTGTGTTTCGGTAATGCCCATAGAGGTAGAATCAAAGAATAACAGAATGGTTAGCATTGGAAGGGGCTTCTAGAGATCATTTACTGGACCTTGTCAGGGTCACCAGGACAGCAAGTTACACAAGAATCTGCCTGGGTGGGTTTTGAATGTCTCCAGAGAGGGAAATTCCACGACCATCCTGACAATCTGTTCCAGTGATCTGCCACGCTGAACAAAAAGAAATTCTTTCTTATGTTGACGTGGAAGTTCTTATGCTTTATATTATGGCCATTACTCCTTGTACTGTCTCTGGACACCAGTGAAAAAGGTCTGGCACCATCCTCTTGGCACCTGTCTTTGAGATATTTGCATGTATTTATGAGGTCCCCTCTCAGCCTTCTGTTCTGTGGACGAGATTGGCCCAGCTCTCACAAGAGTTCATCTCTTGTAAGAGAGAGGTTCCAGATCCACACCATCTTTGTGGACTCCACTGGACCCTCTTAGTAGCTCCTTGTCTTTCTTGATCTGTGGAGACCAGAACTGAACACAACGCTCCAGATATGTCCTCTCTTGACCTGCTGGCCATGCTACTCCTAATGCATCCCGGGACACCACTGGCTGTCCTGGCCACCAGGACAAACTGATCCTTATGATCAACTTGATTTCCAGATCTCCAAAAACTACTCTAGTAGATCAGCTCTGGAGAAGGTGAAGGATTAATTCTGTAGTTATAAATTATGGTTCTCATGTCTCTCTAAATTATATTTGCCAATTTTGTAATTTTATTGACTAACATTCATGATTTCACTATAGCTCCCAGACATGTCAGTAGGGCTGCTGTGCCAGAGACTGATGTCCCACCATTTCTTTATTCAGCTGACTACTTAACTCTTCTAAAAACTGGGAGTTTGCATCCCTCTTTCTTTTTTTTTCTTTTTTTCTTCAGTTAGTGAGTATTTTTTTAAGTATGAATCCTGCCCTTCAGAAAGTTTGCAGTCCCTATCAGATTTCTTATTAAAGGATAATTTACCAAATATTTTCCTCATCTAAATGATTAATAAAACTATGATATTGCGATGGCAGAATAAATACCTTCAGCTTTAGTCAATCCCTTCTTTAAGACAGAGAACAAAAAGCTGCTGTCTAAACGCAGCTTTCTAATATTTTTTCTGTATCTGCCTTAAGCAATTTCATCTCCATGTTTTGAAATCGTGCTATGAGCATGTTATATGAGCTAGAGGTGCCCTTTTTGGCTTGTTTATATGTTGTCTTTTTTGGTTGCTTTATCTGTTTGCTTATTTGTTTTTCTTGATTGGGATTTTTGGTTGGGGTTTTTTGGTTGGTTGGTTGGTTGATTTTGGTTTGGTTGATTTTAGTTTTGTCTTCGAATGGTAATTTCTGATGACGCAGACAAAGTATATGGCTGGTTCAACTTTTTTTTTCCTCAGTACTGAAGCTACTGCACTATCTGCACTAGAATTTTCTGTGACTTCTTTTACTTTTTCAATTACCCAGATCTACCTTTGCCAGTTTTCTGGTGTTCTTTACACTTTCTGTGTATTCTTTATGATCCCAGATAACTCTGCTTCCTTGTGAACCAAGAATGGTAAAACATATCAGAAGAGCTATATATTAAAATTCATTAATTTTTCTGAAAATTTAGGATATTTTCTTTCATAATTGCCTTGATTTTTCTGCTTTTTTATCTTTAATCCTGCACTTCATTCACGTGAATGTGTTGATTGTTGGGCTGCCATGTTCTGCCTTTATCAGTACCGGAACCATTAGAAGATCTGTATTTTTCCAAAGCTGAAACTTGCTTGCTTCTTGAGACACATATCAATATCTTCTAAATCATTCCTTCTAATCATATCACTCTTCCTAACAAACGTCTGTTAGGTCAGTTAAATCACCGATTTTATCTTAAACTTCTTCTTATACATCTTCTTGATTGTTTCCCAATCTATTTCAACTGGTGCCCAGAAATCATAAACATAAAACAGTGAGTTCACTCACTGAACTTTCTTCCTTTATGCTGCTATGAATAATGCTATCCTTCCTACTTTTAGGGTATTTTATCCGGAATGTTGCAGTTTCTCCATGTCAGTCAGTCACAGCTGAAGAGATTCTTCTGTCAAGCTAGTGAATGTCATGCAGTATGTGTAAACCCCTTTCATGCCATAGAAACCACCCTCCAACAATGACTTATGGACCATCTTCCCAAAGTCAAGGAAATTAAAGCCCTCCTGGTGAACCATCTGGACAACCCTACTTTCATCCGTAGTATGAATCTGTCCTGGTTTGATCCTTTGACCCTTGATAGAAGGATTAACAAAAATGCCATCTGAACGTGTGACTTCTTCACCCTTGCTGTGAGCCTCATTGTCACTTTTGATCCATTTAGAGGCATAGCAGTATTGTTAGCATTCAGGTCTTTTGTTGAATCACATTCACTTCAACAGCATATGCTATTGAATGACAATTTTGTAGAGTTTTTATAAGAATTTGTCATTAGTCCCTGTACAATAATTATCTGTCCTTGAGAACACTGCAAAATCTTTTTTACACACCAACATTATTTTAAAGTATTATTTTTTGGTCTGAATTAGTTCATGCTTTGTTAATGCTAGAGTCCTTCATTAACAAGTCAAGACTGCCTGTTTTCTAGTAGTTGTTCTCCAGTAGTTCCTCATTGTCAATGTATGAGAGCTGGCTTGTTCACATCATGAATTATCAAGAGGTGACTGCTATGAATGAGTGTCAGGGAGATTGCAAAATCTGAAAATTTCTTGATTTATTTTTGTGGAGATGAGCATCAGAAATGAAGTTAAAACAGAGAAGTCATAAAGTCTCCCAGGGATATTTTACTTGCTCTTAACATTTATTTCCTTATTTTTTAAATCAATTTCTTATCTATTTACTGACTGTAGCAAGCAAATGTGGGAATGGTCATGGTGATACCAAATTCTCTTCATATCCATGATTCATGTATATTTAGTTAAAATATTGACTTCTTCACATCCTGTTCTTCCTGCCTGCTGGCATTCAAAATTTGATTGTTTCAGTAAAAGACATAGCTTGTTGCAAGCATCTTTATGCTGTAATGCATTTGTTGCTGTGGTTTTCTAGATAATAGTTTTTGTGAATATTTTTCTTTGTCATTAAATATATATTGTATGTATTTATGAAATTTATGAGATTTATGAGAATGCATGTGAATTTTTCTCCACTGGTAATAATGATGATATCAAGGAGTAGGGATGGAATACTCAATCGATTGCTAAGGATGAATTCTTTTGGGAAGACCCCTGAATCAAAGGGAAAACTTTTTAGTTTAAAATTTTGTTTTTAGACACTTCATCAACATTTTTCAAATGATACAACTTATTTCAGGAGTGCCATTAATTTTTTTTTAAATGCTACAAAAAAAATTAATTAAAATAGTATAACATTTTTCTCTTCAACTCAGCTTAAAATGTTAAACAAAATGGCTAATTTAGTCTTGAGCCAGATAAAGTTTCATCCCTTCTTAATAAAATTAAGAATCAGTTAATGTGTCATCCCAAAGGATGCAGAAGAAAAGAAAATCCAAGTTATTCTAATTGAGATATTTCTTGTTCATATGTCAAAGGAAATGACCTAGAGACTGTTTATAAGATGTGAATTAGAAAGAGAATAGAGTTTTGGCTGGAAACATGTTACTGCTAGGTTAAAGGTTGGACTTAATGATCTTAGAAGTTTTTTCCAGCCTTAGTGTTTCTGTGATGTGTTAGGCTATTATGTTATATTAGAGAAGAAGATTTTTAGTTAGATTATATGACTGCATGTCTATTGAAAGTGTAACAAATTGTACTAGGTCTAGAAGACATAAAATGAGGAAAAAATAAACATGAAAATTGCTTTAACAGCTGAATAATTGTTCTCAAAATAAGTTCATGTGTTGCTTCTAAAGAGAGGTCTGTAGGGCTGGAAGGTGAGATGATGGTCACTCCAACTGGATTTGCAGGAGGGGCAGCCAACAGATGTCTGTGACAAACGGCATTTTTTGTTTTGTTTCAGGTGATACTGAATAGCTGTGGAGCAGTGTTGTGACCCATCGCTGTAGAGCAGACACCAGGAGGTATCCTGTGAGCCATCAAATTACATTCCAGAACAAGATGGCAGCCTTTGAACTTTCTGTGTGAAAGAAGCTTGGATTACTGGGGCAAAAAATTTAGTTTGATTTAAATTGAATGAGGGTAATAGACTTAGATTACATTCTACAAAAAGATTCTTTAATGTGAAGGTGGTGATGCACTGGAATAGGTTCCCAGACAAGTTTTGGATTCCCCATCCCTGTAAGTGTTCAAAACCAGGTTGGATGTGGTTTTGATTCTAGTCTAGTTTGGTTTTCCTGGTCTACTTGTCTAGAGTCCCTACCCGTGGTGGAAATGTGTGTGTGTGTAATTGGATGACATCTGAGGTTCTATGACTGACATTTAGGTTCTAATACGGTCAAGATATAAGTTTCTCAAAAGAGTCTGGAAGTTATTATTGACAGTTTGCTAACTTAAAAATAGCTACATTCAAAACATGGAAACTTATTCATCAGCTTATCAGAGTTTTTAAAAATCGTGTATGTTTAAATGCTGATACATTTCTTCTGAAAATAAAAAAAAAAGATGACTAAATGCTAATATTCATCTTTAAATAAAATATCTGTGTGTCTTAAAGAAGAAAAGCATGAGTGGTAACTGAATCTTGCTATGGAAGTATCATAGTATATGCTGACAAATGATATATTTGGCATTAGCACAAAAAGCAGAACTGTTTATGTTACAAAATAAAGAACGTAAGTAGAAGTATCATTTAGAGTTCATCATTAAGTATTCAAGCAACATATAAAAGTATTCAAAATGCACAGCAAGTAGAGGAGAGAATTGTTTAAAAATTGACTGAAACATATTTAAATTAAATACAACTGTGTGTTTAAAGATGACAAAGATCAAAATGAAATCTAAATACTATATTATTCATTATCAATGCAAAACACTGAATGCCACAGAATATTCCAAGTTATAAGGAACATACTAGGATCAAGTCCAGCTCTCACCTTTGCACATGGCTTCTTCAAGAATCACAGAATATGACTGTCAGTAGTAAAGTAGAGGAAGTGGTCAACAAATGTTATGTCACAATCAGCTATTGTACATGTGATGGTGGTAGTGGACATGATAATATTTTTTCCCATTCTCTAAGTAATTCTGAAGGATCTTAAGCAGTTAAACTATCAGGTCTAAAGCATTTGAAATGTTTTAAAGTATTTTTTAAATGAATGATGTAAAAAAAACCCTAGCTGGTGACCTCTGATCCTCTGGTTTTCCATATTTTTTGAAAGACGGGAAGTTCCACAGAACTTGAATAAAGCTAATTATAAACTAATGTTTTTAAAGGTGATGTTGATGCTGTACATAATTAAAGGTTTGTAAAGTAAAATAACAGATTAGGACTTGAAGGAATACAAAGTAAGTTTGCCAATGACATTAGATTGGGAGATGTTGACTCCATCAAAGACAGAAAGGTTTTGCAGAGAGATCTCAACAAATCAGAGATACAAGGGCAATCACCAACATATAAAATTTTACAAAGGGAAGTGTCAGACTCTGTACCTGGGCTCGGGCAACCAGATTTGTGTGTATGAACAAGGGATCAAAAGGCTGGAGAGCAGCACTGCAGAAAGGGCCCTGAGGTTCCTGGTCAATGGCAAGGTGAACATGAGCCAGCAGTGCCCTGGCAGCCAGCAGGGACAACCCTGTCCTGGGGTGCATCAGGCTCAGCATCACAGCCAGGCAAGGGAGGGGATTGTCCTGCTCTGCTCTGCACTGGGACAGCCTCACCTCCAGTGCTGGGGGCAGCTTTGGGTGCCACAATACAAAAAAGACATTGAGCTGTCAGAGAGTGTCCAAAGGAGGGCCATGAGGATGGTGAAGGGCCCTGAGGGGAAGCCGTGTGAGGAGGGGCTGAGGGCACTTGGTCTGTTCAGCCTGGAGGAGACTGAGGGGAGACCTTCTTTCTTCATGAGGGCAAGCAAGAGGGGCAGATACAGATCTGTTCTGCGTGGTGACCTGTGACAGGACTCAAGGAAAAGGCATGAAACTGACACAGGGGAGGTTTAGGTTGGATATCAGGTAAAATTTTTTCACTCAGAGGGTGTTTGGGCCTTGGAACAGACTTCCCAGGGAAATGGCCACAGCACCAAGCCTGACAGAGCTCAAGAAGACAATGCTCAGAGACACATGTTGTGATTTTTGGAATGTCACATGTGGGTCCAGGAAGCTGATCTGTAATTCTCAACTTGGAAAAGTCTTCCTTGCTGTAGACATTCTCCCTGGTTCCCTTGTCATTGCCTTGGCAGTGAAGTTGGAAGCACAGGTGTTCAGTATCTTTGCCTTCTCTGAAACCTCTGTTTCAAAGGTTCCCATTGTATTCTCTACTAAACCCACATTTCCCCCTGTATTTGTTCTGTTATTGATGTAGTTGGACAAGACCTGCTTGTTGTGCTTGATAGATTTAACTCCAGATGAGCCTTGGTCTTCCTGATTGCATTTCTGCATACTCCCAATATTCATCCCTGCTTCCACCTTTTGTATCTTCTTCTTACATCTGTGCCTTAACAGGAATTCCTTCATCACTCAGGTCTCAGCCATTTTTGCTCAATTTCTTCCCTGGAGATGCACCATTCTTGAGCCTGGAGGAAGTGACCCCTGAGTATCCACCAGCTCTCATTATGTTTTTGTACATAGCTTTATTGCATTTTCAGATTTTTCTTGTTGTTGTCTAAAAACTATCCATTTGCAAACACATCCACCTCTGTGGACATCTGCTCTGTTTTCTTTCTTCATTTTTACTTCACTCTCCTTCTGCACACTCTTAGTTTCTGATTTCAGCAATATGTACGAGCTAACTGAGCTCAATGCTGACCCCATATTAAGTGTTCTCAAGTACAGAAAGAGAGAAAGAGTCAAGACAGAGGCGTATTTCACACTTTTTTTTTTAATTACATATATTTACACTCTTTTTTGTAAGTACTTCCTGAAAATACATTTCTCTACATTCCTAGACATAAGACTGTATTAAATATATCTTTAATTCTATTTATTCCATGTTGGTAAACTATATCTTGTAATTGATATGACTTGTATATTACACTAGTAACTGTCAAATAGACATGTTTATTTCAGTGTTTTGTGAAAAGGTGAATTTTATTTGTAAAATAAAAAAAATTAAGATCCTTGCAGTACAGAAATATCTTATGTTTTTCAGATTGCATGGGAGATAAAATCTTGCTGTGGACCATTATTGGCACTTAGAACTATCTGGTTGAAATGACACTTTTTTCTTATTATCTTAATGGAGTTCTGTGTTGCTTTTTCCTTTTGTGTGTGAATTTCTTTTCTTCAACAGTATTTCAAAGAGGTATCTTCCTGCGTATCATCCTCATGTACAGTTAGAAGCCAGTTTTAAAAGACGGAAAAGTTTGCAGATGTACTATTTTGTTTCCTTTTGAACAGTTTGCAAAAATGTCAGCAGATTTGTAGGAAACAAAGCAACATGAAGGAGTAAGGTGATAGTTTTGGTCATTGCCAAGAATTAATGCAGCTTTTGGAACCCCAGGAAAAAATAATCCCTCCGTTTATCTAATGCAACTTTTTAAATTAACATTACAAATCCTCTTCCTATTGTTAGTGTTATTATTTCTCCTGTTTTGTCAAAATCATTCAACTTGCAGGAAAAGAATGGAGAATTTTATCCCACAAGTAGAGTAAAAGAATTTTTAACAATTCAATACTTGTCTTAAAGAACTAAAAATTGTGTATTTAGAAGAGGGGCCAGACAATCTTCTGCAGAACAGTTCTGATATAAAATTCTACTTTCTTCAAATTTATAAACACTGTAAGGGTCATACTAATGTTTAATAAAACACAGAAAATTATTGTTAAGTAAATAAAATTTGAATTTCTTCAAATATCTTCTTCTGTTCAACACACCCAGACTATATCCAGGCTCAGCCACCATTCAGAGTTCATGGATTTGAATGATGATGCTACATAAATTGCTATTGTAGAGTGAAGTGACATACATAAATTAGGAAGGAAAAGTCTTTTGTAATTACATACAGTTGAGGAAAATTACTGTTTATTTTCTTAGTCTGAAAAGACAAGCATCAATAAGGAGATGGTCAGTCACACCTGACCAGGTAGGAGCAGAATTGTACAGGTACACCTGGTATTTCAGAAGTTTGTAGGGGATGGGGCAAAAATTGGTAACCTGGAGTAGTTGAATATTTTGGTGAACTGAGCTCAGTTTAATATTACTTTCCAAGCATTAAAAAAAAAAAAAAAAAAAAAAAAAAAAGAAAAAAAGCACAATTGCCCNAAGGATTGCATACACCTACATGTGTATTCCAGCAACTGGCTGATCCTTTTCCTTTAGTGTTTGCCAAACGTGCTTTATTTTCCATAAGTTGACACAGATTTAAGAGGCAAGCCTTTCTTCTGACCCTTTTAATAAATGTTAACCTCAGTTGGGTATTTCCTTAGCCCCGGGCCCTGGGAAATGAGTCTCCTCTGACTGGGCAGTGTGGGGAAGGGAAGATTGTCACTGTGGGGCTGCCATGTATGGCATCTCTGGGATTAAAGGGGAATGATAGGGAGATAGGTAGTGAGTCTGGAGAGGAAGGCTGTCACATGTGGTCTCTGGAAAGCATGCTTTTGTTTTAATTGACACCCATGGCCACACTATTCTTTTTACAGGCATGGTCTAGCCCTTAATCACTGCATGTTATAAGCCCAAATGGGACCATTTCCAGTGCTACACATTAGTATTATTTATTAGAAGGCCCAATAAAGTTTTCCTCTGCAGCCAGGCTCTTATTGTATGGTGTCATTACATAAACAAGATTTGGAAGACTGCTTCCACTTACAGACATGTAGCAGAAGGCTTAATCTGAGAGGCCCAGTAGGATGTTAATTTTGGCCTTTTTTTCCATCAACATTACAGCAGAATAAATATTGAGGATGATTTGGGGACTAGAGTGTTTCAGCCAAAAACATTTCTTGCAATAAATTATATCCCTGTTTTCATTCCTTCAGTTTAGAGACTTGGAAGGCTGGGAGTTTTTGGAAGGTTGGGAGGTTTTTTATTTCTCTCTCTCTCTTTTTTTTTTTTTTTTTTAATTCTGTGGAGTCTGTACTAGCATCGGCTTCCCATATGTTAGAGGCATCTCAGGGTTTATTAGTCAGCCTAGGTCAACTGAGATTTGTTGTATTTGCTTTCATAAAATCATATACTTCTTGAACTGGAAATCACACAATGCTTCTTATTTGCCTTCAATCACTCGCAGATGCAGAATGGTCAGACCATTTCCCTTTAAAATGACCTGAGGGATTAGAGGAATTCAAAGGAATTTCCAGCTAACTAGTGCCTCTGATTTCCCTGACTTTACTTCTTGAGCCTTCGAGGTCAGAGTCTCTGGTAACTTAATCTGTCCCTGATTTGTTCACTTCCTTCCTTTTGTTTGTCTCCAGAGTAGTAACTGAGTAGCCAGGCTCAACTCCTGTGTGTGTGCTCTTCCAGAATTTTAAACCAATGGTGTAAATCTGGTGGGAGGAGGTTGCTCTGTTAAGAGCACAGGAGTCTGAAACGTTCCTTCATAGCCCTTTAATCTGCAACCATCAATAGGTGTAGAATTACATCAAAGGTAGATGTGGAAAACCTGCCTGTTGGCAGAAGTTTAAATCTGGCATGCAAGGGTCCCAGCTTCCACTGGAAAAAAGCTATAGGGATTAGAGAAAGACTGAAGACTGGTCCCAGTGCAGCAGAATATTGGGAACAAATAAAGGTCTTTCAGTGCTCATAAAAGCTGTCCTGAAGAGGAGGATTCAAGAAGTTCTGACACACAGCAGAAGATGCAAAATTCAAGGAGGGGAAGGGGGAAATTGGGAAGAGAAGCGCAAGGCCATAATCTGCTTTCAGTCCGGGATGGCTAGTGGCAGTTCTGCATCTTTTGTTGGTTTTTGTTTCAGAAACTGATCAGGAGTCTTTGTGTGGATTGTCTCAATTATCAGGGGACAGGAGCTTACTTAGCAGGTGGCCATCTGAAAAGTGGCTGATGCTTTTAAAAATACTTCTAACTCTTTTGTTCTCTGCCTGCTGCCATAACTTTGGTGTTTCTAGTTTTGACATTTACTCTTCATCCAATTACTCATTTTGACTAAATACTTGCATGGAATGAAAGGGACTTCCTTTCAAAGGCTTCATGTGTCATTACAGAGCTGACTGCCATCTTCTCTATAAATCAGTTTCTATTTAAAAAATAAATTATAAATCAAACTCAGTAAACTTCCAATCAGACTGGTGATTTAAAAGCTAAAAACTAAAAGCTTTCTCTTTTGTTTTTCTTTGAAATTTTTAACACAAAAAGTATTCATAAAGAGTATTGATTCTAAAAGAGTAGTTATGTAAAAATCTCACAATGCATCAATGAGATCAATGGAGTAAAAATCTTCAAAATATGAACGAGATCTTTCCAAGGAAGACAATAATTTTTGGCTTGTGTTTGCCATGTAAAGGAAAATTAAATCTCTCATCATTACTGAAATCGCCATCTTCCTGTCCAATGTTTTGTGGTGATCCCCCAAAAAACTAATTTAAATGCATATTTTGTCCACTCATCCTGATTAAAACAAGGAAAATAAGGAAAACAGGAGAAAAAAATACAAATATGATTGTCCTGGAATAATGTTGGATTTTTAGATAGCAAGCAGCTGCCTCTTAAAAGTTATCATTTATGTTATTTCTTCATTGTGACCAGACAGGCGAATTCTGTGAGGGTAGAACAAAGCTTGAGGTACCTTTGAATCCATCTAAAGTAGCCAGAAGTGTTTCCAGCAGTTTTGTCAATATTTCTTTGGAATTGAAAGAGCCTGAGGAAACTCAGGAAAAGGTTGAGTTTTAGAAATCAATGGGATCTAAGAACAGATATGGAGAGAAAAAGTAGATGATAAACTCAAAGGAAAAAAAAATATGTCAGTCTGGTTTTGAAGTTCAGTCTTATCTTTGCTCGTTCAAGTTTTGAAAAGGAAGTAGGAAATGTTAATGAAGCTGCTGTATCCACAAAGCTTCCTTTTAATCCTGTGTCTCCTTTTTTTCACTGCTCTAGTGAGTGCTCTGTCCTGTCATTTATTGCTTTCTGGTGAAAAGAAATGAAGTGATTATATAAGGTAAATAAAACCTTAACTGTGTGAAATATTTTTCTTCATTTTCATGTAAGCTTCTTTCCATAAATTGCACAAGTAAACCATCTCAGATGAAATTCAAAAATCTAAATTAGCTTCAGAGTTGTTGTGATTATTTCTAGCAGCTTGTGAAAGTCTCTGTTCTTTTGGCTTATCCAGGGTGCACATCCTCCTGAATAAAAAACGTGGCCTGTGGTTCTTTTATATTAAATTTCTCCCATGTTATACTGGGGAATGAGGCACACATATTAGCTCCCCTCAGCAGAGAGGGATTGGCTTTTCTCCCATCCATCTCACTTTGGGAAAGAGGTATTGGCAGTTTAATAGAAATTACTTCTATCAATAAGACTGTGAATAGAAGTGTGATTGGAATTCATTGCAACAGTGATTTTACTGAGGAAAAATGTGAGGGAATTTACTTGGTCCTTGGAAATCCAAGACAGGCTAATAGACACTTACAGCCAAAGCAGGAAGCTGCACACCCACAGCTGTGCCATACAAATGCATCAGGTGGTGATATAAACAACAAACGGAGTATGAGACATGTAGAGAGAGAACCATCATATAAATTGCAAAAATATGTATTATGTAGTGTGCTATACTCTTTTGTTTTAAATGATACAACAGATGGTGGTACATTTTTCCAAGTCTTTGGGGAGGCTAGACTTAGATTTCAGAGCAGGGAAGTTTTTCTTTTATTCAGTCTACATTTATCTTGGCTTCTTTCCATCTTCTGACTCCCAGTCATACCTTCATGGACCAAGAAGCCTGTGCAGCTCCACGCTTCAGACCACCATGGGCTCTCTGAACTTGCTGCCTTCTGTAGATGATGAAGAGGAAGAGGGGCTGGAAGGGTCACTTATAGTCAATCTTTGACTTGAATGATTGTGATGTCTCCCTGGCCCCTGCATCTTGCAGTTAATCATAGCAGTATTTAGCTGATCTTGCTGCATTTTAACTCTGTGAAAATAATGAAATTGATTGAATTGATAAATGAAAGCTCAGGACCTGTGTTTTTTATCATGCTGCTTAATCCTTCATTTATGGAAGTTTTCTGAACTTTCTCTGACATGTTAGCAACTTTCTGTTTTACCTGAGCTGCCAAGAAATTAATATTGATGTTTGAGTTCAGTTACACCACTACTATACAGAGAACTGTCACTTCTTGTATATGAGAAATGATGGCTTTTTCATATGATTTCATAAAGTGAATTGATTTTTTTTTTTTTGCCACCAATTTTCTATTACAAGTTCTTTGCTAATTTTGGCTTTCTTATTAGTCTTCTTGAGCTTTTTTCCTTCATTGTTTTGCAAATACCTCCCTCCTGCTGGGTATCTGTTTCAATTTATTTTCCCTCAGACACATTAACTTGCCTTTTTCACAATACTCTCATTTTGTGACTTCCTGCCTATATTTCTGACCCCTCTAGGACACCCTGGTTTATGATCAAACAAACCTGTTCATAGGCTCCATGAAAGAAAAGACTGTACGTTTGTAGGTTTATTTTTATTGAATCATAGTGAAATTTGTACCTTGAGGGAGGGCTTTATTACATTTAACTACTTAGTCAGAATTTATTAAAAATAAACAGCATAGGAGTCAAGACCTTCCAGATGGGATCTCACTTTAAATTTTACTTCAAAATATATACAAACTTATGCACTATCTACTTATAACTCCTCTGATTAATGAATCTTAGATCAGCCTAGATTATTTGCTCATTATTTTTGGTTCAGATACTCCAAAAGTCTTTGAATATGGATTCGAACAGGTTGACTGTGGTGACTGAAGAGGAGTTTCCTTTCTCAAGGCACTTTTATGTGGGAATAATAATTAAAAACACCACATAGGAAAGAATTGACCTGTGCCTTGTCCTCCGCCATAATTAGGGCCATTACAGCATTTCTGGGGACTCTGCCATTTTTAGGAAACTAGTTTGTTGTCATGAACTGCCAAATAGGTAAATTCTTGCTTGAGATCAATATCTGTGGGAGTAGAGAGACCTTTGCAATGAAAGCATCTTTTATCAAATCCTAACTCACTGATTATTTATACCGTAAGGAAAAACACATATTTTTCTCCTGGTATTTTGAAGCATTCAAAAATTCCAGTGAAATATTCAGTGGTTTGATTTTATAGAATGTTTATAGGAAAAGAAAATATTTTCCTACATAAGTGGAAAGTTTGCACTAAGCCAGGTTTTCATCTGTTGCATGAGTGTAATGCTAAACAAATTCTACTGATCCTAGTGCAACGACATGGGTTGTTTTGCTGGATTCTCACTGGACTTATAGAGATTAGACTCTAAATTTCTATTTTTGAATGGACTTTAGGGAAAGTATTGACACTATTTGAAGGGTTTCTGCAACACACAGAGACTGTGTATATGACTTTTCTTTACATGTGCACATAACATTCTTCTGGAAATAACAGTAGGGGCAAAAGTCCTTGACAGAGGCCACTTACAGGCAAAATATTTGTTTTTAATTTATTTTTTTCTGCTAACACTACAGTGTTGGTAAAGTTTAAATAAGCATACTGCACAGCTATAGAAAAAATAGTCACAATTGTATTACATCAAAAACTGGAGCTCAGGCAAGTAAAAATCAAAGCCTATGTCAAGTACATCAAGATCACCATCAGGCTTTGTCTGGCTGCTAAAAAGAGCTTACTCTTGATAAAGGGGGAAAAGGCAGGAGGAAGCAAGGTTTTACGCTCATAACACATTCCATATCACATAACAGCTGCTCCAGGCTTTGTCTCATCCTTTAAATCTGTTCCTTACTGAGGAATGAAAGAAAAGAATGAGAAATCCGCAGAAGGAGGTGTGCAGTGCCTGCACAGAGAATCTCTCCATGCTGAAAGCTTGCTGTAATACCATTTAGACATCACCACTACCAGCCAAAGAAAAAAGAACATGGCTGTGTGCAGTGTGTGCCTTCCCTTACCCCCTGCACAATGTGCTCGTTACAACTCTTTCTTTAAACTGCTGGCTAGACAGCTGGCCATGCCTCAGAGGAGCATGGGGTAAGGGAGCACTTAAATTACTGCTGCATTTTATGGTCAAGATAAACTCAAACTGCAGGGTTACAGCTTGAACTGACATACAAAAAAGAGAACCTTGCAGGCCTCTGGAAAATGAAGGGAAAGTAAATGTATTTCAGCTAACATAGCAGGGGTGGGGTGGTGGGGAAAAGAAAAGACACATAAAAGATAGATCTTCTCTACGTTTTAAGAGAAGAGCTAGGTTAATACTTCTGTGTTTGTAACTGTAAATCTGTAATTTCAAATTAGTATTTTTTAAGAAGCTTTAGGCTTCCTTGTATTATGTCATCACTGTATATTTTCAAAGATGGCAAAGACTATTGGGTGATAATTTTGATATTGTGGATTTTATTGAATGATACTTAACATATATATACTTTCAGGTAGGTTAAGTGCTTGGATAATCTTCCTAGATGCACACTAAGCAGTTTGGTCTACTTGGACTTTTTTGTGGTGGCTCCATGCCTCCCACATGTGATAGGCTATATCGTATCATTGTTTTAGAAAGATTCAAGATACATCTGAATGTGAAAGTGTTATCAAGAAATAAAGTATAATTTCACCCATGTTAATTTCTGATTGACTTTACACAGGAAAGAAGAAACAGTGGTTCCTAATTTCACAGAATCACAGAATGGGTCAGGTTGGACAAGACCACAGTGGGTCATCTGGTCCAATTTGCCTGCTCAAGCATGGTCATCCCAGGGCATTCAGCATGGGACTGCATCCAGACAAGAATGGAATATCTCCAGTGAGGGAGAATCCACTCAATCTCTGGGCATCCCGTGTCAGTGTGTGATCACTTGCACAATAAAAACATTCTTCCTCATATTCAAGTAGTACTTCCTGTACATAAGTTTCTGCTTCTTGTCCTATTGCTGGACACCACTGAACAGAGCCTGGCTTCATCTTATTGACACCCTCCCTTCAGATATTCATAGACATTGGGAGTGTCTTTTTTTGAGACTTAACAGGCCCAGCTCCCTCAGCCTTTCCATTCATAAAAGAAATAGTCCAGTCTCTTAATCATCTTGTTGCTCATACCTCGACCCCCTCCAGGAACTCTGTGTCTCTCATAAACCGACAAATCCTTCACTGGACACAGTGCTCCAGGTGATGCTTCATTGGGGGCTGAGCTGAGGAGCAGGATCTCCTTTGACCTCCTGGCAATTCTCTTCCTAATGCACCCCTGAATATCATTGGCCCTGGCCACACAGGCTCTGCTGGCTCATAGGGAGGTTCTTGTCCACCAAGGTCCCCAGCTCCTTCTCCACAGAGCTGCTTCCCAGCAGGTCACCCCCAGCCTGTGCTGGTGCCTGGGGTTGTTCCTCCCCCAGTGCAGGACTCTGCATTTGCCTTTGCTGAATGTCAGGAGATTCCTCTCTGCCCATCTCTCCAGCCTGTTGAGGTCCTTCTGAAGGGCTGCACAGCCCTCTGGGGTATCAGCCACTGCTCCCAGCTTTGTGCTGTCAGTGAAATTGCTGAGGAGCCCTCTGCCCCTCACCCAAGTCACTGATGGATAAGTTAAACGATACTGGGCCCACTATTGAACCTTGGAGATCACCACTAGTGACAGGCCTACAATTGGAGCCTGTGCCACTGATTATGACCCTGGGATCTGCTGTTCAGCCAGTTCTCAATCCATCTCCCTGTCCACTCATCCAGCCCACTCTTCGTGAGNGCCCACTCTTCATGAGTTTGCCTGTGAGGACATTGTTAGAGACAGGGTTGAAAGCCTTGAAGTTAAGGTAGACAAGATCTGCTGCTCTCCCCCCATCCATCCAGGCAGTTGTTTTGTTGTGGAAGGCAATCAGGTTGGTCAAACATGTTTTGCCTTTAGTGAATCCATGCTGACTGCTCCTGATCACCTTCTTGTCCTCCCTGTGGATAGAGGTGGCCTCCAGAAGGAGGTGCTCAATCACCTTTCCAGGAGCTGACTGGAAGGTGAGGCTTGACTGGCTGATAGGTCCCTGCATCCTACTCCTTGCCCTGTTTGAAGACTTGGGTGACATTTGCTTTCTTCAGTCCTCAGGCACTGATCCTGATCTCCGTGACCTTTCAAAGATGATTGTAAGGAGCACAGATACAATGTCCATCAGCTGTCTCAGCTCTCCTATGCACATCCTGCCAGGGCCCATGGACATTTAGAAGTCAAGTTTGCTTAGGTGTTCTCCAATCCAGCCCTTCTTGACCAAGGAAAACTCTTCAGTATTCCTTTACCCTGGTCTCAGAGATCCCTACAGGCCGGTCTTGCCAGTGAAGACCAAAACAAATTTGTCATTCAGCAACTCTGCCTTCTCTGCATCCTCTGTTACCAGGGTCCCCACTTCCTTTAGTAATAGGCCTACATTATCCTTAGTTTTTCTTTGGTTATCAATGTATTTGAAGACATTTGTGCTGTTGTGCTTGGCATCCTTGTCCACATTTAACTTCAGATGGGCCTTTGACTTCCCCATATTATCTATAATTACTCTGGCAGCCTCTCTATATTCATTTCAAGTGGCCTGACACTGCTTCCATCTCCCATGTACTTTCTGCTCAAATTTGAGTTATGATAGATGTTCTTGATTCATCTATGTGGGTATCTTGCCTTATCCCAGTTTCTTGTTCACAAGGAAGCATGGTTCTTGAGCCTGTGGAGGAAGTGGTCCTTGAACATCAACCAACTCTCTGGGAACCCCTCTCCCTACAGGGCCTATTCACTTGTGGTTCCTCCAAGAAGATCCCTGAAGAGATTAAAATCAGCTCTTTAGCCTCAAACAATCCACAATCTCATGGTCTCGACAGCAAGGCTGCCCCCAGCCATCAAACCTACAGCAAGTCTTTCCCTCTTTCTTTGTATAAGTTCCAGCAGCACATGATCCTTGTGGGATCCTCCACTGCCTGTGTCAGGAAGTTGTCAACACTTTCCAGGAAACTCCTGGACTCTGTGATTCACTGTGATGCTTCTCCAGCAGATGTTAGAGGAGTTACTGTCCCCCATGATGACTGGTATTTGAGAAGATTTATTTAATTTTGCATCCAGTACTGGGTAGGTTATTTGGAATACAAAGGATTTGCTTGAATGCCAGCATGGATTTATGCTCCAACCTGTAATACCAGGTCTCAAGTATTCAGATAGTTGTATATAAAAACTGCAGTCCACTACCTCACACTACTGTAAGTATTCCCTGGGAGTGCCACATGGTTTGTGCAACAAGAAGAATCTGAAATGTATACAGCTTGGCCCCTTCCCTCAGGAAACTGTGCTCCAGTGCTAGAAGAGCAACAAAATAAATACTGGGCAGACTTGTTTTCAAAAACCTGTGGACTGGAGCACAGTGTGTGATGTGTAATACTGCTCTGATGCAAGAAAACATAAAGCATGAAGCTTTATCTTTCAGTCAGAAATCCTGGGACCTGTGGGAGACTGCAGTCTAATTCAAGAATCAAAACATTTCCCCAGCACAACTGCAAATTGAAAAGAAGTGCTTGTGCTGTGTTGACAAATATACAGACAGAGGATGAATTCTAAATGCTTAAAAGGTTCTCAGAACAACCTTGTGACTTTTCTAGGTGAAAAAAAAATAATGCCAGATACATATTTGTCATGCTTTTGTGGAGGTCTGACAGATCAGAATGAAAGCTTTTAAGAAAAGTGATTATTTGTCTGATGTATACTAATAGTATGATGATGGTCACTGAAATGTGATTATATTGTATAAATAAAATGTCAGAAAGTGAGGCAAAATATTCTACACAATTTAATACAAATTCTACAAAGACCAGCCATAACAATCAACACTACGCTCTTCTACAAGCATGGTATTCTCTGTACGAAGATTAGTGACTGAGTTTAAGAAAACTCTTCTGATTTCTGTTCAAATGTCATTGGACTATGTCATGGTTACAGGAGAAAGAGTGCCAAAGATGCAACCAAATTATGTATTCTGCACAGAATTCCTGGCAAACTGTTAATGGTGGGTCCTCTCCAGCAAGTGTCCAGTGCACACTCCACCCCTCAGGCTATGAGTTGAATGTTAAATGGGATAAGGAAAGAGAGACAACCCTGTGGGGCAGGATAATATTTCTTTTCCTTCACACCGATGTCGCAGCCATGGTAACTCCCTCTGGGGAAGCAGCAGCACAGTCCCACCCATCCTGAGGGTGTTGTCTCTGCTAATGGGCCATAATTACCTCAGTGGCACCAGCAGAATGGACAGCTTGCAATGACTATCAAGGACTCCAGAAACATCTTATGACTCATGGGAATACATCATCCCATTTTGAAACTCCCCTCCCCGAGGACAACTGAACGTCCCTGCCTGGATTTTGAAGGTATATAATCCTCGGGTTTGGGAACTTGGACACTACCACCACTGGACATCCAGAGGATGACCTGAGCTTCCACAGGACACTACTTCTGACGAATAACATCACTTCAAAAGCATTGCAACCACTGCTTAATTAGACTGTGTCCACCACCCTGACCAATAAGGGCCAGATTGAACCCTGATTTTGTGAGTTTAAACAAGTTTTTCTGTATCACTGTATTTATTGTAATCTTTCAATTAAATTGTAACTCTGACTTGAGAGCTCTTGCAAGATTGGTGTGGGGTTAATTTCTCCCACTGGTTTACTTTCAAACCAACACACACTAGCACTTCAAATAAACTTAAATAAGGTTCAAACGTTGAAATATACTTCCTAGAAAAACCCACACATAAACGCTGTTAAAAACATTGAGACTTAGCTGTGAACACCGTTTTTACTGAGCCAGTTGAAAACTGAGTGTTGAAAACTTCTGGCCTTGTAACATGGTCTTCTCTAGAGGCGCCACCCTCCAGTTTTCTGGGTGTTTTGGTCATGCTAGTTACATTCAGGTCCTGGACCATCTATTTGGTGGTGCTGAAAATGCTGTATTTTGGTAATATGTAAGGAAAATGTGGAAAGGACTGCACTCAAAGGATTTGAGTTTGATTTGAGCTCAAAACAGCTTGGACTTTTGAAGTTCACTTGAACCTTCCTGAAAGGCTCTGGGTCATCACTGCTATGTGTGCTCCTTCCGCCAGTTTCAGCAGCATAGGAAAGGCAGGTGTGCACTTGCAGTCAGGAGGCTGTGTCCCTGACTAGGGGAACCAGTGTCCATCCTGCTTGAGCTGTTGAACTTCTGTAAGCACAGTGGGGGAAAAAATTGAGAGCTGCCAGACATACCCCATTTTTGTCATACTGTTAAAGAAAGGAAATTTCTATTTTACAGAGAACTTGTCCATTTCCTTCTTAATGGAAATTAGTTATGGAACTAACCATAGATTTTTTGTAAAGGGTATATTGAACCCTATATGTCACTTTCATAATTATTATATTCCATACGAATATCTTTTTATGTCCAGAGATTTCTGAGTCTGGCATAGGATCTTAACAATGTCCTAAACTGTGTTACAAAGTGTGTGACTGGACATAAAAGCTATCTAAGTACTGTAATATATTCTCAGCCCACAATAATACAGTATTCATGCATCTTTTTGCTATCTGTCATGAACCATGATTGTTGATAAATACAGGTTGAAAGGCTTCACAACACTGCATACAAGCAGATAATTCCTTTGTGGGGTTATTTATCTGTAAGCCAATTAAGTAATTAGACTTCTTGAGGCCATGAGCTCTTCCAGTCATTAAGAGGCATCTATGAAAAATGCTTTGCGTTAAAAAAAGAAAAATACACAGATTTTCCATAATCCCTGGGTTCTTCTATTAGGTTATTTTCACTATAAACAAGAGGTAATTCTTACCTGGAATTCACTCTAAGTTCCATATGGGAAAAAATTATTAAATAGATTACAATTTATTGGCTTTATAGTCAAGAAGTACTTCAAAACTAATGTTGATAAGATTCTAATACTAACTCTACTTTGGAGATACGGTTCAAATCACTAAATTAAGCTTCTGATCAATAAACAGAAAAATACACACTTCTGTTAAATTATTAAATTTTACATCAGGAAACGTTACATACTAGTACTGTGAATTATTTTGCAGAAAAAATAAAGAACAATTCTTCAACAGAAATTTGAACTTATATCATTATTTATTCTGCTAAAGGTTAGATTCATTCAAGGCCCTTTTTAGCATTTTGACTATTTCAACATCTAAGCCAAGGCAGCAGCTTTTTGAAGACAATATTGCAATCTAAAGGGTGTAGTAACAGGTAGTCTTCTGATTAAAGGAGACAGACTATTGCCTTAAAAAACACAACCCTCCAATATTTATTTTATTTCTTTTGAAGCCAGACATTTTCTGGAGTGTCTGTCACATGATAAAGTGGTTTTGAGATTGGGTGGCTTTACAAAGACTCTGGAGAATCATAGAGCTATTCTCTTGAGAAAACACTTTCTATGACACTAAGTAAGACATGAAATTATATAAGAGATCAGATATGATTCTGACTTTGTTGCTAAATATTAATTCTCTCATCAGTGCTTCATGTATTACTCCTACTATTGCTCTCTTTTCCACAATCAATCTTCATTCTTTCACAATTGCATCTTATTACACTTTGTTTTTTCCCACTTATGCTCTTTAGGTTGTGCTGTCATATGTGTTTCCAAATTGAATGTTATTCTCTTTGCTCACTTGGCTTTCCTATTCGTAGAAGTCAAAAATTATGGCTTTTGGTTAAAATTTATTTTTATTTATGGAATTTAATTTACTGAGATAGAGTCAGATGATTACCAAAGAAATGTTGGTATTGTAAAGCATAGACCAGTTGAAAATCAAAGCATTGCTCTTAATTTTGGATTCCAATCTTCTTGTATCTATATTAAATTTGTTTTGAGATTATTTCTGACGACCTTACATATTCCATCATCTCGTCTTTATTTTGGGTATGTAGAAATTATTTGATTGGTTTTCATAGTAATGCCTTTTTGGCAATGACTTTCAATAACATTTACAGTTATCATCATTAAACCAAATATACACTGTTTTCTATTTTAATGTATTAATTTTAGTTTATTTCACAGGATATGGATATACAGCTCACCTGGACTCACTGTATAAAACTCCATTTTTTTCCTGTCCATCATACCTTGTGAGACAACATAAGTATTTCTTGTTATGTGTGTGAAGACACACAAATTTTGCAGGTGCTGGAGAGTGCTTTCCCGTCATAAATGGTAATGATGGAGAAAAGAATGGTCTCAATGAAAAAAGGCACCTGTACAGTAATGTGTGTTATTTTTCAAATATAATCTCAGTCTTGCAAAATAAGAAAGTGTGTGGTCCCTGAAATCCATTCTAATGAAACTGTGCATAGCCATAGCTGAAGTATGTCAGTCAATTCCTTCGTGGCTTTTCTTTGAAGATGAAATAAAATAGCAAGTACACAGAGTGTAGATCAAATTGCTGGAAGCATGGAGGTAGATCAATTATTCACCATTTATTACAAAATAGAACACCTCAACAATTCATAAATAAAAGGTAAGATAAATACATAAACCATGACTATTACACATGGATTTTTTTCTGTCTTTATAACATTTTACTTTTAGCAGAGACTTTTAAAAGAAAGAGGATGTTTTTATGTGAAAAATTTACTGGGGAAAAAATTCCCATTCCTTTTTCGGTTATATCTTGTACCTGAGATTTCACTCTTCCATAAAATTCCTCTGGAATAATGGAAAAATTTTCACACTGAATCACACAAATGTTTTCAAAGCCACTTCTGCATGAAATGTCATGCTCTGTAGTTCTGATGAGACACTTAGAGGAATCCTGGCCACATTTTAAATCTCTGTCTTGAAAGAAGATAGCAGTAAAAATGGAGAAATTATCATTATCTAGACCAACTGGCTGTAGAAATGCTCTTCTGTATTTCTAACTTGCTGCAGGACTGAAAAAATAAAAATCACCGTTTCTTAAAAAAGGAAATAGTTGTCCTGGTACTCCAAGGGAAAATTAATGTATGATGTATTTTTAAATAGAGTGAGATAATTTCACAGACCCTTGTTTGCAGATAGACCATCTGCCAGTATGTGAGCCTCTGATGAATTCCTCAAGTTGGAGAGAAATAGGGATGTACTGTGATTTTAGTTGGAAAAGAGGAAATTAAGCTCAGCTTTAATTTCTAAGGATTTTGCTTTCTGGATAAGTCTTGGAAAAACTGGTTATTTCCTTTTGTTTCTCAGATGTGAATTTTTGTTGTGGATCGCGTAGGAGAAGAATGCTACAACCCCTAAAGACAAATCCTCATTCTGCTTTTGTGGTCCCTTTTCTGAGGGATTAAAGAGTTGGAATGCAAGGAAAAATAAATCCTAAATCCTTGCCTTCTAGAAGGATTGCAAAGTTCTCTGTGGCAGGCAAGCTCAAGAGTCAGACAGCAAGCAGCATGGGCCATGCCGCCTCTGCTAGACACTAGAGTGCATAGTGGTGTGTAGAGTCTGTTGGGAGGCAGGCATGATCCTAGGGCTACTGTAGATATGCTAACAACCTCTCCAGGTCCTGGACCAGGAAAAATGAGTCTGAAAGTCATTTTCCTGGCTTTCTCCTCCCTTGGCTGCAAGCTCTACCTTGTCTTCTCTACAAGATGTGGTTGCAGAAGGGATCTGAAGTAACTACAGCCAGCTTTAACTGACTACACAGATTGAACAGGCTTGCACATAAGTGAGTGTCTCTCTAGCTGAAGAGCAGCAGGCAGGATACCAACCATGAGGAAGTACCAAAACAAACAACATACATGAATTCCTAATATAGGGATCTCCACATGCTGTATAAATCACTCCATTAAACAGTCCTTCCTGAAGTCTCAACTTATGTTGCAGTTAATGCCCTAAATAACTTTGAATCAGTATGAAGATGAGACACAAAATGTTTATAGAGTTAAGTTTCTCTGGCTTTGCTGAATCACATTTTTCTTTCCAGTTTCTCCATTTTGCCACTTAATCTGGAATTTAACCAATATGTATAAAGTCTCATGGCTTAAAGGTAAAGCAGAATTTCAAAGCAATCAGTCTGCTTTTAAGGACTCTAAATAACAGACGAACAGGGGAAAAACCCTAAGTAATAGAGATTAAAGATTTTCTGAAGTATTTTTCAATAGACTGGATTATTATCTACAAAAGACAAATCTTTTGAACAGAAGTGCAGACATATATTCTTCACAGATTTCAATGTTCCCTAAAATTATAACCTCTCCCATTATAAGAACATAAAGAATACAGTGTTGGTTGATATCAGGATTGATTTTTCAGTGCTGATCTGAAATCTGTAGTAGAACACAAGTGAACAATAGGCAATGACATGCAAGTGAGAGCTCTCCTAATGTTTCATGACTTGCTTCTCCTGGGGTTGAACAAAAGACAGCAGAACTTGTCAGATAACTATAGTGATGTTGCTTGCAACAACAGTTGTACACAAAAGCAAATAATAAGTTTTGAAGATTTTCCTCAATTTATGATCGTGTTTGCAAATATCAAATAATCGAGCTGTAAAGGAGACAGGTGATTGACAAATCCAGAAATTGTATTTGCATTCCTGTTTGCTCTGAGTTTTCCAGTGAGTCACTATAGTTTTTTAGAAGCTGTGATGCCAGTCAGAAATAAGACCTTTTTAAAAAATATACTTGTTAAGAATTTCCTCTTCGTATCAGATGCATGCCTGAGAGGATGTCATAATCTTTAAGCAGTTGCTTACTGTTCAGATTGTGTAGAATGCACAGCTTGGGAATGCACTCAGGCATTTGTGCTGAACTGTAAAGCCAAGGGCAAAAGGCAAGAGTGAGTTTCTAGCATGAAGACTAAACTGCTGGATGACAACAAAGATGGTGTTGGATATAGGCTCACAGCACCAGCCTTACATCTCAAACAGATCTTTGTCAGACACAAGATCACACAGTCCCCATAGTAATAATAAAGCAGCATGCCTTCTGTTTTTTTACACACTTCTCCTTTTGAAGAACTGTTTTTAGTAGTCAAGCCTTCTGACAGATTTGACAAATTGTTATTACTGTGTGTCCAGCACAAACAGTTCTCAAAATACTCAGAAAGGAGGAAAAAAAAAATCTATTTAAAAACACGGAAGTGCTTTGAGATCCAGTCAAGTGCGATTAGTCAGTTTAGTGTGGCTGCATGGCTGCAGTCATTAATTGAGAGCCAAGGGAGATATATTCTACAGAGAGCAGAGCATTTTACAGCATATCTTGGGTAAAACATCTCCTGGTCAGTATTAACTCCCATGCCTTGTTAAACAGCATAATTGAAAGAAAAATGTCACATAATTTTGTTCCTAAATAATTGATGGCAGCTGAGCACTAGACAAAAGGCCTGGTTCTCCCTCCCCTCTTTAAGGTTCTCCAGGCCATGTCTGCAAAAACCTGCCAGTAGTCAATGGAATTTATGGGGATGTAAAAATATTGTAGCTGATCAGAAAAACAGGCTGCGTACATTCCTTTACAGCTTCTGTTTACTACACTATTCTTATTCTTATTCTTTTGAGTTTTTGTAGACTCATTTTCATTTACTGAATACACAGATATATCCAAGAGAGTTTAAGAAAATACCTTAAAATATAAAAAACATTGTTGGCTTGTCTGTTGTGCTTAAAGAAGCCTATGACCTAAAGAAATCTGGAATCAAGTTTTCTGTTTGCTAACAACAGAAAGGAAAAATCCACCAAATCAAATTACAAACTAAAAACTATTAAAAAAAATTCTTGTATGAAAACCAGATGGACTTAAAAAAGAGAGATTATAAATAGTTCCTTCTCTTAACATAGGAATTTTGAAAGCAATTAATTTACGTGCATGGAAATAAGTTCCCCTAATGCTAGGAGGACCTTTCTAACATTTCAGGTTCACAAAGGATCTTAAACATAATATGCAATTCATATATAGTTAGGAAATTTTGCATAAGTCAAGTGACACTTCTTCATCCATTTTCATTTTTTTCTTTCTTGTGAATTGCAGCTGTTACATCTCTGGCAGTTTCCATAGTAACACTCAATTTTGGACTTTACTAAAGGGTGAGAATGAGTAGCTTGGAAATGATTGACCAGGAAATAGGTTTAAAATGAAAAATTATAAAACATTTAGGGTCTGTTAGGGGGAAAAAAAAAAACAAAAAACACACCGCTGAAAAACTCTGGACCCTGTCCAGCCTCTTACAGTGTTTTAACCTAGCCTTCCAAAACTACTCCAAACAGCAGTTCTGAACACATAAAACATTAACACAGTGACCTGAGATTTGGCAGTTTGATGAGACAGTGGCTTCTACTGTGAAGATTATGGCACTGTAACTTTGTACTAAATTTTCACTATAAACAGTCCTGTAATTTTTGCAATCATTCCACTTTCTCTCAGGAAGTGATCTTGCCTCAGCAGTGTGTGTGCTGGAGTCACATGTGATATCACTGAGGTGGTCTGGGCAGGCACTGGAGTATGATCTCAGTGCAGTAAGGTTTAATAATAATCACATGGCAGTTGCACGGGAAAAAAGTCCATAAATTGCAAGAACACTTCCCCCCTAACTGACCCAAAGTCAGTTTTAAGAACCATCTCTGTTTTAAAGCTGTGCCTATATATATTTAGCTGAAGCTGAAAAGAATAATGGGAGTAGGAACTAGTAGAAACATAAAGAGCCTGGAAAACAGAGAGTCTACCGCAATGCTGCACAAGCCCGCCCCATGGAGCGAATACTCTCTAGAAATAACTGTTGCTAATAACTTCAAAGAGAGGGAAAATAGAAGAGAGAGCACATATTCTTTGGTTTAGCAGCTAAAACTTTGAACCTTTCACCTCTGTATCCATGATGAAAGCCCAGCTTGAAGTTCTCAGAAAAAGTATTTTCTACTTCAAAATAGAAAGACCTTACCATACATAATTGGAAGTGATTTAGGATAGGGAGTTAAAATAGTAGTTTTATGGGGCCATGACCTTTAACCTCCACATTTTGTCATGGTGCTTTTTTACAGCTGGTGACATTTAGTCCAGGGAATAATTTGTCTTGACATGTTTTTGTTTTGCTTTGTGTTCAGTTTTGTAACTGCGTTTGGTTTTGCAGCAGTGGCACATAGATACTTATAAGTATTTAGATGCCCTAAACTGGATTATTAGAAGGTTGATTATTTGTCTCATCTTCTGAGTTATTGTAGTATATGATTTACAATGCAAGTTCATATCTAAAATCAGCATTACAAAGGCATGATTGGAATTCCATGGAAAGAAACCAGACTAAACAGAGAAGGCAGATTGCGTGCCAGGTGGGGATGGACCCTGTAGCTGTTCCAGGCCATCCATAAGTCTTAATTTCATGCAATCACAGTAGACACCTGCTACAAGATAAAGCAAATCATGGGACTAAGGCTAAAAAAGAGCTTTTATTTCCTGCTATCATCCTTTTCATGATACATAATTGTAATTGCTGTATAAGATGACTAGGCCTTGTCTCAAGCTGTGCAACCCTCTCACAGCTAAGTTTCTGTGTAAGCAATGAAGATACTTGGAAACTCACACAAAATATGTCTTCAAATGTGAGCAGGGACTGCAGTTCCATTAACAAAGCCTTGACTTAAATCTTCACCAGAACAGGCTTTCTGTTATATGTAAAAATTAACAAACATATTTATGTATGCATGCATATATCTGTAAATGAAAGAGGCTTTAATGGTTTGAAAGATATTTCAGCTTATCTTGATATGACTTTGCTAAACTTTTTCAGAAACACTGCGACAAGAAAAGCAAAAGCATCTTAGAAAACAACTGAGCAGAAGTTTACCCTTATGAATCATGTTAACTGAGAGAAAGCAGGAGAAGGAAAAAGAGAACCAACCCAAACTCAGAGGAAAAGTGAAGTACAAGATGACTAGTGAAAGAGCTAAGTGCTTTGCTTCATGCAGCTTGGCAAATGGAAGAGCACAAATCATTGCAAAGGAAAAAACGCTCTTGGAAATCTCTGGAGACTGGCTTCACACGGCTAATTTACAACCACATGCAGCATCTGTCACTTTTACAAATCAATGAGAGTGCCTACCCTCTAATAGCACAGGTTCACTGGTAAAGGTTGCGGGTGTCGGCCATACAGATGAGACCTTTCAGGATGTCAGAAAAGAATGCTGGTGACGCACATTAACACCCACATGCTCCTTTATGTCACTTCCAATTTACTTTATCTTAAATTGTCAGCTAGCAGAGCTCACTCTGATATTAATAACTGGAGGTTTGCATCCAAGCCAGGAAAAATAAACCCTGCTGATAGCTCCATGAGACATCTGGCTTGCTCTAAGGAAAGCCAAAAGTGAAAGATAGAGCTCTTAGTCCTTCTTAGTAGAGTCTGCAATATTCAAAAAGGAAAAAGATGGTATGACTTACAGATGGCCCATGTGTAATATACAGAGAAAAACTTGCATTTTGTCTTTTTTTTTTTTTGGATGTTGTTCAACAGGAGAGTAATTCAATTCTTTCACAGTACTGGAGTACAAAAGAAAAGTTTAAGCTACATACTGATAAAAAAATATTACCATGAGCTACAAGTAGTTTCCTCAGCCCTGAATTTATATTTCTCCATGGCATTACTAGGCATTTAATCCTCTTTCTCACTCTTTTTCCAGTCTTATTGGAGAGATTTAACAGTCTTGGTTCACTTTTTGAATTCAAGGGGTGTAAGTTGAGATGCGAGACTTGATGACAGAAATATTATTAGGGTAAATGAACAATGCCAAATGTGTCTCAGACCAGCTAGAAGGCAGTCACCCAAAGCACATGTCCATCATTCCTCTTTAAAAGTGCAGGGCAGGATCCCCAGCCGGTTGCTGGGGAGAGGTACTGATGCAGTTAGTCCCCACAAGTGTACTTTGCCAGGGTGGCACTGCAGTTTTCCATTAAAGGAAATAACAGAGGGTCTGTAACTCTCTCCATGGTAGTTGCAGCTCTCTTCTTTCATGTATTTAACTTTCATGTACTTACATGTTAGATGATTAAACCCCAAACTTTTCTTTCTGTCTCCCTCGCCTAAGGAGGAGTAGACATTTATCTACAATTTTGAGTGAGTCTGCACATGAGGACCTTACTTTGTGGACAAAACTTTAGTATGTTCATTGGAATGCTAAGACAAGGATAAATTCCCATTTGACTGATAGTTCCTTGCTTCTCAAGGAATTTAAAGGACTCATTCCCTATTTGTAATTTTATTAACTGCACCTCTACCACTCTTGTCATAATATTTTAAAGATAAAACATCCTAGAAAGGTTTTTCTTTTTCAATCAGATCCTTTCCCTGTCTCTAATGTTATCCACAAGTTCTATCACCTACTCCATAGTCTTCTTTTCCTGGTTATTTATATATACGTAAAATGTGTAGATGTCACTAACAACCTCATGGCATCCTCTCCCTCAACAAATATATCCATTTATTTCTATATTTTCTTTTCAGGTTTTAATAGATTTTTATTTCCTGGACTTGTCTTCTCTCTTGTCTTGCAACACCTTTGGAACCAACCTTTGACAAGGAGCAAGACTGAAAGCTTATATGAAAGTTCAGCTACATAGTATTAGCCAGCTCATGCTTATCCACATGTTTTAAGTGATCTAGTCCAATAAATCTAGTGGCTACACCAGTGATAATTCCCAGCTACAAAAGTAATACTTTATTTCCAAGTATGTAATATTGATCACTGTGATCATTATCTCTTTTTTTGTCAGCTTCCTGGAAACAAATTTCAGTGGTCCAAAGTTTGACTTTTAAGTACGTAATTTTCATGACTACCCTTGAAGCACCTTTAAAGATTGATGCCATGCTTGTCATCCGTTTTTCCTCTAAAATGTACGTTATATATGTTTGACTCATCAGTAGTCCTGGGGTGCATCAGGCCCAGCATCTTCCGCTGGGTAAGGGAGGGGATTGTCCCACTCTGCTCTGCACTGGGGCAGGCACTGATCTCTTCTCCTTGGTGGTCAGGACATGATGGAATGGCCTGAAGTTATGATATGAGAGGTTAAGATTGGGTATTAGAAAAAGGTTCTTTGCCCAGAGAGTGGTTGGGCACTGGAACAGGCTCCCCAGGGAAGTGGTCACAGCACCAACCTGTCAGAGCCCAAAAGGTATTTGGACAATGCTCTCTGGTACTGCGCAGGGTAAGGAGCTGGACTCTGTAATCCTCGTGGGTCTCTTCCAACTCACTTTATTCTGTGATTCTCTGATTCTATGGTTCTGTGACTAATTACATCTCCACAGAGAAAGTTGTGACATTTACTCAGACTCTTAAGCTTTCTGTAAGAACTGTCTCTATTCTTGCACATCTGCTTAGGTGATGGAGTTTTGCGTAGGAAATAATAATTGACCCAGCTGTCAATCACCTAAACTACACACATTTCACTAATCTATGTCAAGCGTTAGATATGTGGAGAAAGTGAGCAGTAAATACATAAGGCAGGGACTCCTCAAAATAAAAATGTTGCAGAAGTGATCTACACATTGCAGTGAAAATGTTGCCCCCGGATTTACCTCTATCTGGCTGTTAGGCTGGAGCAGTCACACTTCTTGATGTGGTAACAAAACAGAAAACACCTTGTGGAATTTTTGTTATTGTTGGCAACAAAGCACAATATAGCTCTCCTCTTCTGAAGCAAAACATTTTCTCTGAGTGATTTGCAAATTATACAATGAGATGTTAAAGAAAATACTTACAGCTATGAAGGACATGTCTGGAATTTTACGTTTTGAAACTGAAGGCAAGAATTCAAGCAGTTATTTCTGCACTCAAACTCCAATGGAATCTTCACATCCATAATGGGACTTGATAAACACAGGCTACAGAAGGCAGAGACTGGTCTTGTTTAGAATAGATTTCTGGGATTCCTTGTGACATAGTAGTATGTCGTCACAGATTTAAAATGTGGCCCTTTCCTCAGGATTTTCAGCACTGACTGTTATTCTGTGGTAATAACTAAAGTAATTGGAATAATAAGAATTAAGAATTATTATTTTACTAATTATGCTTTATGATGACTATGTATATTGCATAATGAATGCTGGACATTTTGGCCGTATTTTTATTCAAACTCTCAGGAATTTTAAACTGAGTAGCAGATGGGGTACTGGCAGAAATAAATAGCACATAAGTACAATAGAAAAGAGCAACAGTTCCTGTTGCTCTGTATAGGTACAAACTAGTGTTCCTTAATTAGTCGGGATTGCTGTTTTCATTTATCACCAGTGATTTCCAGAAGGACAAAATGGCACATAACCTGTGCAAAATACATCTGCTTAGCAGCTTTAGAGACCTACACTCAGCTTTTACTCAGTTGCTCCTTTACTTAGTGCTCCTCAGGTGCACCACTGTCAATTGTTCAGGCCAAGCTGACAGTCTTAAATCATGTCTTACTGGCTTTGGTTCAAGCCTATAAAAAACATGCTACCTACCTGTGAATAAAATGCAGAATCTGTTCCCAATTTTTTCTCCTCTTGCACTTATATTAATTAAAATATGCTTGGGATAACACATTGTTAAAAATATTTTATCTCACAGGAAATCAATACATCTGGTGAAATCATACTGAACTACATTTTCACAGAGGAAACAAACACCGAATGTAACATAAAGACATTCAATGAAGTTCAGAGATAAGTGCATAAGATCAATTTTAGCCATTTCCCTATCTCTATCCAGAAGATGCTGTGCACAGGAGTGATCCTGATATACCATGTTGAAACCCATGTTTCCTGAATTGTCAATAAGTACAAAACTATGAAACCAAAGCAACAGCTGCTGAGGCATGCAGAAATTTTGTTTAAAACTCATGGGTTTTCATGGTAAACTGTCCTTGATTTTTTAATTTAATTGGCGTCTCAAGAACTAACAATATTCTGAATTCCTTATATAGGACAAGTTGTTTTATTATGCTGGATAATCATCTTAGCTGTTTTTCAGGCTACACTGTCCATAAAAATAAAAACAAAAAATTAAAAAGAAAAAATTAAAAATGGTCTATTCAGACCCAGACTGCTTTGGATCAACAATAACAAGGTTAAAATTACAAGAGTTCTGTTTTATATATTTTGATCAAAGAAGTATATATTTTTTTAATTTACATCCTAAGAAGAATGAGCATTATCTGTATTTCTCAGATCTCTTGCCCAGAGAGAGTTTAACTTTCTTGTTTTAGATCCAATTCTTGCTATTCTATTTTTTTCCTTAACTCAAAGTACTCCAAGGTTACTTTCTTTTTTTGTTCTGGTTTTTGTTTTGGTTTGGGTTTTGGCAGTTTCTTAAATTCTTCTTCCTTCCTTTTTTAGTCTTTTTATGTTCTCTAGAGAATACAGGCAGCTAAATAATACTAATTTTACCCGTGCATCATTCCTGCTCAGCATGATGCCACAGAAGAAAAGCGAAGAAATAACAGACATTGGTCAAGGAGTTAAGGCTGAGCTTGATCCATAAGTAAACAATATTTTCACACGACTGAGGGAAGAGCAAGCAGCTATCACTGATCTTTTATATAAGACTCATATCCATTTGAAAGCTTACTTTAATATTGGGGTTTTTCCTGCTATAATTTTCAGAAAAAATTCCAATTGTTCTCTAGATAAAGAATTTTTTTTTCTTTATACATATGTAATACTTTTTCATTTGTTGACACAGAAATCTATGCCAGGAAAGTGAGAATGCACTAAAATTCAAAGAAATATTTGAACAAATAATGCAAGAATTGAACACCCTTTGTCTCCACTCCTAGGTGGCTGGAGTAGAAACTGCCCAGAAGGGATCTGTACACTCCAATTGTTCAAGGTACTGTGGAGAAAAACAGGTACAGATTGGCAAGGATTGGCAGAAAAGATGTTGTCCAGAAACCACATTCTCTTCAAGCATTCTCATGACACTGAGAAGGTTTCTGAAATAGCATATCAGAGCAAAATAAACTGAAAGCCAAAAGTTAAACCTGAGAAATAGATTCAGCTGCTCTTTCTATTTATGCTCAAGAAGATGATCCTCTTGAATATATGTCCCTGCATGTGCAATTCCTTCTCAGCACTACTGTTGACATTCTAAACTTTCATTCTCTAATTCTGCATGCAAATCAGAAATCAAAAGCCTAGTGCAAGTCCTGAAGGCTCTCTCTGAGTGCTGGTATGCTCAACACCTACCTTGGAGATTCCAGTGAGGTTCTCTCATTGTAGTGTTTACTCAAGAAATTTTGATCTTTCCTGATTTTTTATCTAAACACTGCAGTAGCCTAGTACCTAACCAAGCCCTAACAAATTAGATGACATTCAACACGATGTAAAAAAAAAGTGTCATCTCTTTCTAGATTAAACAGATACCAAACAATGCATTTTTCAGAACTAATCAACTGGCAAATGAAACATCATTTTAATACTGATGTTCTTGAAATACACATGAAGTTTTCATGTGTAACTCCAGCCCTTAATCAAGTAAACATAGTCACTCACTTCCCCATGATGAGCTCTAACCTGCTGTTGAAAAAGTTCAGCTTCATAGCAGGGTTCTCCATGGAGCATTGCAATTTATACATAAGTCTTCACACTTCATTTGTGTCCTAAATTCTCCAGAAATGTCTCAGTCTGCAATATATTTACCTGTCTGTATCCACTCTGCTCCATATCTGCTCTCTAGATCACACAACCTTCAAAGCCTGTGAGTGAGTGTGTGTAGCTGTGAGAGAAAGATTAAATCATATAAGTGGTCTTGCTCAGTCTGTTTATAAGAACACTTAAGACAGCCTTCTGCCTCTTAATCCTCGTGGTTCAGACCACTTCTCCATTTGTTGACAGCTTTTGTTCAAGGTGTTATAAATGAATTAGAATCAAAGTTAGTATCAAGCAATTTATTTTACAATTTTCAAACCCAATTTGAATTAGCCACAATAAAAACAAGCAACACCGGTGTTGGGTGGGCAGGGGGACAACCTCAAGTGACCTGACCTTCCCCATCCACACCCTCCAGCTTCCAGGGTCTGGTTTTTATACTGTTTTTCTGCCCTGGGGCAAGTTTATCGTGTGTCTTTGTCTAGTGGGCATATTAATGCCATCCTTTTCTTTTACTGTTTGGTTCTGAAAGGATTTCCTGGAGGAGTTTGGCATCTGAATCAGGTTCTTGGAATTATCTATTGAAATGTTGAATCCCCCTTCATCTCCGAGTCTTTCCTCCTTGATTGGTATCAGGGGTTGATGTCTTGACTACATGGGCCATCTCCTGTCTGGCCACATCCTTTCTGTTGCAAATGGTGGTTCTGCTCTGCTATTATTCTGAAGACTTTTACAAATGGATATGAGTTTCGGCAGCTAGAGAAGCTTTTTACAATCTTTGGAGGTCAGAGCTTTGCAACATGATTTTCAGGTTATACATACAATATATTTTGATACACAAATTTACCCAAAGCGTATATCACAGTTGGATATGCTTAATACATGAATTTATACACTACACAGATTAAATACATGAATTAATACATCCCAAATATTACAAAGGTAACTTATTCTGAGTGAATAAGGATCTTTGCCTATATAAACCTGGACAACGCTTTTCATATTGGCCATAAAAGCCCGTACCATTCCCTGGCATAATAGACCTATAATGCACATAGCCACAAACCCAGCATCTCTTGCATATTAACTTCAGTCTTGTGCTGTTATATGCTATTTTGAGAAAAAAAAAAAAAAAAGAAAATTATTACATGGAAACAGTGGAACAGTTTGGGGGTTTAAAAATAATACGGAATTTCTTAAAAATTTTAATCTTGTTTGCAATTTTTCCTAAAGTATTTTTGGAAGTGTGGGCCTCCACTCTATATCAATAGGGTAAAAGTTAATCAAGACAGCTCTAGAAATGAACCCAAGACTCACTTTTTTTTTTTTTTTTTTTTTTTTTCTCCATATTAAAATCCTCCAAANTCCACCATATTAAATTCTTCCAATGTATCTGAAGGTTTATATGCCTACTTTTCTTTTTTATTTGAAAAAATATTTACATAGGTATGTTTCCTTCAACCTCCATTTTGGGTGATACTCAGAACACAGCAATACATATTACTAAAAAGATAATTACAGTATACTCTTAATTTCCTGTATCTGGAAATATTGGTACGTACATACTATCTAACTAGCTAACTAACTAACTAACTAACTAACAGAAGTTAGTTAGATTGTGCTATTACTGCAATACTTAGGAAAAAGCACCCTTTGGATAAAATCATACTGAATATTTTAATAATACTACACAAACCCTGATTCCTTTGGTGTTTTTCCCAACCCAAATTCTATCACTTCTGCATTCTATCACCCAAATGCATAACAGAGGTGTTCATACATACCAAAGCAATAGTCTTTTTGATTCTCTAATGTAGAAAACATGAAAAGGAATTTTGGCTTCTGAGATTTTTTTTTTTGTTGTTTCTACAGAAGAAAAGGAGAGAAAAGAATATTATGAAAGCATCTACTCAGAATTGATCAGAACTTAACCATGAAAGCAAAAGAATGAGAGGAAAACAAATAATTACAATGACTCAGAAATTAAAGGACTTACAGGAATCCTATGCCTGTGCACCGAGATAATACGCCTTTGAAGGTCCACTGAGTATTTTTCTGATAATTTTTCTGATGATTAATTCATAAGTAGCTTTAGCTGTAATATAATACATCTGATACTGTTGTAAATACATTACTTATATTATCATATTAATTCGTTATTGAGTTACTCATAGCACATTGAGGCACAAATAACCTATCAAAATTACAACCATTTTAAGACAAAACTTTCATGGGACAAAAGGTGGAAAGGCATAGGCATTGAATTTACTATAATGGCAAAGACGTAGCACCCACACAGAAATACTCCTGCATTTGGACTGTGAATACATAATAAGATCTTAATAGTATGGAATATAGGCTGGAGAGCAATGAAGAATGTTGTGGTTAGCAAAAGAAATAACAGCAGAAAACAGGATAATTGACCATAAGAAACAGAGGAAAGAAGAGAAAGCAAGATTAGATACAAACAAGGAATCTATTTCTGGAAGACATGGTTAGAAATTATTGTCCCCCCTATTTCATTTAGAAGAAGCTTAGAAATGGCTAATAAGTGTAAAGCAGATGTTATGGAAGCATATGATGTGGATTTAAACCATGCTTTTGATCAAAATGATTCAGAGAATTGATGGTGAGAGTCAGAAAAAATTAAGGCAGACTCAGGTTCTTTTATTTGCTTAAAGAATGAAGTGATCCTAATTAAATAATCTCCCATGATTTGTGTTGAGTAGTAATGAAATTTTCTTCCCCTGGCACCAAAGTGTTTTTACAGTTCCAGCAGTAGTCTGTGTTTAAATCCTATTATTACCTACCAGGAAAAACCAAGAAGTTTAATATAATTATTTGAGATGTTCCATTTACTTAAAGTTGGATTTGTTACTATATCTATCAATAGGTTCAGCATTTTCTTAGACCATAAGATAGGGAGTGAGCATCTGTGAACCTTTCTGTAATACTTAGAATGCTACTTAATGAAAATTATGCTTGTTTTGGGATAAATCCTCTCAGAATAATTTAAAGACCTATTTCTAAATATACTAATCTTGAGAGCTGTAACTTTTGAAACATTCAGAGTAATGAGCAAATGGTCTTGTACAGATACTTAAGAAGGAGGAATAAAATGTAAAATAATAGGGAGGAATTCCTCTGAAGCAAAGAATAAACACTTCTGAGCACTTCAGGCATAGACTACCTCTGGCATCCTTAGTTTATAAAGGTGACAGAGTGACCACATATTTGTTTCGAACTGAATGCTTAAAAACAGCTGTATAAAACAGGGTTGTCAAGTCCCACTGAGGAAAATGCTGTTTTTTTTCAGAATAAAAGGATGATATCCACTCAGGTTGCCTTATGCTTAGTACCAGCCTTCAAATATTCTGTTCTCACTGTCTGTGCTGAGCTGCAATTAAATGAACCCCTGGGAAAGCTGAAGTATTCCTGTTTTGAGGTGTTTGGAGAGATGGATATTTCTTCTATTTTAAGTGGGTAATGATGATATAGTCTATCATCATATGACCTCCGTAATGTGACTACTTTTGCTAATTAGGTCCCGTAACAACACCTTTTTCTCCCATGGACAGAGAGGAAAGTGTGTGACCGCTTCAGGATGCCAGACCATCTCAACCCTGTTGCAAGTTTCATGTTTTAATTTGCCCAGCAGCCCAGGGAAGATGAAACCTGTGCAGTGTTACAGCAGGCTGGGTGAGGGTCAGGGGAAGCAACAGCCTCCTGTTCACAGAGCTCTGCAGGGTGAGCACGGCTGTGATCCCACATGCTTTCAGCTCATTCACTGGCTCATCCCACTCCATTCCAGTGCCACCACACTGCCACCCCCTCGGTGCCCCTCCCAGGGGAGCCTGGGAGGACCAGGAGGTTCATAAAGGAGATAGATGGCTAAAAAAACCTGCTCTATTTTTAAAATGTGATTTCCTCTCAGTAGAACCATGTTTCTTGAAAGCAGTAGTCCAAAACTCCTTAAGGTCCCAGTTCTCACTGATTTTTCACCTCAAGTGAATTTTTTCACTCATTAGTACTCATTAGCTAGTTTACAGCATATCTCAATCATTAGAGAGTTATTTATTGCTAATTGAACACTTAAGACTTCTGCAACTCATACAGAGTCTGTCTTATACACAAAAACTCTTTTTGATAGTTTTCCTCATTTGTTAATTTTATAGTCATATTGTAAATCAAGCTTTTTCTCTGTTAATATACAAATGTTATAATATAGGTGTAACTTTTGAAACAAGAGGTTTTGTGCAATATGGAATGAGGGAGGATGTATTAAAATTTTTCTAGTGGATTTAAGTTGGCTAGTGATGGTGATTTTCAAAATTTCTTTCCAGCCTGAAATCAGTAGCTGGCAGGTGATAGAATAAGCCACTTATTTTGGTTTTCTGGTTCGAACTTCTGGGACTGTGGCTCTTCTCTCCAATTCATTCTTACAAACCATGGCACAGAAATAATGTAATAATGCACAAACCTCCCCTGTTCTTTGTTGGGAAAGCTGCAGTTTAATATGATTAAATTAAATTCAGTACCTTATGCAATTGTGCTCGAAGATAGTTTTAGATGCTATTAGCAATATTGAACATTTTCTCATGCAAGATGCCAGGATGGAAAGATTCCAGCAAGACTTGACACCCTGCTAGGATTCCAAGATATAGGTATTAAGACACTTTATATATATAATTATTAGGATATGTCATATATAGGTATTAGAATACCTATATGAATATATCATTATCCTATTGTTGAGGTTTGAAAGCA
>VWYP01002911.1:38702-62211 GCA_013400435.1 Pycnonotus jocosus | reverse complement strand
GCTCCCCTTACCTTGATCTCAACATTCCTCGTTTTCAAGTTGAACCTGATTTGAAGCTGCAAGTGCTCCACGATGGGGGTGAATATCTTCATCCAGTTCTCCTTAAGCGGCGTGTAGCGGTTGGCCGGGACGGGGATCTTCCTCAGCTCACCTTTCCNGGGTGCCCCGCAGCGCCCGGCTGCTGTGCCTGGGCAGCGCCGCCCGCGGCACCGGCATCATCCAGCTCTACGAGCTGCACGGAGCCCGGCTGGAGCTGCTGCGGGAGGTGAGCGCGGTGCCCTGGGGAACGGCTGCCGGGAGCCCGGGGATAAAAAACAGGAGCTGATTTGTGCGTTCAGTGTGCTGATACCCTGTGCTTTCTTGCTGAGGGGTAACATCATCGCTCTCCACAGGTTGTAGCCAGGTGGGAGTCTGCCTCTTCTCCCAGGCAGCTAGTGAGACATAGACTTTAGCTGCACCAGGGGAGGTTTAGATTCGATATTAGGAAGAATTTCCTCACAGAAAGGGTGATTGGACAGCGGAATGGGCTGCCCAGGGAGATGGTGGAGTCACCGTCCCTGGAGATGTCTAAGGAAAGATTTGGCACTCAGAGCCGTGGTTTAGTTGACAAGGATGTGGGCGGTCGTAGGTTGGACTCGACGATCTCAGTGGTCTTTTGCAACCTAATTTGGGCTGTGATTCTGTGATTTTGTTTGCTGCCGTGTTTTATAGGTTGTTTTCATGTGTTGCGTTATGGGTTTCTAGTTTCTGCCTCTGTTTAGCTTTGATGGGATGTTTTTTCGGTGTTTTTTTATTTTTGGGGGGTTTTGTTTGGTTGGTTGATTTTTGATTGGTTTTTGGGTTGTGGGGTTTTTTTGTTTGTTTGGTTGGGGTTTTTTTCTTGACTGGTTATTTGCTCTTTTGTTTGGTTGTTTTTTTCCCCTCAGACTGACTTTTGAGTGTTTGCTGCCTCTGGGGCGCAGCAGTTCCTCAGGTGCATAAGGCCCCACTAGGCCACAAGCAGAGTGATTTTCTTCAAGACCAGTAAACTTTTTTTTTTTTTTTCGCACAGAGACTAAACTTAAAGTATAGCTTGCCTTCGATAGCATTTTGATAGTATTTTGCCCCACATATCCCATGTATATTTCGCTGACACTTGCCCCTGTGCACTCCATTCCACGTGCTGACACTGACGTTTCCTTCCTTTAAAAGATCGAAAAGCCCAAACCTATAAAATGTGGAACCTTTGGTGCTACGTCTCTGCAGCAGAGATACTTAGCTACAGGGGATTTCGATGGAAACCTTAACATTTGGTAAGCATATTGGAAGCGTTTTCACTTGATGTTGTCTGTCTGAACAGAGGTTTCTGTTTGTGACTTTTGCATGAGATGCTGCCTATGGTTGGGACCCAGTGCAAGCTTTGCTGGCTACTGTATTTGGACCATGCCTGTTTTGTAGAAACAACACAGAATTTTGCACCGTGATTAATTTCAGTGCTGCTTCACTCCCATCTTCTGTGTGCAGCCACAAAAACCAAGTTCTGTGAGGTTGTCCTCTGAAAAGCGGCTTTTGAATGGCACAAAGACAAACAAGAGGTTGTGTTCAACCTAAATTCCATGTCTAGATTAAATATATATTTTTTTAATCTTGGCATTTCAAATGTTTCCTCTAGGCCCTTGAATTATTTGTGTGATTAATGTCTAGGTAGATTTATGATCAAATAAGTAGTAATATCAAAAGGGGATTGTTTACTACTATTATTATTATTATTATTATTATTATTGTAGTATTGCCCTGTGTCAAGGAACTACCAGTTCTCACTGGAATAGTGAGAATTACATGGAACAGTTACTAGTTGAAATGTAAAATAAAATTCTGAAGGATTCTCAAAGAATGGGAATGAGTGGGAAAGAACCATGAATGGCCAGATACAGTATTCACCTGAAGTTAAAGAGCAGTAGTCAGAGCTAGGTGGGGATCAGTGAATCAAGTTATTTTGTAGACCTACTGAAAATAAAGCTCATTGGAGTATTTTGATCTGTAGTGTGGTTCATTTTTGAGCCCAGCATGAAAACTGGGTCTGAGTGGTTGCTGTGGTGAATCCCACAACTGCTTTTACAAACAGGGAGGTCCAGAACAGGGCAAAACCTTTCATTGCAGTCTAAAGCAGTAGCCAAAGAAGGAGTCAGACAAAGACTCTTGGTTCTTAGTGATGATATCCATATTTGTCCTCACAGTTAATCTGAGCTTTTATGATTTGTGCTCAAGTTTCCTTTCATTTTTATACAAATCCTGAGTGTCAAGGAAAAATGCCATGTTTTCTGTTCTTTTTCTTTCTTGCCTAGGAATTTAGAAGCTCCTGAAATGCCAGTGTATTCTGTGAAAGGTCATAAGGAAATCATAAACAGTATAGATGGTGTAGGTGGCTTAGGAATTGGGGAAGGTGCACCAGAAATTGTGACTGGCAGTCGAGATGGTGAGTTAGTGAACTCTGCAAGTCTTTCCAGTTCCTCTGAGCCTGCAAGCTCCTGATGGCAGGGCACAGTCTGCCATCTGAACTAGTTACAAGCTGTTGCAACTAGTTCTTTGTACACTGTCTTTTGAGTCTTGCTTGGATTTCTCTAAATCTTCTAGAAGCCACAGATGAGCAAAAGGTGCTGTTGTCACTGGGCATGAGACAGAAGGGACACAAACCAGAATAAATGCAAAATATCAGCATAGAGAAAATACATCCTTAACAAATGTTTCCACTCTGTTTCTGTTTGGTTTTGTGGTTCTTTCTTACATCCACAAAACGCAGCGAGGCTTTCTAGAATTGAAAGAGCTGCTCCTGTCTTTTGAATGGTTAGGATGAAAAGCAAAGGGCTTTCCTGGGAAGGTGAACACAGTATGGCAGTGCATTCCTAACACAAAATCTCTTGTCTTTCTTCCCCAGGAACTGTGAAGGTGTGGGACCCAAGGCAGAACGACACTCCTGTGGCTAATATGGAACCTGTACAGGGGGAGAGCAAAAGAGACTGCTGGACTGTGGCATTTGGTAATTGATCTGATTGTGACCATTCCTCCCTCTCACATGATTGTGCTTTGGTGATTTGCAGTGTATTTCAGGATGTTATGGAATACTTTATTTTGTAGGGATGCATAAGTAGCAGGTTTTGCTTTTCTACGCCGTTAAATTTATGTGTGAGTTTGTTTCTTCAAAATAAACCAGTTTTGTGGGTTTGTGATAGTTAGGTCTTGGATTCATTCTCTAATCACTTTTGGTCACCATTTTTAGTTGGTCTTGATCATCTTGAAGCTCTTTTCCAACCTAAATGATCTGATGATTCTGTGGTTTCATAGATAAGCTGTGCAAGCTTTATTTATGTGCCTAAGAATGTAAAAACAGGATATCCAGCTGGGTGCTCCTGAAGGAATGTAAATGTTGCCACTTACAGGGAACCCATCACTGTTGTAGTGTAATTCCAGCTACCAAGCATTAAGGATTTAATTTAAAAGAAACCATTTGAAGCTTAAGACCTAACCAGAATAAACAGCAAGGCTTGATGTGAGCTCTGTATTTTTCTTTGGAGAGAGCAAAGCTGTGTCCTACACAGGATTTTTCTAGACCCTTCAGGTTTGAAAACCATCTGGTTCACCACATCTTAATATCCCAACAGTAACTTCTTGCTGTTGTTGTATAAATGTGAGTTGAAACTGCAGGTTTGAGGCTTCTGAAATTTACAGGCTAAAGAGGTTCTGTGTTTTCTGGTTAATTCCCTCTCTTGTGTCCAGGCAATGCTTACAATCAAGAGGAACGTGTTGTATGTGCTGGATATGACAATGGGGACATTAAATTATTTGACCTAAAAACCATGTCACTACGATGGGAGACCAACATCAAGAATGGGGTAAGGAAATCATAAAAGTGTTTTTCATTCCAGCTCCTGTGTAGGATGGAGAAATTGAAAGGATTCTGTCTGGGTGAAACATACCCAGAAGATGTTTCTGCTGAGATTGAACCAAGGAATAATTTCCTTCAGGTTCAGCAAGTTGTACCTCTCACATTCTTGATCAGGACAGGATGGGGGATTTTTCATTGGATTCATGTTTTCAGATGAACTTGTTTATTTCCTATTTGGTGCTGATGTTATTGTGGAAATAATCAATTATTAATACATATTTACAAATAACGAATCACCCATTTTTTTAAACAGTGGGTAAATTACAACATTGGCTTTATCTTATTCTCTATCCAGGTTTGCAGTGTGGAGTTTGACAGAAAAGATATAAATATGAATAAGCTGGTGGCCACATCGCTTGAGGGAAAATTCCATGTTTTTGATATGAGAACTCAGCATCCAACCAAAGGCTTTGCTTCTGTTTCAGAGAAGGTATGGGGAGACTGAGAATTTCTTAATAAGAGACAAACTTTCCAAATTCATGCTGTCAAATTACTACAAATAGATAAAAAATACCCAGGTTACTTTATAAAACTTACTTGTTTTATTTTTTGTTTAGTGAACAAAATCTGGTGATAATTCAAGAAAAGGCACTTTTGTGGTGAAATTCTTTAGGACTTCCTTTTTTTGAAGAGGCTGAGATTCAACTTAGTATCTCTTAGGTATTTCCATACTATCATTCAAAGCAGATAAGGTGTTGGAGGTACTTTGTTCTGAAACAAAGAATTTTTTTACAGAATAAACCAACAAATTTTATTTATTTATTTATAATTTTGTAATAAAATGTGAAAATAGAATTTGTTGTTCACTTAGTGCTTTTCCTTGTGGACATCTGCAGACATAGAGCCAGAGGATGTGTTGGGGTTTTTCCCTAAGTGAGAAGGATTTCTGTTGCTGTATGATTTTAATGCCCTGGCTGAGGTTTGAGTTGTTGACTGTGTTGTGTTTGCACAGTGTTTGTAATATATTCCCTTCCAGTAATGATTTTAAGAGATACTATAAATTCTTTTTAAAAAATTTAAAAAATTTAAAAAGTTTTAAAGAAGTGGAATTAACCATCCACTGAGGGAAGGCTGGCCACTCTTCATACAAGTGATTTCTGTTTCAAGATTCTGTGTCCTTTCCTATGAAATTCATCCCCAAATGGCTTCTGTTACAATGCTGGTTTCTTTTTATTAGGCACAAAAATCTACCATTTGGCAGGTTCGGCACCTGCCACAGAACAGAGATGTGTTTATGACAAGTGGAGGATCTGGGAGCCTTCATCTCTGGAAATAGTAAGTGATCACTTCTCCAGCCAGGAGTAAGAAACCAACCTTTTAATGGTTTAAGAAACATTCTGAAAATGGTGAGCGGGGTCCTGCTTCCAACCTCAGAATATCTGGTTAAAATTATTGCTTACAAATGCAGTAGAAAGGGTGATTTCAGTGTCAGTTCATGATCTGGAATCTTGAATTAATCCCTAAGAGAATGTGACAGCACAGGTGAATCTTGCCCTCGTTGTCTTAACAAAATGAAGATCTAATTATATCCTTGGTTAACAAGGTGATAAATGGAAAAAAAATGAGTTTCTTAAAATTCTCCTATGGTAGCATTTACAACTGGGAAGAATACTGAAAGCCTTGACTTAATGATTCTTAGGTTCACATCTTCTTACATTACATGGAAAAATTAATTGTCTTAAATGCAGTGAAGTTGGTGCATTAATGTTCAGAAGCACAGCTGTGATGAAATTTTTCTGCCTGTGGTAAAAGCTGACCAGTTAAAAAATGAAGAGCTATAGGAGAGGGACTGTCAAGATTCAGAATTTCCTACTTCCTTTTTTCTTCCATGAAATGTCTACTAAAAGTACACAGTGTAGATATAGCTGGATATGATTTACTTCTAAGACATTTCTTTGCCTTANTCTGCCTGTGGTAAAAGCTGACCACAGCTCTGTAGAGCACAGCTGACCAAAAGCTCTGTAGAGCAGGAAATAAAGAGGATGATGATGTGTTTGCATCAATAAATGTCTCTGAGTGCTTGTTTTTGCTTTAATTTTCTCCCTGGCAGTGAGTACCCGGCGCAGCGCTCGAAGAAGGATTCGGAGGGATCTGAGATGGGGGTGGCAGGGGCTGTCAGTCTCCTGCAGAATGTGACTCTGTCAACACAGCCCATCTCCAGCCTGGACTGGAGCCCTGACAAAAAGGGACTCTGTGTCTGTGGGGCCTTTGACCAAACTGTCAGGGTGCTGATAGTTACAAGGCTTAACAAAATTTGACAAGAAAATGAGAGTTTCTGGTGAGAAAGCGATATAGTTTGCAGTCTGTAAATATGGGAGGAGGAGCCCTTCTATTTCTAATTTAATTTCTTCCTTAATAAAACTGGATTAAAGAAATAGAAGCCAGATTTTTCTATTGAAAGTTCAAATAGGTGCAGTTAGAGTCGTTGGGCTGATTGTTCTGTGATGACTTGAAGTGACCCGGGCACAAAAGTTAACCTGCTAGAAATGTGAATTTACACTTAAAATAAAATGTGCCATTGTGTTAACTCTGTAATTTCAGAGTTCATCTGGGTTTGTGTTCAGTTTATTCATAGTGCAAATATCTTCACACTTGTTAAATGGTTTGGCTTTATTATATATAGTATTGTCCATGTGCATTCATGCAATGGAAACTACTACACAGACTTCTTGTGTTACTGGGTTTATTAATTAGAATGTTTGTTAAAGTGACTTAGGATTCTTTAATACAATAGAGAAGTGATAAAAAGGGCTAAAATATTCAGGTTTAATGGAGTAAGGTTTTTACTGAAGATCGTACTGAAATTAAACTATCGAGCAAAATGCACTGTTTTATTATTTTAGCTGGATTTCCTATTAAGTTTATATGTCCTGTTGTTTTTTATATCTGTTTTCAACCTGATATTCTACAAATAAAATTATATCTAGTGTTTTCTTAATATGAACAAAGTATATTATTCAAATATCCAGAGATTTAGAGACGTAATATATAGAAAAAAAACCTCACAGGCTGTTAAACCCTAGACTTTGTGGGAGAAATCCTTCATGACTTTGTAGCAAAGGGAGGAACATTAGACCATAAACACAGTGTGCCTGTGGAAGTCCTTGGTTTTAGTAGGTCACTGATATACTCTAGTCTGTCTACAAACTTAGGTTCTTGCATCTCAGATTTAGCAGGGGCAGCAGGGATGAAAACACAGGCAATGTAGGCTAAATATTTCGTGGAAGACAAAAGATGTATGAGATTCAGCTGTCTTCCCTAAGCGTAATATTTAGTATATGATTTTTTTGACCCAAGTAATCTCCTTTTGTGCATGGTGTAATGTTGAGAGCATATTCTGAAATTATTTTAAATGTTGTCCTTCTTAGGGTGCATTCCAGCAGGAGGGAATTGGGGGAACCATTACTCTGCACTCTTGGCTGCAGCTTGCTTTGGGGGTGTGGAATTCAAAGAATTCAAGTGCTTTGAGTCTAAAGTGCACTGTTCAAAATTGGCTTCCATTAGCTTTGTGCTGTAAATAAAATATACTCATTGAAAGGTGTGAAAGGCAGTGGAAATACATTTTTTCTCTTTAACAGTAACTCTGAGTCAAGCACAGAGTAAGGGAAGAAAAAGCTCTCAGTGTAGGTACCTGCAAGGGAAAACAAAAATCTCCTGAGCACAGGACTGGGCTCATGGTGCTATTTTTATGTACTTGTCCTGCAGCAAAATGTCCCTTCTTTATTCAAACTCCAGGGAGATCTCCTAGTGGGATGCAACTTAGAGCAAGAACTATTAAACAACAAGCTCCACAGGCCTCAAAAACATGAAATGTGTGTTACCTCTGTGCACTTAATTTTGAGATTCATTTTATTTCTCGTTTGGAAAATGAAGGAATGCGTTCACCTCGTGAGTAGCTGGTTTCATGGAAACATGACAGTTTGCAAAAAACTGAGAGCTTGAGGAAAAACAGATGGGAAGGTTTGTTCCTTAAAGGTGAATAGCTGTACCTGTGTACCTACAAAATGAGAGAGTTATGGGTTGGAGAGAAGAGCTGTTGCTTGTGCCTGTGCTGTGCATTATCTCCTCAGCAGATTGGATTTCTGCTGCTTCGAGGCTAAAGCAGAAACTTAAGCAGACCAAAAGCTGCCTGTGGCAGCCCAGCCTGCTCTATTTATAGTCCTTCCCCCTCTTGCTGGAGGCTGGCACCTTGCCTCTGCAGCCTGCAGAGCTGGAGTGTGTTCCAAATAGAGCCATAATGCATCTGAGATGTCCAAACGCTCTGTGACGCAGCACAGGGGTGCTCTGGAAAACCCCTGCCTCGCCCAGGGAAATGGCATGTGTTGCCGAATTTGGAGTGACTGCATTTAACAGGGGTCGGGTGTCTGCCTGGCAGCTCTCGCTTGTTTCCTGTGCAAACCATCCCTGTGTGCTCATGGAAGGAAAAAAATCTGTTTACAGGCATGACTGCAGCCTGTACACAGGGACATGTCACACCTTTTTTGGGTTTGTGCTTTGTGGGTGCTGCCCAAATCCCCAACCATCAAGTCTGGGTTTTCTGTTTCACACCAGTATAGTTATTTAGAATTTCAACATTTGTACAGCTCATTGGAGATTACAGCCCTCCAAGGTTTCTGTGCATGGAGTCAGTATTTGCATACAACATATAGTTTTGATCACAAACCCCCCCCACACATTTACAGTTTAGGCATGATTTGGACTGAATTTTAAGCAATGTTGTTAAGCAAGTTGTAACTCTGTATGGGAAGCTACAATGCTGTGCTCTCACCTCTTCACAACCACTGATTCTGTCAAGGACATGATGGAATTGGTACAAAGAAAAAAGATGAGGAATTGCACAGGAAAAGAAAGACATCTGCTCTTCAGTGACTCTTTCAGAGACAGCAGACACAGTTTGTCAGTGCAGTTCAGCTCATCTTCCCCAAATTGTTCCTTTCAAATAGATTAGCAGAGAGGGACTGTTTGGTTAAGCTGGCTTGATTTGTAAGAGGCTTGTGGCCTGCATATTCAACTCTGTGATGAAGCTGTCTACAGTTGGTATTGACAAAGTGCTAGGAAAGTACATTGATTCACTGCTTTTTTTACCCCATTATTAATCCTCATTAAAGTGCTTGTGATGCTGTTGCTGATGAGTTTTCAGTAGCCTGCACTCTAAACAGAACCACCCTCTCCTCAACAGTTTTCAGTCCACAGTTTGTACGTCTGGCATGTCTTTAAAGCCCTTATAGATGCAAAATATTTTGCAGCAGCAAACCCAAGTCCCAGTGCTTTGGGTGAGGGCAGCTGTTGACTCAGGCAGGAGCCAAGAGCTGTATCACTTGTACTCCCCTGCCTTTGCAATCTTAGTGAAATCTGTCACCATCTCCACGTCTGGGGTTGTGCAGAGGGAGCTGAGGTGCAGAACCATGTGAAGGCATCTGTAATTTCCCTCTTCTGTTAATGCCTGGCAGTAAAAATAAACCACACAAAATGTATGGATTGGGGTTCCCTTTCCAGAACAATGGCTGTTCCACCCTTGTCAATGTGCAAGAGGCCACCCAAGGCTGACAGTCTCTACTTCACACCCTGACTTCCCTCTGGGGTAGTCATGTATGGTAAGAGTGTTTTAATTGTCTAGAACTTAATGATGGTGGCAGAAGGGTTGAGCCTTTATGGGTAAAAATCAGGGGCAGGCCAGTAAGTCAGATACCCTGATGGGAATCTGTTAGAGGTCCTCCATCCAGGGTGAAGAGACAGATGAAAGACTCTAAAGGCAGCTGGGAATTTCACAATTGCTAGTCCTTGTTCTTGTGGGTGACTTCAACTTAGCAGATGTCTGCTAGAAATACAGCAGAGAGGAAACAGTTGAGAAGGTTCCTGAAGTGTGCAGCTGAACAGAGTGTTGTCTGGAACTCAGAATTTATGATCTCTGGAAGAATGGGCAGGCAACTCAGGAGGACAAAAATATCATGAAGGTTTATAGAGGGAGAAAATTTGAAGGGCCAAAGCCCAGATAGAACTTGTCTCCTGCCACACAATTTAAAAAATAAAAATCCTTCTTAAATACATTAGCACCAAATGGAAGGCTGAGGAGGATCTCCATCTTTTATTGGACCCCAGAGGAAACAGAGGGACAAAGGATGAAGGTACAGGCTGAGGTACTTCCTGCCTTGTTTGCCTCAGTCCTGAATAGAAGACCACAAGTCTTAAAAGGAGCACCTGAAGGAGCTGGGGTTGTTTAGCCTGAAGAAAAGAAGGCCCAAGGGAGACCTTATTGCACTGAAAGGAGGTTGTAGAGCCAGATGAGAGCTGGCCTCTTCTGGGTAACAAGCAACAGGATGAGGAAATGGCCTCAACTTGCACCAGGGAAGGTTCAGACTGGATATTTGGAAAAATTTCTTCACTGTGGTGAAGACACAGTCATCAAGCTTTGGAAAAGGCTGCCCAGGGAAGTAGTGAAGTCACCATCCCTAGCAGCATTTAAAAGGACCCATGCAGATGTGGCACTTAGAGACATGGTTTAGTGCTGGGCTTGGCAGTGCTGGGTTAACTTGGTGATCTTTCCTAAGGAGTCCTTTCTAAACAATGGTATGATTATGTGGTTCTTAAGCATGGCAGTGAAACAGTATTTTTCATCACTATGAAAAGTCCATCAGCAGCATAAATAAGCACAGGCAAGCTCTCCTGGGTTGCTTGTGATTTTAAGGTTATGAAACATTGAAAACATTCTCTGAAGCCAAAGGACATGTGGGTTGCAGAAGAGCAGTAAAGCCCACAGAACTGCACAGCAACTGAGCCATGATGGGACCTTTTCATGTGACAGTGGATCAGAAATAGTAGCTTAGCCTATCTACCAGATTGCATTGTATCAGTTGCTCACTATTACACTGACTGTTGGAGCTTTGCAACTGAAATTACTCTGTCCTTCAGGTAAATTCCTAGTTAACTCCCTAAGTCCCAGCTGCTTTTGGAGTGTCTTCTTACAGTAAAACCCACCACAGGCAAAATTCAGGTAGATGCAGCTAAGGAAACCAGTTGAGTTGCCTCCCATGCTAAAACTTTCATTTTTAGGTCATCAGTCTTCCTGCAGAGATGTCAGAAACCCTCCTTGTTTCCTTCTGGCACAGCTGGAGCAGGCAGGACTCTGGAGCCTGTTCAGCAGATGTGAGGGACAGACACTCCTGCCTTGCCAGAAGTGTGTGATGTGATGGCACAGGCCTGTGGCATCTTTATATCCAGCAGTGTTTTCCCTTCCTGACATTTGCCTTCCCTTCCTCCCACACTCTGCTGCTGCAGAGTGCATAAGAAATGTAACAGCAGCTGGGTTAGGACAAAGACTTCAATCCTGCTTCTTCAGGGGGCATGTGCAGATAAATAAATATTTTTAAAAAGACTTTAAAATGACAACTACAATTTGGGTCCTAAGTTTAATTTACTCCTAAAGTTGTCTTAGGCTTTCTGTTAAAACAATAAGACAAACCATCAATATGTATGATGGTTTGTCTTATACTCNGGTCCTAAGTTTAATTTACTTCTGAAGTTGTCTTAGGCTTTCTGCTAAAACAATAATGTATGATGGTTTGTCTAATACTCTGTGTATTATCATAGAGTATAAAATCTATGATTCTATTGAATTTAGGCACAGAAACCAACAAGTGAGACAGGTGGAATGCCAATGCATTTAAAAATAAACCTCAATTTCCAATATGATTTACTTCCACAATCTTAGTAAAAGAGAGACAGCTGTAAAAAAATTACAGCTTTACATACTAATTGGAAGAAATGTAATCTCAGGACAGTATCAGAACAAATACTTTACACATGACAGACTGCTTTCAGTTTATTCCTACAGTTTCCATATATAAATGCATTTAACCTAATAGCTATAGATACATTCAATAAAAAAGGCCTTGTAGGTAAAGTCACCCAGTACTTCACCACATCCTGTCATTTAATCTAGCTGGCATGAACACAAGCTCTTTTGATCTGCACCATCACTATCTCAGTGTGGATCTCATACTCCCTATCTGTTATGTTAAAAAAGCTTTAATTAGAGGGCTTAAGCTAGTCTTATTGAATTATATTATTTTTCCTCTCTAAACCAAAGATACATCAATCTCAGTTTCCCTCTTTCCGTGTACTTTTGCATCCGTATTTTGATTAGAAATCTTATGTTTTCAAAAGAGAAAAGGGTCTGTGCTTAGTAGGTTTAAAGCCATTCTAATTTAATCTGAGTGCAGGGAAAAAAAAGGCATTTCCAGAGCATTTTAACTGAAAGGTGACTCTAAGTTCACTTGGGCTTAAGCTACCACACATGCTGCCCCTAAGTTCAGCAAAGTGTAACAGAACATGGAAAAATTTGGAAGTTACATTTCTTCTCCACTGTGCTAATGTCACCACTATAGGACTTTTAGTTGCTGAAAATGTGGGTTAGCCTCAAGACTCTTCTCCCCTTCTTTTCCCACCTAGCAAGTAAGAAAAAACAAAACTGGCAGCCAGTTTGGTCTCTCTTCCTGGTCTCACCATCTGCATTGTCATAAATCACTGTAAAACCTCTATCCCTGCCCTCTCTCCCTGCATACATCTGGTCTCAGCAGAATTTGGGCAGAGACATAAATTCCCACAAACAGGGCATCAAGCCAGGCAGCTGCCTGCCACTGTCCTTTTAGGAATGTTTGTCTCCTGATTTACCAGAGGAAACATTGGGCACTGGCCCTTCTTCCCCCAAGGAACAAGTGCATGTCGGGCAATACTGGCAGGCAGATGGAAGTTGGGGCTTCAGTTTATTCCTGCTGCACCCTCTTCTGGTAACTTGCTGGTCTGCCCACACAGGGCCTTGCAGATTCATAGGATTACACTGCAAAGAAATTAGACTGCAAATTCATTAGATTACACTGTCAAGGAGTGGGCCTCACAAAAACAAAATGCCTGTTCCAAAAGGCCCAAGGTGCACTTCAGATAAACATGTGTACTACACACACAAACATCTCCTGAACTGGTCTGCTGGCCAGATTTTTGTCTGATTTTAGAGTCTGTATTTTTATCCTGCCAATGTATTATTAAACCTTTTGTTACAAGTAGCTTCTAGTAATCTTTGTTATATTCACACCAGATGAATCCAGGCTGTATTTTTTCATTCACATTGTCTTCTGCATTACATCTCCCAAAGCTTTTTCAGTGGCTTTGTCTCAGGGAGATGGAGTTGCCATGGCTGCTCTGTACACCAGGCTGTGGTGCTCTGCATGACCCAGGCTGTGTCATGATTCCACTGAGGCCAAGACTACAGGATTTTGCTCCACAAAGAACACTGACTTTGCAGGAATCTTTATGTTGTATGTACAGTGGATAAGATGCATCACAATAACACAGTAATTATGTTAAAGATGCCTTTCACTTTGATTGCTTTGGCAAAAACATTCAGGATTGTTTTCTCTTGTTTTGGGAATGATAGAGAAAAATTAACAATAATTCACAGGCCTCTCAAATGAAATGGTTTCTATTATGTACCAGATGCCAGTAGAGCTTTTGTGGATAGACTTGTCTATAGATATCTATATATAAAACAATAATATATGTTCAGAGTGACACCAGCATAAACTGGTGAATTATTTGAGCTGTATCTCAACCAGATTTTGGCTGGGATAAATGTGAATTCTTAACTCCTCACTCACTGCTCTTGAAAACCAAACAGGCAGTGCAGCCATTTTAAGCAGAAAATTAATGCTTTTATACCTAATAATCTCCTGAGTGAATTGGTTTGAGAAATTCCAAGACGTGGCACTCAGTGTAGGAACTGCAGTTAACTGAACAAAAGTATAAACCTGTAGCAATCCAGAGCCAGTAGGAGCAAATCCATAACAAATGTAAACCAGTAGAAGGAGACAGAGCCACACTGTATGGCCAAGGAATACAGAGCACAATCTGCACTGCATTAATGCTCTACATGGTTACAATCCCCTACAAACAGAGTTGGCTGCATCTGAACATTGATCGGCATGTGGTGCATTTTCCTTTGATCTTGTAATTGAAACAAAATATTGTGTTTAGGAAATCAGACTCTGGCAACAATTTCTATCTAACATTTGGTAAATCAATTAGTCTATCAATCAAATCCCCTCTCTGTGTTTCCTGGTCTGTGACATGTGAATACTGAGGTAAGAATGAGCTATACATACTTTAAGTGTCCTGACCTCCTTGCAGACATTTGGCATACTAGAATTGCAAAGTATTATTCTATTTAGGAGTGCAGGTTTTGCTAATTCTCTGCTACCCTTCAGACTGTTCCATTTCTGAGCATTTTAAAAAGAAAACTCTACTGAATTCCCCTTTATTTACAGTGCACGATTCTGCAGTTGTACTAGTAAAAATGAACATGAGAAAATAATTAAGACTGTGTTTTTTGAAAATAAGAAATGGCTAAGAAAATGCAGTAAAAAAAAAAAGTATAATTACACTAAAATATTAGCACACAGTAGGGATTCCATCCTGTACCCCAGTGATTTTACCACCTGCATGTGTCCCACATATAGCTGAAAGGCTCTTAAATAATCCCTGTGTTTGCTGCTTTTATAATACCCATACACTCCAAGTTTTTATTCGTTTGCAGCCACTTTGGGTTGAAACTGAAAAGTTAAACCTCCAAATCTCCTGTAGGAAAAGGAGACAAGATGTAAACAAGTAACAATGATATCTGAAGATCTTTAGATATGCTTCCAGCTGTGACTAGGGAGAAAGACTCTCCTTTGCAGTACACACTGATTTAATTACAATTGACATAGTATAGCACTTAGATTATGTAAACCAAACTTATTAAAAGGAAGCTCACTTTTGTGGTATTTTTAAAAGCACTGAAGATACACGGAGATGCACTGAAGCTAGGTAAGATCCCCAGCTTCTGCTCCTGTTTCTCCTAGAGATACAACTCTACTTTCCCCAGCCTTGAACTCGTCCTTCTCCAGACAGGACGTGTTTTCTCGTTCCTCTAGGAACTCTGTTGCTGAGCTCAGCACATTCCCTTTAGGCAACCAGCCACAATTTATTCAGTCATAACCAGGCTCCTGGTACCTATAGCTGAGAGGGGGCCCTCTTCAACTGCAATGAAGAATTCCAGTGATCTTATCTTGATCTGCCTTGGAAGGGATAGGCTACAAAACCTGAGCTACAATGAGCTTCAGATGAGATTGTGAACAGGAGGCAAAAAGAGGTTTTTGGCAAGTCATGCTAATACTTTTGATGTAGATCTTGACTTCTGCTTTACTATTTATCAGAATGGAAACCCGTAAAATGTGGATCTTATCTTTGGGAGCCACAGATGTGTTGGTAAAATCTCCTAGAGAATCCTAGAATGACTTGGGTTGGAAGGGACCTTAAAGATCCTCTAGTTCCAACCCACCTTCCACTAGACCAGGTTGCTCAGATCCCAATCCAGCCTGGCCTTTTATTTCCAGGGATGGGGCATTCACTTCTCTGGATAATCTGCTCCAGTGCCTCACCACCCTCACAGTCAAGATTTTTTTCCTAACACCTACTCTAAAACTACACTCAGTTTGGATCCATTCCCCCTTGTCCTGTCATCACATGCCCTTGCAAAAAGTCTCTCTCTTTCTTGTGGGTTCCCTTCAGGCACTGGAGGTCACAAATAGATCACCCCTAAGCCACTTCTTTACTAAGCTGAACAACCAATTCCCTCGCAGAAGAGGTGCTCTGTCTCTCCAATCATTGTGGTGGTCTCCTCTGGACTTGTGGAGAAATACAGTGGAAAACACAATTAAAAACCAACTCTCACATGAGGGTGAGGCAAAGATGTGCAGTGTCAGGCAGGAATCAGTGCCAACCCCTGGGATGACTCCATGAAATCCCTGGCTTTGGGAGACCATCTCTACATGTAGTTTGTGCCTCCCTTTTTCCAGGAATTCCACTGCAGAATCCCAGAAGATAAGGGCCCAATGTGTGTCTCAGACATTGATAACTGGACATCTGTGGAGCCAATGAATCACACAGGAATCCCATCAGACAAGAACTCTTGGTAATAACAAAAGAGTGTTGGTATTAACAGGTATTAATGTGAGGAAGAACAGGCTGTGACTGGAGAAAGAGACCATGAGGAGGCAGGGCACCACTTTTCTTGGACAAACATCCCTGCTGCAGTTCTTGGAGATAAGCACAACATATCACAGCACAAGCATAGCAATGAGGCCAAGAAGTGGGCACAGGCTGTAGGGGGGATCAAGACCACTCAAAACCCTCGACAGAACAGAATGTGCATGAGAACTAATGTACATAGAAAGATAACTAATGTACGCAGAAATGTACATAGAAAGATAGGTTTCAGGGCAGGGAAACCTATCCATTAAAAGGTATCCCTGCCCTGGACATCAGCTGGATCCCATCCCCTTTTCTCTCTCTCTTTCCCCCTTTAATTCATCTCTTCCTTTCCCTCCTTCTCCTTTACACAAACCCCACTGCCCTGCGCTCATCGCACGGCACACCTTACACCAGTTCCTACGCTAAGTGTACGATCTCCTAACCAAACCTGGTTGTTTGCGGACCCCATTTCCCGTGTCCCTTTCCGGAATCCTTTCCCTTTCAGGCCGGCTCTCTGTGCCGCCGCTTCCGCCTCCCTCCGCGGCCGTGTCGTCACCGCCGGGCGCGGCCCCGCCCGCTGCCGCCGTGCCCGCAGCGCCACGCGGTGCTCGCCACCGAGCCCAAGGTAAGAGCGGCCACCCCCGGGTGTCCCCCCCCGCTCCCGGGGGCTTCCTGTGGCTCTGGGGCTTTCCCGAGGCCTTGGGAAGCGGGGAGGTGCGTTGTGGGCAGGCAGGGCCGCTGGTGTTGTCAGTGAACGCGGTTTGTGGGAATGGGGATGGTCCGGGTTGGAAGAGGTGAAGATCCAACCCCCTGCTATGGACACGGACGCCTTGCACTAGGAGAGGTGGCTTAGAGCTCCATCCGGCCTGGCCTTGAATGTTTAATGTAGGACATGTTTACCACTTGCTTACGTATACGTGAAAAAGAGAACATTGGGCTTTTTTTTTTTTTTTTTTTTTTTTTTTTTTTTTTTTTTTTGGTCGTTTTGTTTTTGCTGTTGNGGGCTTTTTTTTTTTTTTTTTTTTTTTTGGGTGGATGTTCTGTAGGCAGTAGGGCTAACCCTGTTAAAAATTAGAAAAAAAATCCCGTCGCAACTTGAGGAGCCCTGTGAAGTTTTTCAAAGAGAAGGTGCAGTGTGCATATACAGGCCACTGAAACAGTTCATGTGTTCATGCCTGTCAAATCAAGACTATAGTAGATTTAAGTGCCACAATGGTAGTAAGTTCTCTAGGTGATGGGTAGATTGCATTACCTCTCTCCCTGTTTGTGTAAGTGTAGGGAACATGGATTGACAAGACACCTTCTAACCAAACTTAGCTGTGTTAATGACCAGGAAAATCTAGTTTCTTTTGTAGCTTTGAGGGGGTTTTAATGCTGTATTATGTGACTAAAAGTTAACAACAAACATTGTTTTTGAACCCCTTTAATCAACTTAACATGGCAGATTTTAAAGCAGGTGGCCAGGAGGATAGAACGAAACACAATCAGTGTTATTGTGAATGTCAGAAATAATTGTATTGGTATTTTGCCTTTCTGTGGGCAGCATCTTGTGGATCCAGCTCAGAAGTAATACTTACATGTGCAGTGTGTGGGTTACAGGCTGGGGTAGGGAGGGGACCTTTGGCATGGTTGGCATTGTGATTCTGTACTCAGTGTGAAAACCAGCTCTGACCAGGATGAGCAGTCATGCAGCTGAGTAGGATTATAATTCTCAACTATGCAAACAATAGCAGTGAAACTGGGCTTGTTAACTGGCTGATCATATTCCTGGAATCACACTGGTGCAGTTAAAACTCAAGTTGCAGACAAGCTTGAGTAGCTCCACACTGTTTTTTTTTCTCCCGATCGTCTTCCTTTGTGACCTCCAAGAGACAATCCCGTGCTCTTGCCAGGGAAAGAGAAACATCAAATCATTATCTAAAACAAACTCCAGTGATGTGACAGCTCTTTGGTGTTTGTACTGACTTGGTTTGTGTGGCTTGGTGTTCATAGATTAAGTGCAGTCTCTCCAGTTTTTGTTCCCTCCCTCTGTACTCAGCATCTGGAGAGTGGGATTATCACACTGATTCTAAGAAGAAAAGTCTGCAGTGATCCCACTGTTCTTGGTGCACCTCACCAAATAGGCAGGAAAGTTACATATTTCTTCTCTTCTTTCCTTAGAACATTCAAAAAGTTGCTCAGTAAAAGTTGTAGAAAATAACATAGCTCTAAGAAACACTAACTCCCCAGGATAATACATGATTTATGATTTGAGAGGAATTGAAGATATTGATTATAAACCAAGAGCCAGATGTCTTGGCAGTAGCCATACCATGGTAGTATAAATTCTGGGAACAAAAAAGGGGTGCTTTGGGATTTTTCACATCTTATTTCCCAGTTGCTGTGCACTGATATGTTGGCAAGATTGCTAGAGAACTCCGAAATCCCAAAATCAACTCAGCTTTGTTACAGGTAGAGTTATATCAGGGATTATAATACCCCATAGGGATTTCAGAAAACTGGATACAGGGTTCACAAGAAAAATTTTTTGGACCTACTCCTAAATGAACTGACATAACTGGTGCTGAAGTAATGTCTGTTCCTAAGACAGACTGAAGCTGTATCCTCATTGGTTTGGTTTTTCTGTTTGTTTTTGTTTTTCCTGGTGTCCTGCCTGCTGCTTGGTGTAGCTCTTTATACAACGTGATTTATAGAGCACCTCTTTTAAACATGCACATAATTTCTTTCTATCACAGATCATAAAAGATAAATACGGTTTTAGGACCATTGCAAGAATAGGTACTAAAATCATGTAAACTGCAATGCTCCTTCATGCCATTTTGCTCAGGAGTTAGAGATATCCTTGAAATTACAGGACCTTTAACTCTCTTGCTGCTGACATTACCTGCTGCAATTCTTCACATTTCTTACAATGTTTAATGAATGAATGCTAATGCTCTGTGTTGTAAATTGCAGTCTTTTGACTCTGTAGGTACTTAATGAAAAGCATTCTTATTTTTGTTTCCACTTTCCAGATGGAAATGTCAGAAGATGACAGTAACATGGAAGACTACCCCACTGAAATTCGTGATTATCTGGCAGCATTTGAGAAGTCTCTTGGTTCTGTAGATGAGATGCTGAAGACAATGATGTCAGCTTCTAGGACTGAGCTTTTGCAAAAGGTTAGTTATCTTCCTTTTGAAAACCTTTTCCTTATTAATGCACAGATACTTGAGGGCCTGAACTGAAATAGAAGGGTCTCTTGGGCCAGCCACTGCACTGAGAAATAACAAAAATGGCACTCCAGCACTTGACACTTACTGCTAAATTCTTACACTACTAAGAAATCCAGATGGTCTGACAAGCTCAACAATGAAGCACATGCTCTTCCAAGCTGGTAAGTGATGATCTTACCAGTGAGTCATTTAGCTAGAGGACATTCTAGCTTATTCCTGACCTTCCATAATGGAGAGGTCATTCACATCTTTGACTGAGACTTCTTCACAACGAACTGAATGGAGCTGGTGTACCCAGCAGGATGAGAAGGTGAACTGGCAGCAGGGAGAATTGATGTGATTCCAGAAATCTAGACTTGCAGAACTTGAGCTGTCTCCTCTAGCTGTGCTATAAGTCTGCAAAATGTGGATTTTTATCAGTGCCTGAGAATTTCATATAAGCATCTCTGTCTTGTAACATTTAAAGCCTAACATGTAATTTCTTTCTGTAGGGCAGGAAAAAGGCAGCACATCAGGGAACTTCTTTATCCTGTGAGGATTTCTTACACAAATAAATTATGAAGGGAACAGTCTTGACAACACAGATCTTTTGACAGTATCCATGTTAGAACTAGTGAGCTGTACAATGATGTTATCAGAGTTTCTGGAAGTCGTGTAGGACTGAAATAATAAATTGACTTTGACAGTCAAGGGAAACAAAACCCCCTTCATTACCTTTATTCTTCCTTTGCTTTGTATCCCTGAGTATTCCAGCATGCATTGAACACACAGTCTGTCATGTGTAGTGTTAACATTCTTTGATTGTGTATTGACATTTGAGTTTCAGCAACTTTTAAACTTTTTTTTTTCCCTTCCACTGATAGCAACAACTATTTTGAATTAAGTTGCTGTGGAAAACCAGAAATATTTCTGACTATAAGAGCAGTAGTCCCAAGAGCTACATGCTAAGGGATTCTGCTTTTGGTTGTATGGGTCTGTGGCATTTAACTTCAGATGGGGAGAATTACATGAATACTCAGAGAGAAGAGAATGAATGGTCCTGTGATGGCATGGAAATAAGGCATAAACATAGTCTCAGTGAACTTGTAATGAAAAATGTGCTCCTTCAGTCTGTATTCTTTTATTAATACATTCAGAATTAAAAAATGTGCACATTACTACAATCTGTGCATATCTTGCTTAAAAATCTTCATTCACAATTACAAAATGTGCATGTTACTATAATCTGTGCATATTTTGCTTAAAAATCTTCAAATATGATTTTTTTTTTTTTCATTCTAGTTAGATCCTCTTGAGCAAGCCAAGCTGGATTTGGTTTCGGTGTACACATTAAATTCTATGTTCTGGGGTAAGTGTGTGGTAGAAGGAAAAAGTAGTATTTATTATTACCATTTGAACACCTAGACAGCTGCAAACACTAAATAATCATACTTCATAGCCAAATAATTAAAAACTTGTAATTACCCTGAGGACCCACATTATTGCCATCCATGAAACTCTGAATCAGAAATCTATATTTAGAAATTTCTGTATTAGAAAAGCTAATTTTGTACATGCATGAGTATGTTTCTGGGTTTTTTGTGGCAATCTTTTCTGTCCTTTAAAGGACCGAAAGTTTGACCATTTCAGTTGTTTGGGGGTATTTTAGCTGCAATATTTGATAATAATAGTTTGTCAGATACTTAATGACACAGTTAACAGTTCTTATTAATGATTTTGTGTGGAAGCTTTGGTTTTCCTGTGTGAGTGCTTGATAGCCTTCAGTTTCAAAAAAAAATTTTGTTTTTTTCCTGTAGTATACTTGGCTACCCAGGGAATCAATCCTAAGGAACATCCAGTGAAACAAGAACTGGTGAGTTGCTTGTGCTGCATGGATCTTAGTTGTGCAGGATTGTTAGCCCAAATAGAAGTTAAAAAACGTTTATATCCACATTTAAAAATGATGCATTGCTGTAATAGCATGCACATGCTACATGGTGTTGTATATCTATTTATATGCCCTGCTGGGCTCTCTGAATTAAAGAAAGTAAATTTTTAAAATTGTTTTTAAACAGTACTGTTTAAAGTAAAGTTGTAGAATCTGCTGAAATTACAAAAGGATGATGAATGATATCTTATCTTTTTTTCCACCTTTGGTTGAGAATTGGATTCTGTACAGAGCAGCTTTTCACTTGTATCTCTTAAATGGAAAAAAATGTTGCATGCCTGATAATAATTTATAACTTCCAGTATGGCATTTTTTTTTTTCCTTACAAATACTTGGAATCATGTTAATCTCTGAGGCTGCCTTTCCTTACTTTTGTATGACTCTAAAAGTGCAGTGTGGTTGATTTACTGGCAAAGACGGGAAAGTGTCCCCCTCCCCCTTCCAAGCCCTCCATTAATTCATTTTCTCAGCAGTAAAGAATCCAGTTCAGCAACAAAGTTAAAAGCTTTTTTGGCACCAGTTGTGTGTGTATTGTCCAGTAATTCTGCATTAGTGACATATTTACGAGCCATAATAAATCTTCAGTTTTGTCTTTATATTCCATTTAGATGCATGACTACAGTATATATAGAAGGGCAGCTATCTTGAAAATTCTGCTGACTTAAAAAAACCAAATCGTTGAGCCCGAAGGAAAAAAAAAACCACCAGAAATCAAAACTTCTCACTGCTCATTTTAATTCCTGAATAAATGAAAATATTAAATCTCAGCAGATGTAAAATAGTTAGCTTAAATGTAATACTTACATAACCACTGGAATGGAGGACTAAAAAACATGGAAAGCTAGCCTGAATAGCAAGAATACTTGTATTTTTAATTTTGGGAGGTTTTCAGTAGTCTAGACTGTATCATATTAAAAAAAAAATGCATCAGTTAATATTTCATGAGCTTTCTGTCAGTCTTTTGTTCCTCCTGTATTATATAGTGTCTGAATACAGTGTTAATTTAGTGATACTAAAAACTTTTATCTCTTCTGCTGTGGATATTTTATGTTCATATTTTACTTCATGACTGCCATTTTAACTCTGAAGAAAGAGTGAATATTTTCATAGCCTAGATTGTTACTCAGATCTCTTTTCCTTTTGCAAGTATCAAGGTTAAATGAATGCACATTTCTTTCTTCCAAAGCCATTGTGATGTTCTTACTCATGTGGAAAGGGAATTAAAAAAGACTGTTCCGTCATGATTATTTTGTTTTTAGAATTGCTGTCCTTGTGTACATACAGTTATTCTAACTGTATTAATAAAACTCATACTCAGGCTATCCGAATTAATTTCTTTTGTCAAGTTGACATTTTCCAGCTCCTTTTTTCCCATGTTAATTCATGTAGGGCTTGCCATCTGTTCTCATTAGCCATCTCAGTCACCAGAGAAATATTAGGGCCGATGATGATTTCAGAGCCTGTAAAGCTCTCCTTGTTAAAGCTGTGGTTTTGATACAGAAAGAGTGGCCAAGTTCTTGACAGTTTCTTATAATGATCACTGAAGAGTTGAAAATCAGTTCTGTAGTGTAAGTCTTGTAACTTTTGTTCCAGACTCAAAGAGGTGGCAATGGCTGTGTGAGAAGTGTGTGGGTTACATACTAAAATTTATTTTAGCAGTATCCACATGTGTTCTCTTAATCCCCATTTATATCCCCATTTATAATTCAGGTATCAGGTAGAGCACTAGATATATGTGTGTGTATATATATATATATATATATATATGTATATATGTTACTGTTGTTTGTATGGCAGAAACACCCAAAGGCCATATTAGGCTAAATATGTAGACCTGAAATCTGTAAACTAAATTGTTCAATATTTTGCAGAGTTACTGCAACTGTACTCCCTAGTCAGTGAAGGGAAGCAGGCACTTAGCAGAGGGGGATTCCCATCTTAAAGCTGCTTAGTACCCTCTCAAAGCAATTTTCTTTATTTGTTGCAGGAGCAGATGAGGATGAGTAGCCACATAAATGAGATTGTTAAGCTGGGAGGGTAAACCTCTGTGGGGCTGAGTCCAAGTCATGGTTTGGTCAAAAAAAGCCCCCCATAAACACCAAATAACTTTGGTAGACTAAGATAAGTCAAGAAAATGCACCGTTTTCTCTGGAAGCAGGCCTGTATTGCTATTTATGGCCATAAAATGAACTTCTGATAGGGCTGGAAATTCATCAGGCTGCCCTAAATAAGTTGATAAGCCCCCATGACCATAAGTTGATAACCCCCTCCTTGAACTTAACCCCTAGACTTCTGTGTAGTTGCATGTGTAGTGCTTGTACCATCTTTGATTTTGTGTAAGATGCTTTTTTAGCTTTGCTTGGACTTGCTGAATTTTTTTTT
>VWYP01002911.1:141-38677 GCA_013400435.1 Pycnonotus jocosus | reverse complement strand
TTTTTTTTTTGGACAGAATTACACAGGCAGTATAATTCATCCCTAAATGTGTCAAATACTTAAATATTGTTTCGGCATCTTTATGTAGGTCAGACTCCAAACTGACTTCAGTATTTTATTTTCTAACTTTGCTTGCAAGAACAGTTCCCATCTCTCTGCAAATTAGATGCAGGGTCTGCATCTCTGCAGGACTTTGTGTTCCTGTTATAGCGGGTGTCATGCAGATGGTATGGGAGGTACCTGTGATGGAAAATCTGCTCAAGAGAAGTCTCAAGTTTGCAAAGAGCCTGGTATATTTGTTTAAATAATACTATTCTTCTGGGTATTACAGTTCTAGAAGTGTACAGTGTGGAGAATTTCTATTCACTGATTCATTTTAGCAATAATCTTGGGATAATGGTTTGAAATAATTTTTTTTTTCTCCCTAGGAAAGAATAAGAACATACATGAACAAGGTCAAAGACATAACAGACAAGAAAAAGGCATCCAAACTCGATAAAGGAGCTGCTTCTAGATTTGTAAAAAATGCACTCTGGGAACCAAATGCAGAAAAAGAACATACTTCCAAAACTCCTGCTAAAGGGAAAAAGCAACAGAAGGACTAAACCTTTTTTTCCCCTCATAGCAATTGCAGACACCTGGAACTTATTTGGAAATGTTTTGCATACTGCATGCATCTCATAGAAGTGCGGTATAAAGATTAATTTAAACTTAAAAACTTTACAGGATTTGTATTTTTTCCAGAACACTTGTCACTGAGGTGTTCACATTTAATGTGTATGTAAAAGTGCCATTTGATGCACACTTGACATTTCATTACTGAAATGATAATGACCTGACATATACTTGCTGGTAATAAATAAAAGTGATGTTTTGTATATAATGCCTATGAATTCAATTTTTTTAATGATGTATTGACACTTTTTTGTATGTCTTCAATCTCCTCAATATTAAAAAGTTTCAAACACTGCTATCCAGTCTGTGGTGTTTATGAAAGAGCATTGTGCAAAATGCCATATTTGTAGAGTTTTGTGAGGTTTATTCACTGTGTTAAACTTTTTTCAGCCTTTTAACTTGAATGTGCGCAATATTCCCTTCTGTTGCCTGTGAGAAAGCAGGGCTTCGAGGGCCACAGGCAAACATCCTGAATTCCACTGTAAGCCCCTGTGTCTAGTCAGTGGAAAAGTTAGATATCCCCTAAGGGCAGTTTGTAGGGTCCAAAAAAAAAGGAGCAGGCTGGGAAACAGCACATGCAGGAACTTTATGGAATTTTGGCTGCAGTGCTCATCCATTAGTGCTGACACTCAGAGAAATGTGAGTGGTAGGAGCATGGCCATCTCTTGGTATTTCTCAAATCTTCATTAGGGAAGGCATCCTCTGGTGCAATAAAAACTAAATAAAACTACTGCTCCATCTTACAAATACTGTTTTTCCCTCAAAATGTGAAGCTTAGTTGTTTAGGAAAGGAAGAATGTTAGGTGGGTTCAGTTTTCAATATGCTGCAATGCAAAGCTCAATTATCTGCCCAAAAGCTAGCAAGGAATTAACAATTATGGAAATGGAGGAAAAATAGATTATTTAGCTCACAAAAGTGCAGTTTGGGTAGCAGTCCATACAAATGTTTGGGAAATGTTAGTGTGAAAGACTAAATGATAAAGGAATCCAGTATAGATCTAGTACTGCAAAGCTGAATGATGTTCAGTGGATGGTTACTGTCCTTGGCATTGTACTGCAGCAGGCAATGCAGAGTGTGAACTAAACTGAATAAGGTACTAAAATGAAGGTTTTTCTCTAATTATTATCTAAAAGTTACATATTTGACAGTAAAAATGCAATGCATTGGCAAGTTTATTAAACTCATTACATGTCTAGAAACTTTTTTAGTGACTGGTATGAATACATATTTTTTGTTTACAATAAACTCTTCAGGTAAGTAGCAATGCCTTCAATGCTTTTAATGAGAACTATTTAGATAACCTTGTTGCCTCAAATCCACAGGACTGCTTATATGAGTACACATGTCAAAGGAGTAAAAAGCTAAAATGAGAATGCTTTATCCAGGTTAATGTCATGGTTGTGCCAAATGAAGGAGCTGTTGGACTTGGGAGAGTTTTTTTTGTTTGTTTAATTAAAGTTAAAAATTCAGAAGATCCAAGGTGTGTTCTTGACCAGAAATAACACATTTGTGTAAAGTAGTTTTTCTGGATGGTTTGGGTGGTGTTTGTGTGGAAGTCTGAGTGCCCTGGCTCGTTCCCCTTTCAGCCTGACACTGCAGATGGCAGTATTAGACCGTTCTAAATTTTGTGAACGTTCAGCTCTGCATGTACAAAGCGCGAGGTTCAAATTGTTGATCTCAAACCCACTGATGTGAACAAAAGAAAAAAAAGGTCAGGTGTTCTTTGGACCGGTGGGGAAGGCGGTTGGATGGAAGTGGTCTGAAGTAGCAGAAAGCAGAGCACTTTAATACAGAAATTTTCTGGGAGATAGCATCTTCTGCTTTGAGAGGCATTGTCTGTAGGAAATGAGTAGCTCAGCTTGTACTTATGCACAGTGCTGTTAATTAAAAGGGGATTGGAGGACATTTCCATTACATGATTTTCCTCTTCAGCTTCAATTATAGGTTTTGTTTTAAAAGGATAATTTCTGAAAAGCATCATAATTCATTGTCCAGCAAAGTACACAGGTTTCATTGGTAAATGTTTAAACAAGAATAATGCAAGGCTATTAGCTAAGACTTACTGAGGTAGAAGTCCATCTGGCATAATTAATTATATGCAAGTATTTGACATTTGTAATAGGGCACTTTAAATAGATATAGCATATGCAATTTTGTGATTTTTTTTTTAACATTTGCATCATTCAGTACAGCTGTTAACAGTGTGGATTGTGGCTTTGGTTTTCTGACACAACACAACCCAGACAAATACCCCACAAACTAAAAATCCTCACCCTGTGGTTATTCATCAACAGCCCTATTAGAATGAAGCTTGAAATCATGATTATGAATGCTAAGTGGTTTTTATATCATTGAAATGATTACTTTGTTAAAGATTTTGTTTTGATTCAGACAGTTAATGAGTTCTTGAAACTTTTCTTGCTTTCCACTCTGTGCACCAAGGAAGAGGTTGGTGAGAGCATGTGAAGTTAGCAGCTGGGACTAGAATTTGGTATGAGGTTGCTATGGAGAATTTTCCAAGTTCACAAAAAACATATTTCAAAAGAGAAATGAAAATGCAGCTCAGGATGTTAAACCACTCGTGTTAGTGGCAAATAACTACATAAAAATAGCATTTTGGCATTAACCTAGCCATATAAGGAGATTTTTACTGTAACAAAATGACTATCTGACATGAGACACTACATATTCTCCAAGCTGTGTGAAGTTTCCACAGATCTACTCCTAGAAAACATTTCTCTGACTGAGAGTTTACTGTGGCTGTAAACAAAGAAGGAATTTTCCTAGGGCTTAAATTTCCAGCCTTAAAAATGCTAGCCATATGACTTGGGAAGTCAACATATCAATGAGGCTCATTTCTACTCCTTCAGTATTTTTATTACTGGAGAGGTGCATTCCAAAGAGTTTGTTTTTTATTAAGTCATCTTATTTTTCCTGGCCTTGAAAATCAGTGCTAGCATAGAGCTTTGTCAAAAACTGACAGTGTTGCGGTTACATTGAAAATCTCCTCAGACGTATTTATCTGGAATAATAAAAGCTAAGCAAACAAAATTCTCTCAGGATTAAGAATTTTCTTGAGTTTAAGACAGACTGATACTCAGTTTTTAACTACAGGGCTGGGACCATTACAAATGTAAATGGAAATCCTAGTTTTTATAGTAAGGGACATACATGATGGGTGATGGTGGCCTGTTTCTGCAGTTCTAGGAGAGACTTTGGTTATCTAGATCAAAATTTGTATCAGCTCTCAGCCACAGAAGGCTTTGGAAGCCATGAACAGCAAATTCCAATCTGTAGCTGGAAACATGGATGGAGTTACATTGGTAGAAGTGGCACCTGTGGCACAGGGTTTCCAATTTAAAAGTGCCAAAATAATTGAAAGTGGTCGCATCCCAAATGTCTACAGGTTAATAGTTTCTCATAAATTGAGATATAAAGATGTCAAAAAGGGCATTATTAATTTATGTTAGTTATGTTTCTTAGACATTGACTTGCCAGTGATTAAAAAATAGGTGTTAAGCTCCATCAGTTACCGAAAGTAAATTCAATTTGTCATTTTAGAATCACACATGATACACATTTGTTAAAAAATGCATTTAAGTTCTGCAGTGGGACAGTGTGATTTTCCTAATCTGCTTTGAATAGTGTTTCTTGCACAAAGTTTCAGAAAGTCCACATGAATGCTTTTGTTTTGCAGAGCACTCTTAGCATCTTAGCATTAGTGGTAGGGTTGGGGTTTTTTTTCCCCTTCAATTTCTGCTTTCCAGTGGGATACACTTGTGATATTTTATTGATAAAACCAGCAGTTTATCTTTTTTGCTGACTTTTAACCTTCCCTGTAGCAGAAGATTACAGATCTATGGAATATTTAGTGCTGGTGATCTAAGAAGCAGACCTTGAGCTGAACTGTTTTCATCAGCTGTACCAAAGGGGAAAGAGCAAAAGCTTGTTTTTACTACTAAGCTGAGTGAATATGGCATGGAAATCTTGTAATGGCAAGGTATCAATTTGTAAAGTGATATATTTCAGAGGGGATGCTAAACTTGACTGTGAATAAAAAGCTTTATAAATGGAACATTTAAGAGGCTATCTTTTATTTTTCAGTGTAGGGTTGCCTTGACATGCATCATTTCAATTTGGCGGCCCCAGCAAATTGATGGAAGCAATTCAGGATGATAATTCAGTATTGCCAAGAGGCTTCTTCTGAGTCTAGTGTGGACACATTCCATGGACAAACCTAAAGTCTAAGTGAAAGAAAATTAATTTAATTGGGCTCTGTATTGTTCCAGCTTTACATCCAGACAGTCTTGGTATTAAAGATCCCTAGATCATATCCAAAGAATAAGTACATGAACCACAAACTATTTTTCAAGGAAAGGATCACCTTCAATTTATGGTGATATATCTTGCATCACAATGATCCAGAATAGACAGAAGTAAAACTCAAATGTGCTTGCAAATGCACTTTATTAAAGTATTAATTCTAGGGGTAAGTTCTCAGCTACTGTTAACCAGCAGGGTCTATTAAAGTAAATGAGCAGCTGCTGAGCTCTGCAGTAGTCTTTGATATTCTCATTTGATACAGATATTTCCATGAATATGGTGTGGTGTAGCATTTGTTTTCTAGAATTTCATTTTTTTTTCGTTGTCACCTGAGTGGATTTTGCCCTCATGGGAACAAATGAGTCACTGTTTAAAGTATCAAACTTCCCGTCCCCATTATTGAAAGGTGAGAAGGAGAAATGCCTAGTAACAAACACTGACAAGTTGGATAGCATAAACAATCTTTTTAATTTGTTGCCCTGGGCTGACAGCCCTACTCCCCATCTCACACACAAGACAAAACACGTTTTCCCCTGTGAAGTTTCCATGGAGAGAGCGATTCCTTAAGGCAGTTAATCGCATGGGGTGCTGGCTGTGGATGCACACATTACACATCCACCTGCATGTTATAGATCTCTTGGCTGTCAGGAAGTTCAGTGTTTAACAGAATAAAAAGTGCATATTACTGAGATGCTATTGTTGGAGACTCTGTGTAACATCACAAGCTTAATTCTCTTTGCTTTAAGGCAGTTTAACTCTTGATTTCATTAAGGTCACAGTAGCAAAAATCCAGTACAAAAGAACTGAGGATTTGGCTTTATGTAGGTATGAATGTCTATATGTGACAAAACCAGAACTGAGATATTTCCTTCCAGTGAAATTTATTTGTCTGTTAAAGTCTACTTCCTCCCTGCTTTGACAGTATTTGTTAAGCTTTGTTTACTTTTTATTATATACAGGGCTTACTATTCATACTTCCACACAGTGCCTCAACTTCTTATGGTAATATGTTCCCAGATGTTTGTAATTTTGCCAGCTTTTAACTGCTTGTGTTGGACTTTTTCATGTTTGGTCTCTGCCATGAGTAAATTCCCCCAAAACCAGCAAGGTTGAGCAGTTCTTAGAGTTGTTGAAGAACATGGTGTGTAAAGCATAGGCCACATTGGAATGTCAGCTTAAAATTTCCAACTTTTTCTAAAAGTTATAACTCTCCTTCACTGAGGTAAAAATTTGATATGCATTGTTAGGAGATTTAAAAAAAAAAAAAAAGTTATCTCAGGGAAAATTTATCCAGATAAGGGCTCTGGGGAAACCTCACAAACTGCTTGGAAGGGACTGGCCCTTACTCTGCTGGTGTTCTGGTTTAGCCATGCATGGGAAGCTCCCAGCACAGTTCTGAGGCCACAGATTGCTTAGGGAGGAATATGGGCTTGAAAATTAAAGTTCAATTTATCTCAGATGATGACATGGCTCTGTAACATACTATATTTGAAGAATTGCAGATCTAGTACAACTTTGCCTGTTTTAACAGTGTTGTTTTAATGTAGCTTTATATTAATTTCAGATTTTTAAATCCTTAATGTAGACCACGGATGCTCTTACATGTATTTGATTCATTTACATTATGATCACACTGGGATTTAGTTTTGTACCAGTTAAATTAAAGTGGAATTAACTCACATGTGGCATCTCCTTAAGGGGTAACTCCAGTGTAAAGGTGCCTGTTTCACTGAGTATGTTGAATGTATTAAAAATCTGAAATTTTGATTTTGTCTCACCTCAAAGCATAAATAAGGGTTACAGTTGTCATTTGTTTGTTTTGTAAAAGGGGGTGCATTTATTTTTTTAAGCTATGGGAGCTGCTTCTTGCTTGAGCTGGTAAAATGAAATCTGGTCCATTTCACTTTTTTTTTTTTTAATAGGTGTTCTTGTGATGTGTAGAATGAAGTATCTTATTTTTTGGAAGATACTCAGATCATTAAAGACCAAGAATTTGACCTCACCCCTTACATATAGAATTACACAGAAGACTTTTGGTAGGTAAATAAGTAATTTCTGGGCATAAGTTAGTATTTCTAGATGTACCTGTACTTTTTTCCCCAAACCAGGGCAAACTGCCCAGACTGAGACTTATGCACCCTATACACTTCATACCCACTTACACAATTTAACAGGAAGAAAATAAGCTACAAAAACTCTCTGTTTTTTTTGGTTTGTTTTGTTCATTTGTTTGTTTTTTGCCACCTGGGTGAGGCTGTAGTGTCAGAAAAATTAAAGGCCAAATTTTGCCCGTGAGTTTTCTGGCACAAGTTTTCAGAATGAAAAAGCCCAGATTCTGATATTAGCTACAGTGACTTGTGACTTGCAGAATTATCTGATGCTGTGGCGCTTTGGCTTCTGCTTCCAGGCGATTTGGGCACTTTTTTTTTTAAATTATTTTTTTTTTGCCACCCCGTTTCTTTTCCATGCGGTGGCAGCAAAGGAACATCAAAGAGGCAGCAGCAGGGAGAGATTTTAGTCTCAGAAATCTGCTCACGGGGTTCTGTGTGTGGAAAGAAAGACCCCGTGCAGACACTACCACCCCCACCACACCAATAAAAAAAAGAACAACAAAAAAACCCCAAACAAAACAAAAAAAACCCTCCAAAAACCAAGCTCTCAAAGTCTATAAAAATGCAAAACCACTGCATTTCTGAGACAAGTAAAACTAAATGCTGCTCCACCCATCAGGCAGTCTAGTTAAGAACGCTGCTTTTTTATTTATTTATTTTTTAACGTTACCTCTTTTTAACTAGCGCGTGTAGCAGACTGCACCACGTCTTTTGACTCTGGCAGATTTTAGCAGCTTTTTATGAGCAACCAGTTAAATTTCCATCTGTTCCGCTCAGTTTTCCGTCTGATTTCCCGGCGAGGTTTTAAAAGTGGTGCGTGTGTATGTCTGTGTTTATGTACACACGTAATGTAATCTCTGCAAAATTGGAAAGTAATACACCGACTTCTAAATTCAGCTGAGTTTATAGACCTGTTTCTACTCTCACTCACACCTGTTTTATACTCACGGAAGGCTGCTAATGTGGATAGCTTTGCTCCTGATTTACAGCGGTGTAAGCAGGAGCAGATTAGCTCCTTTTATTCCCAGGATCCTGATAGGTGGCAAATATTGGGTGGAAAAGTGGAAAAGAGCAGCGTTTCTCCACTGCAGGCTGGAGAACAGGACTCCAGCTGGTGCTCTGGGGGCTTTAAAGGTTTTGCATTTCTTTGGGAATGAATGATTTTACCAGAAGGGCTAAGCAGGTGTTGCTTGGTGTTCTTGTGGTTGCTGCTGGCCTGGTGTGTCCTGCTGGGTGTGTTTGAGGTGAGCACATCTGTGCAGTGCCCTGTCCAGATTAGAGCTGTGTCCTTCCCACTGTGTGGGAAAATATGATCAAGGACTGCAGCCTCAGCCAGCAAAAATAGATGTTCTTCTCTTAATGGAATGATGAGTTTCACCAGCACAGGATGGTAGCGCCAAATACCATTTTTTTTCTTTCTGTCTTTTTCCTTTTTTTTATGACTTTATCTGCAAAAGTTTAGGTCTAATTTTTGTGGGGTTTATTCTCCCCTTAGCATCTGGTCACTAATTATTTTCGTGCCTGTGCCTAAACTAGCAAATAACCATATCACGGGTCCAAGAAACTTGTATGTTAAGTCTTAAAATCTTGCTTTAACTTATACCTCTGTAAATCCTGGCTGGCCTAACTGATTCCTGTGCATTTATACTATAAAAATATTAAGATATTAGTAAAGACTTATTTTAAGGGTTTCCTTAGACCTAAAATTTGATTCAGTTTTTTTAAAATACAGGTTATACTCTAATGAAATGAGCGGTGTTATGTGGTTGTGAAATCCTGATGGGGGCAACAGAGCTTGAGTTCTGTTTCATTCCATGAGCAAACCTGCTGGTGATTCACCTCTCCTGCTCAAGTTTGCCCGCAGAATTTAGGAGGAATGCAAAATCAAGTCTTTTGGGTTCAATCACAGCCCACTGACCCATGCAGTTACTTGCATATTAGTTGCTCTTTTTTTTTTTTGTCCAGAATTTCAGCAGTTGGAGTCTCTGAAGATTTTGCTCCTGAATCAACCCACTGGTATAAGATTATTCTGGCTGAATCCCAAGATGAGTTCCCTGTTTGAATCTTGGAGAGTGAATGCAAAATACTCAGCTTCCAGAAGAAACCCTGTAAAGAATGAATCTGCTTGCCAAACCCTTTAGCCCCCCTTTTTTTTGTGTGTGTGTGTGCGTGTGTTTTGTTTGTTTGTATGTTGTTTTGGTTTTTGTTTTTCTTATTTATTTTTAGAGGGAAAACACTCTTTTGCATATCCATTAAAAAAAAAGAAATTTTACCCTTTCTCCTCTTCCCTTTTCCTCTTAAACAATGTGTCTAGACTTGTTCTGCTTCTTATAGCACTCCTGAGTAACACCATAAAGGGCATGGGTTTAACAATTAAGATGGATTTTAAGACAGGGACATGAAGTCCTCCATTAGGCAACCGTGGTTTCTGCACTTCATTAGAGTTGCCTCATTCTGTTAAAAAATCCTGTCAACATCCCTACCTAATTAGGTTTGTTGGCCCCCAAAATGTTGTTCCATAACTGTGTTCCCGGATTTAAGCTGCTGGTTTAGTGATAGCTTTCTTATTTCAAACCAAAATGTGCCCATTTGGCAACTTACAAGCCATTTGTTCCTGTGTCTAAGTACTGCTTTAGTATAAATGGAAAACCCAGTTTTGCTCCAACTGAAGTGATTTTTTTTTCTGGTTTTGATCCATTACAATCTTTGTTATTCATAGGTTTGCTTTGTGATGGAGGCAGTGGGACTACAGCTGGTAGAAACCTGTCTGTGGGTGCTGAAAATACCATGCTAACACTCTGATCTCGAGTCCCAAACAAATTTCCCAGTGACTTTGGCTTAGGTTTTGCCATCATAAGTTTCAAAGTCCTTCTATCTTCTGGACCTGGAGGTGAATCTCTGCCCTGAACGCAGAACGGAATTTTCCTTTCTGCTACTGAGTGCTTCTAATAGCTTCTGTTTTCTAGTGAAAGAAGTAATTGGTCTTTTCAAACTCAGCAGGAGGCTCAGAACTTCAGTCAACACTGGATTATGCCCATTGTCATGAGTGATTGGAAGAGAAGAGGATATTAAAGATTTTTTTTTTTAAATGAGGCAAATTGCCAAAGGGGAACAGCAGTTTGCCNAAGTCTTTTGGGTTCAATCACAGCCCACTGACCCATGCAGTTACTTGCATATTAGTTGCTCTTTTTTTCTGTGCAGAATTTCAGCAGTTGGAGTCTCTGAAGGTTTTGCTCCTGAATCAAGCCACTTGTATAAGATTATTCTGGCTGAATCCCAAGATGAGTTCCCTGCTTAAATCTTGGAGAGTGAATGCAAAATACTCAGCTTCCAGAAGAAACCCTGTAAAGAATGAATCTGCTTGCCAAACCCTTTAGCCCCCTTTTTTGTTAATTTTTCCTACTTCTTTTTAGAGAGAAAATACTCTTATGCATATCCATTGAGGAAAGAAAGAACTTTTACCCTTCCTCCTCTTCCCTTTTTCCTCTTAAACAATGTGTCTAGACTTGTTCTGCTTCTTATAGCACTCCTGAGTAACACCATAAAGGGCATGGGTTTAACAATTAAGATGGATTTTAAGACAGGGACATGAAGTCCTCCATTAGGCAACCGTGGTTTCTGCACTTCATTAGAGTTGCCTCATTCTGTTAAAAAATCCTGTCAACATCCCTACCTAATTAGGTTTGTTGGCCCCCAAAATGTTGTTCCATAACTGTGTTCCCGGATTTAAGCTGCTGGTTTAGTGATAGCTTTCTTATTTCAAACCAAAATGTGCCCATTTGGCAACTTACAAGCCATTTGTTCCTGTGTCTAAGTACTGCTTTGGTGTAAATGGAAAACCCAGTTTTGCTCCAACTGAAGTGATTTTTTTTTCTGGTTTTGATCCATTACAATCTTTGTTATTCATAGGTTTGCTTTGTGATGGAGGCAGTGGGACTACAGCTGGTAGAAACCTGTCTGTGGGTGCTGAAAATACCATGCTAACACTCTGATCTCGAGTCCCAAACAAATTTCCCAGTGACTTTGGCTTAGGTTTTGCCATCATAAGTTTCAAAGTCCTTCTATCTTGTGGACCTGGAGGTGAATCTCTGCCCTGAACGCAGAAAGGAATTTTCCTTTCTGCTACTGAGTGCTTCTAATAGCTTCTGTTTTCTAGTGAAAGAAGTAATTGGTCTTTTCAAACTCAGCAGGAGGCTCAGAACTTCAGTCAACACTGGATTATGCCCATTGTCATGAGTGATTGGAAGAGAAGAGGATATTAAAGATTTTTTTTTTTAAATGAGGCAAATTGCCAAAGGGGAACAGCAGTTTGCCATCTCATGACTTTACAATGTTATTTACAGGTACAGAGACCTAAACCTCTTTAACTCCTCAAACAGCAGCAGACAAACCTCCTGGGCTTGTATTCCAGCCAGTGGCAGAGAAAATAGAACTGGGAAAAGGATATGTCAACTTTTTCCACTGCATTTCCCTGAAAGGGCAGGTAAGCTCAGTTCTGTCCTGTGAGGATAAATCCCTCCATGGTTCCCCCAGCAGCAGCTGGTACACAGAGCATTTTGCCATGGGGGAAGAAAAAAACCTGTGGGTTTTTTGTTTTTTTTTTTCCACAGTCCCTATGAATCCATTGTTACTCTTATTGTCTACTATAGACAGGCATGGAAAGTTTGTTTTTGATATTTTTTTAAATATTATTAAATTAAATCCATTAAGGAAAGATTGGCAGAATCATTTGAATTGATATAATTTTGATTGTAAGTTTATTATGCCTTGATGATGGATGAGTCAAGGAAACAGACATTTTTCATGACAGAATCAGGTTAACTTGCTGGCTATAGTGAAATATAATTTCCTAGTTGTCTTTAGTGTTTATGGCAGTGAGGCCTTTAAGTTTGAAGCCATAAATGCTCTTCACATCACTACTGGCTGAAGGAGCATTATTTTGAATTATGCCAGCTGCAGATGTGGACCTTCATGTGTGGGGCCATGTTGCAAATGGAACACTCTTGAAAGGCAAAAAATATGGTTTTCAGCAGCATTATAGCCAAATTTTAGCTGAAAAGATAAAGCCCTTTCAAGGACTTCTCCCCTTCCCTGTATACAAGCGTGAAGGCATATTACTCTGTTGTGATTTAAAAATCAACAGTAAGTCATTTCCTTTTCTGTTGGCTTTGGTCAGTGGGTATAGAAAATTATTTTGCTTCTACAAGTGTCATTTTCAGGCTCTTAAGGGCAGGGATACATGGTCACTGGAGCAGGGTCTTGAAAGAGAATATGTTGTCCCAGATTTGAAGAAGGTAAGGCTTATTTTGCATGCAAATAACAGAGTATTTGTCTTAACCTTTAATTTAATTGGCTGCTCAAAGTGAGCTACAGAGCTTCTTAACATCATTCATAGAAGGGGCAGGATTGCTGGATCATGTAATTCCAATCCACGTGTCATTTTGTCTGTATGTCATAAGAGAAAATTCTGGACTTGTGGTTAGACTGGAAGATTTATCACTTTTAATATATATATAAATAGCTCCCCCTTTTCCTTTTGTTTCTCTTTGTTCTTATTAGCAAATTCAAACACAGGATCCTAACAAGAAAATCTGGCTGATGTTTCGAGGGGATGAAAGGCAACCATCCTATTTTTAATTAATCACTAAAAAATGAGGTTCAGCCAGAGCTCCTCAATGACTCCCTTGTAAAGGCAGGATCCCACTGCAGAGTAAGTAGTCACAATTTCACTGGGACTATGATTTTAGACACAGAGTCATTGGGCTTCTCCAGATGTTTGTCCAAATTCTTCTCCAGATTCAACCAGATACTCTTTTTCTGCTTAAAACTGACAGTTAAAGCTATTTAAAAGTCCCTTTTGCAGATTATTGCCTGAAGATCACAAGAGATACTAATAAGAACATTAAAAATAAGAAAGTAAAAAAATTAGGCAAGAAATACAAAGGAATGGAATGCATAAACCTTCTTTCTCCTCAGTATTTACCTTAGAGTGTTCCCCTCAGAGATCATCCTATAATGTCAGCTCTGTTTACTCCTTGAGTAAATGTCTGGTGTCACTTTAATAAATCAGATGAACTCTGCTCAGAGAGATATGAAGCCTGTCATTTGATCATTAAGATTATTTACTGTAGGGTATGCAGCTGAAATACAATAGTAATACAGACACACACAAACCTAAACTCCTAAAGAGAACAAAATTAATGGATGAAGCCTGACACAGTATGTTTTAAGGTAAAAGGACATCAATCAATCAATACCTAGTTTAGATCATTGTGATGATGTTTGATGCAGAACCTTCTGAGCCAATCCAAAATAGTACAGCCTGTTTCAAGTAAATCAGCACAATACATAAGACTAATTTTTACAGGCCATCTGTACATAACAAGCTGCTCTCAGAGATTTTTTCCAAATGCTATGAGGTGTAACTTGCAGCTCACACAGCAACGTGGGCAGTATGAGTCTTAGGTGTAGGTGTATTTACAATTGCAAAGCTGTGCTTTTACCCACAGAGTTTGCTTTCCTTAGGGAAGAGTAGCATGATGTTGACACATTATCACCTGCATTTCTTTGTCTCTGTACCTTAGAAGTGGGTTGTTTACATTTTGTCAAATTCGTTTGTGCCTTCAAAATTAGAGTGCTCGTAAGAGAAATATGTCCTCAGTTGGCCCTAGAGGTTGTAGTTAGGGAATATTGAAATTTTGTTTGCTTCTTGCTTTCAAGATGCAAATAGCTTTTCATTACAGTTATAAATGTTGCTAGCATGATTCCTTGAGAAGCCAACAGACACCGGCAGAGACCTGGCAGCTCTCTGGCTTTGCAGCTCATGCAGCTTAATCCTGATGGAATTCCTCTGTGGCTGAGCAAGGCCCAGAGCAAGGGGCAGGCTCTGATATCTAAATGGAGAATGAGATGGCATAAGGATGTACAGGTGCTTTCTGCCAGTGTTCTGTATAAGCTGTGATCTGATGTGCATCTGGATGTCATTCAGAAGGGTTAAACTGGGGAGGGTTGTGGTGATCCTGATAACTTCTTCAGGATAAGCTTGGCTGGAGATTGATGGACTGGTGTGTCCACATTAAGAGCCAGACTCTTTGCTCTTGCTCCAGGCAGGTTCTGCACCTGGCTAATCAAAAGGGAGACCTGACTGTTTATTACAAGTGTTTCCCCACACCAGGAGCACTCTAGGACTTTCACTCTGTGATCTTCAGGTGCTGGAGAAATGACTGTAGGACTGGGGTGAACGCTGTCTTCCTCCCTAGGTTTTTGTGAGGCCAGTGGGTGCAGTTAGTGCCCTCAGGAGCTGAATTTCACCTGGATCTGCTGCCTGCAGAACCTTGCACACTTGTTTGATCCTATTAAGTTTCATGGGGAAGTCTGGGTCAGTGTCCAGCCTTGGTTTAGCAGAGCTGTTAAAGATGTGCTCAGCTTTGTATGTGTGAGTAATCCCCACCTCTCCTTCCACGAGAGCAGTGAGAAGTGCAATTCCTCAGGACAGCAGAAGTGATAGTGAGCAAAGCATGGACATTTGTTCTACAAAGAGCTGTTTTATGATCCCTTCTCTATCAGCAGCACAGACCAGTGTCCATGCACATCTGTAATATGTGTGATTCAAGTGGGGTTTGCTTGCTGAGCTAAAACAGACTGGGGGGGAAAAGAATCTTATTTGGAAAGAAAACACCTGAGGTGTTATGTCCTGTGTCCTTCTGCTGATATTTTTCATGTTTGTAAAACCTCACAGTTTGATTTGTTGATCCCACAAAATTATCAAGGGATTGAAATACCTGGAAAGGCTGTTTGTCATGAAAGCAGGCAATGGGAAATGTACTGGGCCACTCTGCTGGTCACTTGAAACAGTAAAAAATTAAATAAATATGAGAGAGAGAGAGAGAGAGAGAGTGGTGGGGAAATGACAAAACAAGCAGTGGGAAATACCATTCTAAATTTGTGTGGCCTAGGATTTCTAATGATAGGCTTTTATCCCATTACATCTAATTGACATAGAACTTTATCATCAACAAATTAAGAAGTATTTACTCCCTGAAATATTTGGGACATTTTAGTGAGTTTCTATTCATGATAGACTGTTGAAAGGACTATTATGGCCTGGCTGACATGCAACCTGGGAAAATGATCCAGCAGTTTTCAAAGTTAATGAAATGTCATTTGTCATAGGCTTTGCAGGTGTGACTCTGTTTCCATGTTATAATATGTGATGGAGTAATAGCTGGATTGCAGGCCTATTGCCAAGCATAATGCACATTCTGCCAGTGTCACTGGTGCAGAATTGCATAAATCCTACCAATAGTGAGAAGTCTTGAAATGCATGATCTTTCTCTTCTAAGGTCAAGCAAGACTACACCATAACTTAATTTTAGCCTTGCTGTGTCTGCAGCAGAATGGTAATGTTCAATATTGGCTGTCCAGTGTCTTCAGCTGAAGGGTTAATTTTGAAGGGTTTCATTATTTTACTTTATTTTGTTTTATGTTTTGTTTGTTTCTTTTTTTCCCCCCTCTTCAATCCCCAGACAAGAAAGGCATGAGTGAACTGGCTCTGGAAGAGTGTTTTGTAAGGAATTTTTTTGGTTTGCTCCCAGGCCTTTGCACCGTGTCAGAGCAGAAGAGATGGCATTTATTCTGACTGCATGACTGAGGATGGGAAAAATTCTCAGATGGTTAACAGTACCTTTAGCAGGATTATTGCTGGGAATAGGCAAAGGTTGAGATACCAAAGCTGATGAAGTAACTTGCATACAGAAATGTGCTGTTTGCTACAGCTCTAATTACAACCAATAGTGCTATGGTTCTTTTTCAGTGCCAGATGTTTAGCTGGGGTAAATCACTGAGTGTAAATATTGGAGAAATTCGAAAGGGAAAAATAATGCCCAACCCCCTTCAATTTATCTTGTTAAAGATTTAGTCTGTTATTTCTTGAAAAATATGTTTTCACGTGCTTACTGTTTGGACATTTAATCTGCACTTGCTCTCTCTGAGCAAGAAAACAGAACAATGGAGAAGGGTAGGCTTGATTCTTTGCTGATATGCAAAGCTGATACCCCTGTGCAGCATTTCCTGAATTGTTTAGTCAATTATACACAAAATCTTCCAAGCTTGAAGTGCCTAACACACTTGCTTTAACCATCAAATCTGAGGTACCTGGAACAAGCCAGTTCATAGAGAAATCTGGAAATGCTCTTTATGCTTTTGTGTACTTCTGCTACTGCAGGTTTCTGTCCCTCTCTATGATGCTGACCCTCACAGCATCACATTTTGAAAGGGGCAGGTAAAATACAGCTTTCTTCTGCACCTCCTCTTTTATTTTTTAATTTTTAAAAATTATTATTATTTATTGCAGTATTGCACAGAAGTTGAAGCTTGTCCTTACCTCTGTAGGCTCTAATATGCAGAGAAGTTTAATTTTGCTGGAGGCTTAGGGACTCAGCTTTACCTGTGTGAGTACAGCACCAGCCTGTTGCACACACTTCAACTTCTAAGTAATCTTTCTAATAGGAAACAACTTGCAGAGCACTCTTAGTGCTAAATGCAAAAGGACAAGGATAGATTTTGTTGGTATGTTTAGCAGAATCAGGTGTTGTGTTGATATTTAGTTCTCAAATTATATTGTTGTTTTGGTCACATTAAAAATAATCTTTTTAAATGATAGCTCTTTGTATACGTTTATAAATTCGTTTCTGGATCAAGATTGCCATGGATTCTGTTGTCCTGAGTTTTATTTAACTTTTATTTACCAGGAAATGAAAGAATCTTCTAGGTCTGTGTGGATAACGTGGCTTGAATGAGTCATGGAGATACACCTCACTATGTAGCCTTATCTCAGCTTGTAAACTCCATGAACTTCATTTGTATTTTTTAGGAGTTTGACTCTGTTGCAATCAGTTTCTAAGTAACATGGTGTGTGCCTTACAGGAAGACTAGTGAACACAAAATACTTTTTTTTTCTTCTTCTTTTTAGAAAATATGTCCCCTGTGGCCCCTCACCTTCCTCCCTCATTGGTCCTGAGATCGAATTTCAAAAGAATTCTAGAAGCATATTGAATTTCAGAGGTTTTGTTTTCCCATAGCAGTGATTCTGGCCAAAAAGCCTTTTAATCAAAAGGACCAACTGTAACCTTGTTAATAACTAAGAAAACAATGGCCAAAGGGAAAAGACCTGCCAAAAGCTACAAGTCATTTCTGTTGGCAGAATAATTGGTAGGTCATTATTTTGGTTGAAAACAATGTGATTTGTATTTCTAATTTTGTAAAATTACTTAATTAATAACACATGGCCAGCAATGTTGATTGCAGAGCGACTCCTGACAGGGGACACTTTAAAAGAAATGTTATGGGGGCAAAGGTAGGATTACGCAATAGCTGAGCAAATAAGGCCGTGACTGCTGCTCAACAGATGATTCTGCCCTTCTTGGGAAGGCATAAATTATTATGACATGGAAAACACAAGGCACTGTATAGAGGACAGAAGGATATATTCGTGACCATGGGATTATCTCTAGGTGCAAACTGGGTTGATTCCACTTGGATTGACAAGTAGAATTGCCTCCTTCTTTTTAGGGGAGAATGCTACTTTAGGGCTGTGCATGGAAACTTTTGGATATTGAGAAAATATCTTTTTTGTGCTGTGTACCCACAAAAAAGAAGTCTAGCTGCTGGTTCTGCAAGAGTAGTGGTGTTGCAAGTGTTTAGGCTGGCTTAGACTTCAGTATTTCTGTGTGTCCGTGTTTGTGAGCACTGAATGTGGGAGCATTAATGGAAAGTGTGGAGTTACAGCCCTGGCCTGTAAGGAGGTTCACAAGACAAAAAAATCCAAATCCTTTGTTACAATCCAGAAATGGAGGTTCTTTAAACTGTCCTTGTTTCTCAGGGCATGCCTTTCTTGCGTTGGTTACTGGCTGCCATGAGACTGAATGCACAGCACAACTTTCTGCTCTCTTGCTCCTTTTGTGCAGCCTGTGTTCCTTCCCCTGAGCACACCAGCTCACAGTGAGTGTGGAGGGGAAAGGGTGGGAGAGACAAAGCAGAATACAGGAGTTTCACTTCTGCCAAAACCACACAACCACCAAGACTCTTGCTGCAATTATCCAGAACATCTTGGGATGCCTGCAAGTGCTTGTCTGCTATGTTATGTACAGTACTTGATTAGCTATTGTTTCACACTGATGGAGGAGGTTGTTCTCTCCACGACTGAGATCTTCACAACCTCTTTTCTGTAAACCTTGTCTTTTTTCATCATGCCACGCTAATTATTTCCTTTTTGTAGAGTGCCTAGCCTAACACCTATGTACATTGAGTGCCAGGGTTTGAAACAATAATAAGGCAAATGCTCACCTTTGAAGCCATTATTCCACTCATTACAACACAGTTTATTCCTCTCGAGGACATTAACATTTGAAAATGTGTCAACTAGAGTACGAAATTCATCATGATCATGAACCATCTGCCAACTCATTAGAATATAACATTCTGATTTCCTGTACTCTGGTGTTAACCTAATGCTTTGCAGCCATATGTATTTTTTAAGTCATTTTAGTTTCTAACAAATTGGTTTTGAAGCCAAAGCAGTGCATTCTGATGTGGGAGAGATCAAGTAAAGGGCCAAATGTGTGGTCAAAGTGCTGCTTAGAAAGGCTCAATCAGCAGTACAGGAAATGGCAAAACCACTGGAATGAGGGCAAAAAGGAGAGGAAGAGGTATTAAAAATCTCTTTATATAGTTAAGGAGTAGTTTTAAAGCATCCAGTCTCTAACAAAAGGACATATCGGAATTATTCTGCAATAAGAATTATGTTAAAACTGAGAAGAGTTTCAGAGTATCACCTTGCTGGAAGTCTGAAAATTCCTGGTAACTTTTCCTATAAGTGAGGGCTCATAATTCACCTCAAGGTGTAATACAGCAGTTGGTGGTTCTGCCTATGTTTACAGCAAAACATTTCTTGTAATAGTAATAATTCTTATATTTGAATGAAAAGCTTTTTCACTATTTGAATGAATGGCATGTGTGAAAATGGCTAAAGCATGTGATGACTTTTGCTGGCAAAATCAGACTCCCTGAAGATATCCTAAAGATCCACTCAGCAGATGATGTTGCAAAATCATGCCTTTTAGGGTGTTTCAGATTATTAAAATATGCTATGTGATGTTTACAAGGCTGAGAGAAAGTGTTCCTGCATTGGGATTTACATCTCAGCTGAATCCTCTTCCCCCACCTTGCAATGACCAAACTATTTTGCTGTTTGATTTACCTCACTTGTCAGTGTGCCAAAGGGCTTTATATGAGAGAAACATTTGCAGAGAGTCATATTAAATCCCCAGAGGTTAATTATTTGCTGTATTTGTGATCTTGGCTCTATGCTTTGCTATTTCTTCACAGTAATTTCTAGCTTTAAAAAAAAAAGAGTAATGAATATGCATAGCACTAGGATGAAAATGAATATTTGGTCTTGGGGATCAGTAGGTCTGCTCCAAGGAGTTAAAAATAAGTCTTAGGCAGATATCTTCAAACTGATGCTTAAGGTGCTGCATGATCTCAGAACTGGTGCTTTTCTGTTGACTTCAGTTCAAATCTGGTTTTCTCCAGAACACTTTTTTGATTCTTCAGGAAGAGAAAAAGATTGAGAGAATAGTTAATGCAAATAAACAGACACAGCTGTGCAGAAGAGTTAATGGAAAAGCAGAGCCAGGAAGAAGGGGGAGAGGGGAAAATAATTCCTTTCTTCACTGTGTGAAAAGGCAAAACTTGAAAACCTCTGCCTAGGAAAAAAGGGATCGTGGCTCAGAATAGAATAGAATATTACAAATTGTAATAAAAGCTGAATGTATAAACTCTGACTGGATGCTGTATGTGTGTTACAGGTGTGAGCACCTACATGGTTACAAGTCCTTGGTTGAAGAGGTAACCTTGGTCTGCCCTGGCATCATCGGAGATGTGAGCTGCAAATGTTCCATGTGGTCCAGCTGGTGGCCTGAAGACAGTTCCAGGCTTCTGCTCTGCTCTGCTCTGATCCATCCAGCCTCCAGCATCTTCCCTGGGGGGAGATGAGGAACAGCTGTTTGAGCTACAACTGTGCATTCCAGCAGCTGAACTTGTCCTCCAACACAGAGCCAAAATGCTGTGGCTGTTGACAGGAGGTGTGGGTTTTTGGGGCAGAATTAGCTGCTGCTGAGGGGCAGATGTCCAAGGGATTCCACCCAGCATCCATGGTGCCTGTGGCAGGGCTGGTGTTGTGTGGAAAGTCTTGAGGCACTGCTGTACTGGGTGGGGGAGAAGGCTGGCTGCTGCCCTCTTGGGAAGGAATTGGAAACCCAAATACATCCCCTGTAGCTGATGAGCCTGGACCACCCTGCACTGTCTCCAACAGCAGGGTCCAGCCAGGAGTGTGTGTGTAGCTACCATCCATTAGAGATGCTGTGTCTTTGTATTCTCTGAAAAAGAGCAAGTCTGGCTGACAGGAGCAGGATGTTGTCCCTGTCCTCAGAATAGCTGTCCTGGCTGCCTCTTACAAGAGACAAGCTTGTGCTACTCCCACTGGTTCAGAAACCCTGGCCTCTCCTTATGAGAGCTATTGCCCCACCGAATTCCAGAAACAAAGGATTTGGAGAATCTCAGGTGGGAAACGTGGAGAAATGGGTGCCTAAGCAGGGAGGTGAGACCAGGAGGAGAAACTTCTGCCCAATCTTCCTGCCAATATATGTAAATCAACAATAATCCAGCCTTATGAAGGGTGTGTGAGAAGTACAATGATGTGTTAGCATGAGAAGAAACAGCAGCCAAAACTCAGGACAGGCTTGGAAGTAAAAAGTCAAAGGTGTGATTTTTTTATTCTTCGCTTTGTACATCTGTATTTGGACATACAGGGAACAGAACAGAACAGAAAATCTTTTTCCCTGAGTCCCACAAAGGAATATGCACCTGACAGTGCAGGAAATCTGTGCTTTGTCCAGGGATTTTACTGACCATTATTTTCTTCTTCCCCCAGGGATATCATGATGCCAACGGAGTGATGATGGCATGAGTACAAACAAAATGTGACTCAGACCTGATTTAGGACATGTCTATATTATCACCAATTTATCTTTTGCTAATTATTACATTTGAGCTCACTCTCTGCCCATCACCAGACCATATCAGTTTTGCAGCCTGCCACCTACCAGTTTTACAGCAGATAACACGTGATTGGATCCAGCCTCCTTGCAAGCACACTGAAGAGATTTATCCTAGCACCTCTCCCAGTAGCAGTGAAAAGATGAGGTGGCAATGCTTGATTTTGCCTTCAACTGTCCTGCTGTGAACCAGAGCTAATCCCCCAGTGAAGTTATACCTGCAGTGTGAGCTGTTGTATGGACTGTGAAGGTCTGATCTATTGTATCTCACAGTTTGTGGAGCAGTTTCTCATTTCTCTGATTTGGAAGGGGAGAAGGAATCCTGTGGTTAATGACTGCTGTCTGAGCCCTAATAAATTAGAGCTACTTATCTAAGTACAGCAGGAAGGCTTCTTTCTTGGCTGGTGCAATAATTGGAAATGTATGATCCAAGTTGCCTATGCTTGTTTGCAAGACCACTTACCTTTGTACAAAAATCCTTCTTCTGGATCCAAAACCTTTTTGTTCCCAATATTACTGTAGAACAGATTCTGATTTCCTTCTTACCTGGTGCCACATGCAAGCTACTAGCAAGGGGAGTAAAGCTCAGTACAAGGTGTGCTTCTCACAAGTGCACAACAATTCAGTGGAAGGGCTGAAGTCATGCCCAAAACAATTTGCTCTATTTTTGAGGGTTTCTTTGCCCAATTCTGTGACAGCTTTGGGTATATAAAATTATAGTGGCTGATGCCTGAAGGTCACAACATGCCAGGTAGTATCAGTGCTGATAATTCTTGTTTGAGTTTATGCAAAATACATTGGTCTATAGCTATTCCCAGGAATTAATGTAAAGCACTTCATGTACCACATACAACTGCATAAACAGGTTTACAGACTAACACTGTAAACAGAATTGGCAGAGACCTGTGTTGGTATCACTCACCACTTGCAGCACCACCACTGAGCTCTCCTGGCTTCATCCCACTTGAGGGGACTCAGTCAAACAGAAGAATCCCACCAAAACATCTGGAAGAGACTTCTGACATTATTTTTTTCACCACTGCTAAGGCTGTTTGGGGTGTGTGGAAAATGTCTTCAGCTCTGAAGAATGGCATAGTGTAATGTGATAACAAACACTGTGAAGGTTATCAGTGATATAATCAAATCTATCTGTGGGACAAAGACACTCACTGTACAGCTAATTAAAACTTGTTTCTTCTCTGCCTGTTGTCATTCAGTGACCATTATTTAGAACTAAGCTGCAAGGCACTGGAGCGGGAAGTTAACTCAATATTTTTAGACTGGCTCTGTCCAAAACCTTGTCTTGAAAGAAACAACATACTCTTTTTGTTGTGGGCTGCACAAATGCCAGATCAGGAAGCCATTTTTGGGAAATTTTCCCAATAAGCTTGTAAGGTCAGTTATAAGACAGGCATCTCGAAAAAACCCAAAGCAATTGAACAAAAAAAAAAAAAACAAAAAACAAAAAACAACAAAACCAAACAAAAAACCAAACAACTCAAAGAAACAAACAACCCCCAAACCAAACCACCTAAAAAGTACCACCACACTCCAAAACTTGCCCTTTTAAAATTTCTTTGAGCTGGTCACATTATTGCAATGGCAATATATAAACTCTGTCTTGTCCCTTAATAAAATGTGCGCCTGTATCTCAAATTGATCTCCAGCATTAATTTCTTACAGTATTATGTTTTTTCTTCCTTCCCTGAGTGTCCACACAGATAATTCAAAATATATATGAGACAGGAGACTGGTGAGTTTTGAGGCCAAGCTCTGCCAAGGCAGTGCCTGTGATTATGGAAATTATGGAAAAGTGAACAGGATGCAATGTTGTTCCATGTTTGGTGCAAAGACCAGCTGGAGTAGGGCTGGTCTGTGAATGGTGCCAGTAATACAAATAGTAATTTGTGAAGTGGAAGTGCCAAGGGCCTCTTGCCCTGCTATGCTAAGCATGGCACATATGTGAAGCAAGAGTCATGCAAGGCTCCCCAAGACATGCAAAGGCTGATGGAGAGTCCTGAGGAAGTGAAGCATTGTTCAAGGTCCCACAATAGCTTATCTGGCAGTAGATTTTGGAGAGGAAACTCTGCTCTCCTGTTGAATTTCTTTGATTTCCTAAAGCCAGAATTTTTCCTCTAGACCTCGAGATTGTTTTGCTTATTAAACTGCCTGAGCAAGAGATCTTTGTTTTGGGAGCTGTTCAATGCTTTCCCATTCTTTCCATAATGCAGGCATATGTGGGTTGCATCTGCTGATTCCTGGTTTGTGCCTCAGTGATGGCTTCCTGGCCTGTGCTGGGCTGCTTCTCAAAGGTGATGGTATTGTTGACCATCATCTTCTTCACTGTGTAAATTCAGGGAATGACATAGGGACATCCTTTCTCCCCAGCAGGTAGGAAGGGATTGTGGGTACATACATATGTTTTGAGGGGGTTTTTTTGTTTGTTTGTTTTGGGTTTTTTGTTTGTTTTTTGTTTTGTTTTTTTTTTTTGTCAGCTGCTGTCAGTATTAGAAACATCAAGTTCTGTTGGTATGGTATTTTTGACAAATAGACCCCTGAATTCTCCACTGTTCCCATTCTTCCACTGTGTGGTTTCACAGCAGCAGCTGTTGATGGTACCTTTCTCTTGTCCAGCTTGTGATGTGTTCTCAGTAGTTACGTGATCTCTGAGATAAAGTAGCTGAGATAAAATGTTGGAATCTGAGAGTTTGCTCTTGGCTCTGTCAAAATCAGAAGAGTTTGACAATCAAGAGTTTGACCAGACTGAAATAGGAATAGTGATTCTTGCAAGTGGCCCGTGACTTGGGCATACAGAATCTCTGTGAGAGGACAGACAGAGCTGGTGCTGAAGGCAATCTTGCCCCTGATGTATTGCAGCTGTGTTAATTAGCAAAGATTGGGAACAGCCTTGCCCTCACAGCTGTGGGTGATAAAGAGTGAGTGAGCTGGGAGAGGGTCACTTGGAGTCTGCTAGCTGTGCTGCAAGGAGGAAGGGACAAGAGGTCCTGCAAGGGACAGAAAGGGTAAAATATTGTATGAGGGACAGACAGGGTGAGGTGGCTCTGCTGGGGACAGGAAGGAATGAGCTGGAACTGCAGAAGGAAGAGAGAAGAAGGAGAGAAACAGCCGGAGCTGCCCATGGGAGGTCACACAGAAAAGGTATGAGAGACTTTTAGTTAACAAGGTGCTGATGCTTGAAGCCTTCTTTGGTGTCAGTTGTACCTCCTCTGTCAAGTCTGTGCCTTTTTAGGCGGACTTTTAGCTCTGTTTTAGTGCCTTCAGGAGCTGGAGAAGTCACTGTGTCTCTGTGTATGAATTTTGGAACTCTTCTGGCCTAATTTCAGTTTTTAGCAGTGGTCACCCATTGTGTCTCTGACCTTGCCTGGCTTTGGCTCCTGGCCATGAGGTCTTGTCGTGCCTTTTCCACCAGATTAATGAGATGTTTAGTACCAGCAATATCCCCCTTGTAAGTGTTGATCATCTCTTCTGATATATTTAATAGGCTTCAGTTCCATTTTCTTACCTTAGTTCAGACTCCCTGGCTTTAGTCATTGTGACTTCCAGCAGTCTGCATCTCCATCTCTGTTTTTCAAGGTGTGGATAATGATATTCAGGGTTTTGTCTTCCCATTTTCCATCATGTGGTTTTTCCAAGTTGTTTTATGCCAGGGACATTTCCTTATGATAGCTTTGCAGAATTTCTGGCCTGTGAGTTCTTGACCTGTGCTTGGAATTTGAGGTGGTTACTGAGGTATAAGTAACAAAATTAAAATAAATATATTTGAACTCAGAACTTGCTATGTTCCACTCCAAGTTTTAATACTCATTCGATTAAGAAAATAGGACATTCCCACACTGCCACTCAACTTGAATTAAAATATCATGAGGTAAATCATATTTTATTAATTTTTTAATTACTGGGAAACACATTAGGGAAAAGCCTTTCAGGTAAGGTTCCAAATTTGTAATAGTGATGATCTGAGGGGAAGTGATTGTTTGCCATGAAGTAAATTATGCATTAGAGGAGCCTTTTAATATGCTCATTTAACATCCAATATTGATATATTTATTGGCCTACACAAGCTGCAGTACTGTAATATGGGGATCAATTAAACCTGTAATTAAAGTGAATAAAAGGTGCAAGCACCAGGACTTGTGACGAAATGTATGTGCACATACATAATCTTCAGTTTTCTTGTATCTCCACTCTTCAGTGAATGACATTGTTTTAAGACTAAAATAAAGTTCTCTGGGTGCAGAAGTTGCAGTAAACAGAGTAATTTGGCTGTTCACCTGTGTTAGGTGTTAACAGAGTTTAGTTTTTAGTTGAAGAGAATATAAAATATTGCTCTGTAAGGACTTTTAAACTTCTTTAGAAAAGACAGACTTATCAAAAGCCAGTTCTTGGCTATTTGCACGTAGTTTGACTACTGAGAAAACAGAATGGGACTTTTGGTAATAATTATATTCCAGAATTTAGGAGAATATCTGTAGCTGTCTATCTCCAACATCATATAACTTTTGATGAACTCTTAACTATGTGGGCTGCTACTTCATATTTTTTCTCTTTTCCTGATGTAAATGGAGGAAAACCAGACAAGTGCAGGCAATCCCAAGTTTGTGAGGTCAGGAGTAATTGGTATGGGTTTTATATGGTGTGGAGGAGAGGACAGGAAGACAATCTTTTGCTAGCTTCTTGTATTTGAAGCTGGGAAATCAGAGCACCAATCCTAGGACTCTCTGAAGCTGGTTTCTCTCACAGCAGCCTCAGCATATCCAAGGGATGTGTGGCAGATTCTGCCTGAATTCTGCTCTGTAAAAATTCATTGTAGGACTTCAAGAGATCTCTGCTTCTGGTTCTTGGTTCAAGTGTGTTATTTATGGCTGGGTTTGCTTGTAAAAAGAACTATCTATGCCTTTAAATGTTATGTTGGGGATTTTTCCCCCCTGAAGTAGAGATGTTACAAAAGTATCTTGGACAGTTTCTTTTTCAAACTTGGATGATTGTAAAGCAAACAATGAGTTTGAATCCAAGTGATGCTTTTCAGTTTGTATCTAAATTAAGACCAATTCATATTCATATAACCGAGCTACCTCAGACAAATTAAATACAGATCCCTTTCTTGACCTAACTTCTTTATTAAAGGAATAAGATAAAAAACCCCAAGTAAAGTAAAATCAGAATGAAAACAATGTCAGAATGTTTGTCCAGAGTTCAGGTCCACTTGAGATATTACTTAATCTCTAAATAAGAATATTTTTCACAAATAGAAAGTTAGGGGAAATTTCCTGTCATTTTTTGTTAGTCATTCATGTTATTTAGAGGTTGTACAGAATATAGTATCATCTCTAGGATCATGCTTTGTGAGTTCATTAAAATTAAGCTTGGAGAGTTTTCCAGCCAAAACCCGGAGTTAAAACCAGGGTCCCTTGAAGGAACACAATAAAATAAATAAATATGGAAGGATACATTAAAATAAATAAGGAAGGATAACCTTTCATCTTCAACTTACATTTCAAATTCATGTAATTTTTAATTTCTTTTAAAATTTTCTTTTCTCAAACTTCCTTCCTCCTTCCCCCACCATAAACCCACATAAGCCCTGGTTTGAAGTCATCCATATGAACTACAAACCACAGCTGCCCTTCCAGTTGCACCATGGCTGTGATTCAGATTTTGTGGTGGTGGAAAAAAGAGGAAAACAACCCAAAACCCACCAGTCCTGGAGAGCAGTTTTCCTGATTACTTTCTTTGTGATTGCTTAACACACTCTTAAATAAACAAGGGAAGAGAAGGATGTCCTTTGCATTCAAGGTGTGTTGAGAGAACCATGAAAATAATGAAATAACAAGTGTTCTCAGAAATAAAAATCAATTAATCTTGGCTTATTGAACTACCTGCCCTGGTGCATGGAAGAGAGGATGTGAAAGTTGGACTGTTAGCCAGGTGACCAACAGGCCTAATGAATACTTAATATTATAATACTTAAATACTTCTGGCAGAAGTATTTAAGCCAGAGATACGTAGAAGGGAGACCATGAAGATAAAGGTAAATTCTTGCCAGTGGTACTAGGAACAACCNAAGCCAGATACACCTAGAAGGGAGACCATGAAGATAAAATTCTTGTCAGTGGTACTAGGGACAACTCTCTTCTCTAGTTTGTAACTCTGTAATTTCTGTAAACAAGTTTGTAACTGTTTGTATTTTCTGTTGACCTCTTTTTTTAAAGTGATTTAGTGAATCAGAGACAGATGGTTGATGTACTGACAGAGATGAGAATTAGGCAGAATGGTCATTAGACTTTTGGTGGAAGGTTGCTGGGCAGGTCGGCTGTATGAGACACAATAGGAAATTTAGTAACATCTTTTAAGTCTTTAGCAACCACTGTGTTGGGAAATGTTAGTTTTCAGGCTTATTGAAGGCCACCTGTAGACAGAGCATCCTGGAGGATCGGGGCTGAGAGTTCAACAGTGGTTATAGGATGTGAAACCTCTGTTAGCTTATTAGCTTGCTGGTTTTGTTTTTTAATTTGCTGGGATTTAATCCTGCTGGGTTGTACTTCTTGGCTTTTGCCAAAAACTTTAAATTTTGCCAAAAAATTTGCATTTCAACAAAATGAAAACACTTTTGTGCAAAGAATATTATTATATAAAAGACTTCTGATGGGAAACTTTCTCCTATCTTTAAGCGGGAGGATTGATTATAGATTTTTAAAAAATGAAGATGGAATTTTGTATAGGTGGCAAGAAGAACCATTGTATGGGAGAGAGATTAAATAAATGCCATGGGATTTTTGAGCACAGTTTCCAATGACAGTTGCTCTACTTCTATCTTATTATGGGATGTTTTAACTTGTAATTTCATTCTTCTGGCCCCAGAGCACTTCAGGCTTTCCCCAGTCCTTGAGTGATTCAGTTTTTGCCTTGGTGACAATAATGTGCACTCCTGGAATTGCTGTTTGGTGGCCACTCTGTTCCCTGAAAAGGGGAAGCACAGAGGGGAAAATGAGGGTCTGGAGACACTCTTGTAGAACAGCTGGATAAGAAAGAGATGTTTGTGGCTGCAGAGCACAGTGGGGCAATGTGGGCAGGTGTAGCTGAAACCTCTCCTGCCCTGCAGCACTGTAGACCTGATAGGGAAGGAGAAATTAATTTTAAAAGAGTGGGGAATTCCGTCACTGCAGGACAGAAAACTCTTCAGTGTAGTATTAGTTCATAAAGTAGAATAGATTTTCTTTTGCAGTATTTCTTTTCAGATTGTCTTTCTAGAACAAAACTAAAATTTCCTGGGGTTTGAGTATTTCCTGTCTGTAAAACATGATTTTTTTGATTGCTCTTTGTTTTACTTACTGGGTGTTTCTTTGCCATCTTGTGATATCTTCCCAGTAGATGGTAAGCTTTGCAATGTGGGAATGCCAACTGAAATGCACTCTATCCTTGAATTCAGTATTTCTGGGGCAGCATGTTTTCATGTGCAGAAAGGGAGGCTGACTTAAAGGGAGGGTCAAGAAGTTGAAAAGAGAGGTATATCCTACTCCTGTCAAAATCTGAAGGAAAAATAAGCACTCTCTCACAGAAGTCTTTCATACTTATGGTACCTGGGTGTTTTGTTTGGGCTTTTAGATGTTGTTTTGAGAATTTTTTTGGAGGGGCACACATCTTTCTTTCCTCATCTAGGAACTTTTACTGACACTATTCTTTATCATGAATGTCATATGACTCTGCATATCCTGGTTAATCTTCCCAACAACTTTGCAAGGTCACCTGAGGCACTCTCTGCTACTACTTTAAAAAAAATAAATTACTTCCTTAGTGCTATGATGCAGTGACCGTCTTTAAAAAATGAGAGATAGTGGAACACAAAATGATCATCCCATCTATTAGAACAAAATCCCCTAAAAAAATCATGGCATTTGGGGGATGGATTGGAACTCTTCTCATGACCACAGCTAAAACACACAGTTTAGCATCCCATTAAGTTCTGTTCATGGCAAAATTGTCAGATTTTTAAATTTGAGGACTAGTACTGTGTGCTACAACTAAATTTCACTGCTATCCAGGATTCTGGGTCAGTACAGACTCTTCTGGCTAGAGAAAAATTATTTTCTTCTGAATAGCCTTGAAGTCACAGCTCTACTTTTCTAATGAATTTATCTTAGTTCATGAGAGTAAAGGTTATACATTCCAAGCAAGGCTTTATATTATTCCCAGCTATGAAGAGAATTTGTTTGTTTGGTAAGAACCAATTGTATGGAAGGAAGAAGGATGTAAAAATTAGATTCTTGGTCTGGCTTTGAGGTCTTTGTTTATAACTTCACAGGCTGTTGTGATTTTTATTGTTAGCAATATGGATGCTACTTCATGTAAATAAGTGTTTATCTTGATTCATAGTGCACCCTGAGTTGTCAATTAGAATAAGATATCCTGAAATTAAAAAAATGAATTACACAGGAGTAAAGTATCTTGATCCTCACACAGCAGTATCCATTTTAGAGCTGTTAATATCAAACTATGATTAACAAATCAAATGAAGTCCATGCTGGCAAGAGAGTATTCTCAACTTGGTGATAGGACTGTACCTATTAGTTGTGTGATGCCAAACTTCAGGATTTATCCTATGTCTACTTCCAAAGTCTGCACCAGCACTATCTAAACTTTACTAGCTGTGAGGCTGATCTGTTTATCTATGGAAGCCATGGAAAATTCTGATAGTTTTTGCAGCAAAAATGCTTTTTTAAGAATAAAGTGAGGAATGTCTGTAATTTTTGTAGATTAGACCGTCTGTTGTACTCTTCAAGGGATATTTTTCTATTATTGCTACAGGAAAAAGTAGATTATTAGACTACAGATGTCTGAATTGCTTCAAAAGCACAAATGCATTTGTTGTCTTTTATGTCTGTTACAACTGTTTGGGTTTTTTCTTGAAAAAAGTTTCAGATGAAGGTGGGTTAATAATAGGAAGAATGCTGGTGGGATATTCATGAGCTGCTCTGCCTGGAAAGCTTTGAATTTCTTTGTTATCTTATAACAAAGTGAAAATCTTTCAAATACTGAACAGGCTAAGAAAGTAATTCTGCAGTGATTTTAAACTTGGTGTTTTTTAAAAAATAACTTTCTAATATTGGTCCTTGAAAAATTATACAGGTAGTAAGAATGTATTTTCTTGTGTGAATAAACAGTATTTCCTACAAGAGGAAAAGATCTCCTGGAGAGCAACCATAGGTCTGTAAAAGTTAAACAAGTGAGGGGGTTTTGTAAATCTTTTGAGAGGAGAATTGATGTTCTGCTCTAACCTAAATAAAATGACAAGAAGAGAATGTGGTCCAAATAGGTTCTATAGCCAAGCCTAGCACTCAGGAGAATAAAGGCAGAGGAGAAAAATTTGGGCACCAACAAATACTTCCATGAGCTACCACTGCACTCAGAAGAGCATGCAAGTGTTTTATTTACATAGTGAGAAAAAGAAAACATAGGAGGGTTTTTGTTGTTGTTGTTGGTTTTTTTGTTTGGTTTTTTTTTTAATCTAACTTCATGAAATGCACCTAATTATTTCAGTACCTGCTTGATACCTTAATCCCTGGGACTATCTCTAATACCAAGCCTTCATTTTAAGGAGCTAACACATTTTCAGGATTGGGTATGAGAGAGGAAGTGAGCAGACCTGCTTGCTGCTCCTCACTTTGTCACTGAGCTTTTTGGTGAACTTGGAGCACTTGTTTAATTTCCTTGTGCTTGTGTGAAACTTAGTGGAGAATGTTATATGTTAGAGATATCTAATCCCTACTTAATATTTATGGATAAAAATTTACCCAGAGCTGCCATCTTCTTGCATGTGCAGTACCTAAAGAATTTTATGCAGGAAACTGGATTTGGGTGTGTTTAATGCTGGCGCTCTGAATTTGTGTAAGTCTTTGCAAGGAATTTTAGCTGGAACTGCTCTTATGAAATGAATGGGTCCTATCCCATCTATTTGATAGAATGTACAGAACAGTTTAGGGAAAACAGTTAAAAAATGTAATAATCTGAAATGAGAGAATGGGATTTAAACTCATTCACTCAGAAGCTTGTGTTCTAGATTTAGCTTTGATGCCAACAGTCAGGCAACTCTGTTGAAAGAGCAAGTGGATCCCAGGAATCCCTGTGAGTCAGGAATTTCATTTGTACTCTTGTAAAAGACTGTCTGAGCATCTCCTGCCATTCTTTTGATGTGGCTGATCAGAAGAAAACACCATGTACAGAACAAATGACTCTCTTCCCCCAAAGACCCCACGCCTGTTTTCACAGCTGACACTTGACCAGACCTGAACCTGTGTAGATTGTGAGCTTTGGAGAGATAAAAGGACAAATAATGCTGTAGGGAGAGGAAGCAGGTCAGATTTTTTTTTAACTCTAACATTGCTGTTTGTTCACTGGTTTTGAAACCTTAACATAATGTAAGAAAAATAAATCCTTGTAGAACTGAGGCAAAAGAAGGGGGTTTACAGCCCAATGTGAATCAAATGCAAACCTCAAGGAACTTCAGCACAAAATCTGCCAAAGAGATCTGCTTCCAAGGCATGGGAGACTTATTTTTTTAATGCATTTCCTATGCCCATTTGGCTTGACAGGAAATCAACTGAAAATCACATATAGTAGTAACAAGCTCAAGAGGTAGATCACTGATGAAGAAAATATTTGAGAAAATTCTTACTTTTGCAAGATTTATGCATGTTCTCCATTCCCATTCTGCCTCCCAACTATGCACACTCTTTAATATACTTAGGTGATTAAAACCAAGAGACAGATTGCAATGTCTGCTAATCTAGGGGGGGAAAAAGGGGTGGAATTAAAAAAAAATTATTATAATAAAAAATCAAATAAATCCCATGTCATCAATGGCGACCCAAGCAAAAAGCCAACATTTTTGCCTCTGGAAGTGAGACAGGTTTTGTGAGCTTTTCCCTTCCTTAAATTGAACAAATAAATGAGTACTTTAACGAGCCTTCTTAAAAAGGAAGCTGGTGGTTGTAATAACATCCCCCCTTCACCCAGAGCAGAGGTTTTATTCTGTTTCCTTTCACATCTGTGGCAAAGGTCAGCTATTGAGCGTGGCTTGTCTTGGCTGCTGTGGGAGTCTGCGTCTCTCTCTTATTGGCTACTACTGTTTCAGTCCTAAGTGTGTGTTTATTTATTTTTTTAAAGGCTTCAGGATTCCAAACTTATCAGGAGAGGAAATATATATATTAAAAAAGGACCCAAAACCAAGGTTAAAAGCACAAATAAAGATGAAGAGAGAAATGGAAAGGGGAGGAGAAAAAGTGAAGGGGGGATCAGTCCAATTTTCTTTGGAGAGGTATCTCATTGTTGGGGCTGGCTGGCAGTGTTCCAGGGCTTCAATTGAAAGTGAGTTTCTTTTATTGAATTCTATCCAGAGATATCATAACCTCAAAAGGCTACTATTACCCAGAGGGTTTCAGATGAAACCATCTGAGCGTGACTTTCGAAATGCAAGAAGTCACAATTGTTGTTTGACAGCATGGGACCTGTCAAGGACCCTCTTTCCAGACAATTGTTTACATAATCCTTCCACCCACCCTATTGAGGTGAAAACACTTCCATTGCAGGCCTTTTTACCTCAGTAGGTGCAGAGCAAAATTAAAAAAAAAAAGGTCCAAAAGGCATGGTGAACTCCACAAAAACCATCTCATGCCTTGACAAGCAATATTTAAACATTGGTTTTCTGGTTGTGCATTGGAAGGCAGTGAAAGAACTCTAGGTTCCAATTAACCAGGTTACTCCTCTTGTAGTCATCATTATAATAAAACAGAATGGCAAGTAAAAGATCAAATTGCTTGAAAAAGATATTAAAAAAAATGCAGCCACAAACCTTGGCAAAACCAGCATGCAGAAGGTGATTGGGAAGCTGATGAGACACATCACGCACTCTCAGCTTTCCCTGGTGATGTAAGAGTGAAACACAACCACTGCTGGTGGGAATAGCTGCCATGTGCCCTCCACCCTTCACTGGGTGAGGTGATGGGGCTGAGAAAACTTGAGGATGAGTGGCACCCTTCCTTCAGCTTCTGGAAGGCAACACGCCAGCAATTTTACTAGAGACACCCAAAGTTAATTGCTAGCTTTGGAAATTTTGGCTGGTCTCCATAGATGCTGTGATTGTGTGTGTGTATATGTGAATGCAGATTTTGGGTTTTTTGGCTGCTGATAGACTGACTGTGTGTAGAGCCCAAAGTGGAGTTGTAATGACACTCCCACACTTTACTTGGAGGTTGTGATGTAAGAGGAATCAATGTATGGGATGTGTAGTGCATGTCTTTTACTGAGGAAAAAAAAGAAAGTAGCAAAAGATTAGTGGTTGTGTTTTGATACAAGCTCCACTCACAGACTGTCTGTCAAGAGGGCAGAAAAGCGTACAGTGAAAAGGGGAGGAAGTAATAGAGCTTGCAGGAGGCAGGCTGCATAAAGCACTTGGGGGAGGCAAATGGAAATGAACTTGACAAAGATCTGGTAAGAAGAAAAATACGTAAAAGTGGCACGTGGGAGAAAGTTATGGAAAGCCCAAATGAAGTACAGGGTTTTCCTGGTGTACAGTCACAGCCCAGCATGGTTTTAGGTGTGGGGGGAGCTCTGGTTGACAGTGATGCAGTAATGGACAAGCAAGTTCAGAAGTCTTTTGGGAGCAGTTTGAAATTGGTGACCAAAAGACAAGCTGCACTTCCACGGCGCTGTGTGGGTGAGAAGATAAATGTCTTATGATTCACTGCTCAGCAAAATCCTTGGTGGAGCTGAAAATACCTTTAAAAATTCCTTTCAGTGTCAAGCTTTTCTAGGAGAAAGGAAAAAAAGAGTAAATGAAACATTTTTCTTACGTTTGTCTTCAAGCAGGAGAGACAAGATGTAGGTGTGACATTGATCCATTTGAATTCCTCAATACACCCACAAGTACTCACTTGTAAGTTCTGTTCAACAGAGTGTGAGATCAAGATAAGGAGTTTGATGAACTGTTGATGAACAGCTCATGGAGCAAAGTGTTTCAGACCACATTTAGGACAGACTGGTGAGTGTCAAATGAATGTAGATATGTAGTGGAATAATGGATGTTGTGTGGAAAACGACACTAAATCTTGGAACATGATAACATCCCTAAGTCCCTAAAAGCCAAAATCAATTTTTTTTTTTACATTCAAGGCAAAAAACAAAACTGAGGAGTGACTTTACTAGACAGGGAATATGTGAAGGAAAAGATGGTACAAAGGAGAGCATAGGTTCATTTTCCTGTCTGCAGAGAATCTTAATTTGTAAAACTACTGCATGTTGAAAGGCACTTCTTGACATAAAACTCACAACTCCACTCCTTGAAACTTTTTGAGTGAAAGAAATTATGCTGGTAAACCAGAAAGGCTGAAGAAAATGGAAGGTAGAAAGCAAGGAATAGTCTGGTCATTTGTCAGATAAAAAGGATATGCTTTTAAAGGAAGTTTAGGAAATGTAATGAGACTTTCCCATAAGGTCAGAAAAAACCTTAAGGGAAGTTATAAAAATTATTTACTTTGAGGTCCTGTTGGGAATCTCTCCCCAGTATTGTATTCTCTATCCAGACACTGCTAATTTATCAGTCTGCTTAGAGCTGACCATTTGCTCCAGGTCATTCAGACACATCAAAAACCAAACAGGGAAAGAAGTTATGCAGGGAAAATATGCCCTTGAGGAGTTATGGATTATTAATAGTAAAATGCCTCCATATTTTAGGACTCCACTTGGAAACTTTGGAGCACATCCTTCTTTAAGACCACTGCAGACAAAAACTGGTATCTGCTGTCTGTAAGCATAGATGCAAAGACTGTGACAGTGTACAGGACTGCATAGTGAAAGGTTTCTTGGGAACAGGAAAAAAAAAAAGCTGTAAGCTTGTATTTCTTAATGCTGAGTAGGGTTTTGAATTCTGAGTGGAGAAACATATTGATGAGCACTGTAGTAAACTCTGCAAAATCCAGTTCTGTTGGAAGTTAGTCAATATACAAGATACAGTGGCATATGGAACAGATGCTGGAGTGCTGCTGCAAGAAGAATGCTAATCCTGGATATGTGCCTGATCCAGATGTCCTTTCATAAAAACAAGAGTTGCAGTTATCATCTTGGAAGCCATAGTAAATCCATAAATATAGTAACACTCAGCAAGAGCAGCAAATGTATTAGCAGCAAATTGGCAAGGCATTTGTTGCTCCTTAACTCCTTATTTAAGCAGGCATAATTTTGTTGATCATGCTTTTATTTCTGTTAGGAGAAGGCTTTGGCATTGCCAATCTCTTCTAATTAATGAAAACAATCATATCTCAATTGCAGTGAACTGTATGAGCTGGGTAATGAAAATGTTAGAAATCTGAGAGGATAAGTTTGTGCAGAAGAGAGCTACTGACTAACTCTACCTGTCTCACTAGGGAAAAACATTATTTTTCTCTGGTAGTCTGGAATATGAAGATCAGTGGTTTTATTTTTTTTCTGTGAGGTGTTTCCTCATTAATAGTAGGAAAAGATATTATGTATATAAAAGGTAATGTGGCCTGCAGGTGTTAGTCCCTCTGAGATTCTATCTTGTCTTCTTACAGTAAGAGTTGTTGGAAGTTGTAAATACACTATTTATTTGTGATATACTTCCTCCCCCAATACATTATGTCAGGGTGTAATAATTAAATGTGATCTGTAAATGTATTTTTCAACAAATGGATTCCTGGAAGAAGAGAAGTGATATTTTTGTATTCTGTTAATTATTATCAGTATATTAGTTAATATTCCAAGCCAGTACATGTTACACGTGTGATCTGTCAGTGGTGTCACAGCTGAAAACTGGAATGTCATGAGGCACTGCAGCAGTTCAGATGAACTCAAATAAGTATGTCTCTCCCTTGGAACTGGATGCTTTTGATTTTTATTCTCCTAAAAGGAAGAAATGAGAATTTTTTGAATGGAAATGGTTTTTTTTCTGAAGCTACTTGTTTTATTTGAAAGCCTTTCTCACTTAGAAAATTCCAACCCATGAGTGTAATTATGATTAAATCTTGCCCTCACTGTTATTGAAGCTAGTAGTGTTTGTTGTGATTACAAAAATATCTGTAGTAGGTGCTTGCTGTAGTTCTAGCTTGGCTATGCTCTAGTTCAGGTGCTCTCTGCAGGAAAACAGGAATGAAAAACAAAAATCACAGGTCACTAATTGCAATGAACCTGGATGCTTATTTCTCGTCTGGCAGTGCTGACATGGCATTTCTGTGTAATTTCTCTCCCTCAGGTTTTATAAACTTTTTTTTTTTTTTTTCCCCCGGAGGGGACTACAAAACTCCTTATTTCAGAATTTGTAGAACTAAAAAAAGAACACACTGATTTGTGGCTATCCTTGCAAATCTTTCATCAGTATGCCTGTATATTTCTTGATACCTTGTCATGCAATAATTTTGGGGAAGATTGTGCACGCAGAAACACTCTTCTGTATCTCAGGATAAAATATTTCAGTGTCACTGAATTGAGAACAGCAGGATTTTTTTTTTCCACTGTGTTGATTCTGTACAGAATAACTCCTATTTAGTGACGTATTCACAGGAGAAAAGGAAACACATATGGGAGATTCCCACATTTCCATGTGAATCTATCTGGCTATTTTAGTTTGTGAGCAAAGAGTTTAGAGATCCAGTAAAGGAAATATAATTTGAAACTGATTTTCTTGGTTTTTTGCTTATACAAGAATCTCTTATCTGCCTGACTGCAGGGATTTACTCACCCTTGGGTGTTATCACAGCAGGTGTCAGCCTTCAAAAGTGAGAGAGCACTGGAGGACTGATGCTTTGAAATGCTGGCATTTAATATTTTTTTTCTGTTGGAATCAGGTTGAGCTGATGTATTTTTGATCCATGTCAGAGCCTTTTTGCTATAAATGGTTTGGTTGCAGCAAAATGTAAAGGAGGGAGGTAAATCTCATGGCTGGTGTGCTGGCACTCTCTCTGTGGTAGAGACAGCCTGGTCCTGTCTTAGCAAAATGACAAACTGGTTTCATTAATTCCTTTTTATCACCACCGAGCTTCAAATCATCAGGGAAATGTGATTTTGTTTCTGGTTTTAATTTTGTTTTCAAAAAATAGGCAGCAACACATCTCTATACCTGCCATTAAAGAGTGTGTGATGGTGCAGTGACAAAAGATGCCTGTTGCATTAATTCTTCTTGTCTAGTGGAAATGTATACTGGGCAATTTTCAGGTAAAAGAATTCAGTAGGAAGGGTTGTCCTTAGGATGAAAAGGGCACTTTTAAACTCTGGCCTGCATGAGCCATCAGAGAGAGCCAGGAGACATGGCTTGGCACTGAGTAACACATGTTGAGACCTGAGAAAACAGGGCTCATGGAGTTTCATGGCAGCAGGTTACTCAGCTCATTTGATCATAATTCAAACCATTTGTGTGACTAATGATGCTCTCAGATGTTTGGCAGAACAAACCAATCAGCTGTTTAACAGCAGCACAGCTTCTCTGTGGCTGACATGGATCCAAGGGATTCTGCTCCAGTCAGAGATGCAGCTCCTCTCTCTGTGCATTCTCCTGGACTGTGTAGTTCAGGAGCCTTTCAGCAGACCTGTCTCTGAAACAAGGAGTCCAACAGGAAGAAAGAACATGCTTGGGAAAAGGCTCTCTTGAGCAGTTGCTGCACATCTGGTTTAAAGTCTTAAGGGTGAGGCTGTGTACCAAGTCAGCATGAATCTGAAATGGTGTGAATCAAGTAGTCTCACAGTTGAATGAATGCCCTGGTGTGTGGTTTGTAGGTGTTTCTCACACTAATGCAAGCCCACTTCAGGTTAAAAAATCACTCATAAGTTGCCTGAAAGATGAACCAGATGATACAGTCATAGTAGTTGGGGTTTAGTTTTTTCACATTTCAATCTCTCTTCTTTTTTTTTTTTTTTTTCTCTTAAGGGAGGACTGATGAGAGCTACTGGCCCCAGATAGTATGGTATTATAGCCCAGACTCTCTGCTGTTGTTAAAAGGCTATTGGTGCAGCTGCACTAGTTCATATTAATAAGGAATATAGTCACCTGATGCATTTATAAACCAGATTTCCTCCTGTATTTAGAGAAGAGCAAAGCCTGAGAAACACTTGTTCTATCTCTGTACTAGTTGGAAAGCAAACCAGTGAGAGATTCCAAGTCAGAACTACAATTTAATTAGAAAATTACAATAAAGGCAATAGTACAGAAACACTGGCTTCAGCTGGAAGAGTCAGAATATGGCCTGACAGGTTGTTGGTGAGGGTGATGGTAGCAGTCCCATTAAATGGTG
>VWYP01002910.1:124539-162086 GCA_013400435.1 Pycnonotus jocosus | reverse complement strand
TTTAAATTTTTTTTTTAAATTTCTGGTTTAAGTTCTTGGATAGTACCAGCTTTCTATAAGTATGGTTCATTTTTAAGTATTAAGACTGCATATGTTTTGTGTGGGTATATTTTACCTAAGAAGTTCCACAGACAAATATGAGCTGTTTATCTTTTACAGTGAAATAGTAAAGAGAAGGTGGAAAGACAGAACAGTAATTCTTTTCTGTTGGCATGTTAGAATTCAAAGTTGTTTGCCTTCAGTTTTGTTGTAAATATGCAATTCTACGTTTAGTCATTGCTTTCCCTGAAAGTTAGTGAAACATCAGAATCAAGTAATGGGTAAACTTCAATATTAAACACTGAAAACATCAAGGATTTTTTTTTTTTCAGTGAAATGGGCAGTGAAAAAAATGTTTAGGTGCTCTTCACTTGAACAGGACAGGTGTTTGGCAGAGATTTCTGTTCTTGTAGAGAGATGCATGGATAGGTCTTTTCTATTTTAAAATTTTAATTCCTGATTTTTTAATATGCTTCTTTGGGGGATCAGGTTAACTTTTGCTTCTGATCACTTGGGGAGGTAAGTCCACTTCCACATTTCAGCCAGCTGTCATTTTTAGATTAGTTTAACAAGACTGACTTTGTGCTAAGTCCATTACTTTTGTGTACTGAATTACATACATGCCAGGGAGTCAGTGCATTGAGAGTGTCCAAGCGGAGTGTGTATGCACATGTGGTGTGAAAAGTTATCCAAGTGATGAGAAGCCCATTTTTGTTTAATGACTATCTCAATGTCAATGATAACCCTTCAGTTTTAAAAATACTTACCATTAACTTTGTCTTAGCTGCCACCGTAGCTCTTGTTTGAGAAGTGAGAATGTTTCTTATCCATCCTGGTGTGTAAATAGAGGCTTCCACTGACTCTTTCAGAGTTCTTGTTTTCAGTCTTAAATTTCATGTTGCCTCATTGATGAAGGCTGTACTTTAAGTGGTGTTATCTGTTACTAAGGTGCTTCGACATTATTTGGACAGACTGGGTCTGTGGAACGTTGGCATCATCGCTGCGGATGGAGATTGGAAAATCTCAGATGAGATGATAGTTGATCCCTCTCTTAATGATGCTATTGAGGTAGTCGGGTAAGTGTGGGAGAAGGGAAGCGTTTTAAACAGTGCTATTGCTTCCTATCTCTAAGTCTTCTCCTTTTTCAAGAGTCATACATTCTTATTTCATACTTCCTAGCTGTTTCCATTTTTTCCATCATTGTGTATGGTGGTGATGGATTATTCTTTTTTGTCTTTCTTCTTCTTTCAGTTTAGTACATGTGTAAGCTGACCTTATCACTCTTCCATCGTTTCTTTCAAGTGTCCATTTAGGAGCTGTGGTTTAGGCTTCTTACCACTAGCAAATGACAGGCAATTTCTAACTAATCTGCATGTGCATGTTCCAGGTCAGAAAAACCTTAGGATCGAATTCTTGGTCTGCAACTGGTTTTCATTTTGGGTGAACTTGAACTTTCAGAGTGAAACTTAGCACCCTGGAACTTTCTGTGGCTGCAGCTGAGATCTTTCTGGTCATATCCTAGAGCTAGAAGTTTCTGTTTCTTGCTTATATTTCATAACAGATAATAGAAATACATGCACTGACAGTAACATAGAAGTAAAAACAACCATCCAGAGTTTGTAAACTAATATAGCCTATCTCAGTTTTGGCACCTTGTGCTGGTGTTTCAGCAAATGTCAACTTAACTGTTTGCCTTCACTCTTGATCCATAAGACACTTCCTTACTTGCTTCTGGCAACTTATTCTGCTGCTTTTGCTCTCTTTGTAATCTCTGGTTTCTCAAAATTATACATAGTTTTTAAAAAATTACATGTTCCCAGTGGAAATTACGTATACAGATACAAATTGTTCACTTGTGTTACATTTGTTAACTTATCTCTGTTATTAACCTTACTGTGATAAGAATATTCTTGTGGTCACTCATGCACCGTTTATCCTCTATATGTAAGGAAGTATGATATGCTCATCGTAGTTTAAATGAATGTATGGTTCAAGGGTTATAGAAGGTCAGTTAAGCAGGGATTTTATGAGGAAACTACTTTCGTATGTGTTGAGCTTGTAAACACCAATCACCTGAAAGTGGCTGCCTGAGAAATACCAATTAATAGTGTCAGCATTGAGTAACTTGTTTGGTTTAAAATAAATTTAAAAAACCTTTCTTAGATTAGGCAAGGCTTGCGGCTCAGCAGGTGCATTAGGAAATGTTTTAGTAATGATTTCCGTGACAATACAGCTTGAAGAATGAATGCACTGACTGTGTACAGCTCTTGTTTCTTTAAAAGCTTGGCAGAATAAAGGACAGGAGTACTTGTTTTTGTTTTTGCCTTTAGGACCACAGACATGCTTTAGTTGTTCTTTAAAATGGAAGTTCTTTTTGTCAGAGGTTTTTCTTGAATGTCATACAGATTTTTCCCCAACTCCCCCTCCACTCACAAAAAGTGAAGCGTTAAGTTTTCCTGTGCAGTGGTTTTGTTATCTGTCAAGGTATTAAGGTAAGTACAAAATGAGAACATCATGTTTCTCAACCAGCGCTGACTTTCAGGTACTAATTACCACAGGGGTTCTTGCTGACCTAGTGAAAGATAATAGTATTTAAGTGTCTGTCCTTCAAATGCTCAGGTTCAGAAAGTTCATACACATCTTGTAGTTTACCCACTGTAACATCTTAGTTATCATAGTTTATCAGCACTGTAACATCTAAGTGGCTGATCTGCAAGTAGAGTATCTTGCATGACATGTGATATGCTTTGTCTTTGTCTATACTTTTGCATCTGTAAGAACAAAACATTTTTAATTTTTCCTTTTATCATGTCTTTTGGAATTCAGTATGGTAGAAGAAGGTGTCCTTTGAAGTCACTTTGTGCATGACAGTCTTGTATGTTTTGTTTGGTGTAACAGTTGCCCGAGTTGCAGAAACATGAATTGAAGCGTTGTAGTTTTTTCAGCTAGTGCTGAAGAAGATGCTGCCTTTCCCAATATAAAGTTTTGCCAATTTGAAAACCAATTTTTTTATTTGTCCCTTCTCTCTGTTCTTTGCTCTCCTTTTTTTTTTTCCAAGCTGTTGAGGTACACATTGGATAAGCATGGTCTGGAGCAGGTGAGGATCATAGCCAGCGATAGACTGTGGGAGCCCATTTCCTTTGTCATGATGATTGACTCTGAGCTCCACGGAGTGGTCGATGTGATTGGGTAGGGGGTTCTCTCTGTTCTTCTTTCTTGGTGGTTTGTTTATAGTTTGTCTTCATCTTATTTATAACTAACACAGCCAAGGCTTTACTTCTCTGTACTCCTACCTGCAAGAAAAAGATTGATATACTATAAAACTTTCTTACTAACCCACATCAAATCACACAGCTCTTGTCCCAGTAAGAACCTCAACCTTTAATTGAATCAGGAGGCTTCTATCATGTTGAAGATTCCTGTTGGGCATGGTTTCACTTTTGATAGATTGAAGTTTTTTTGGACAACACTGTTTATCCTGAAGATTTTGGTTACTCTAACTGGTATGCAAAAAGTGCTTTAGCTTTACAACTTAGTACACAGCCTTGTAGTTTCCACTGGTTTGTTACTGAAATCCAGAAATTAATTTGTGATCCAGAAATTAATTTGGGCTGTGATTCTTCTTTGAGTCACAATGGCTTGATTCTTAGTTCATATTTTGTTTTGGTGACAAATTTGTTTTTGGAAAACATGCAACAAGCTGACTTGTTTTACTGGTTCTAGGTTTTGTTATAATAATATTTTACTGTTAGACTAAATTTGAGATTGATTACTGACTTGATGGCTGAAGGGAAGTGTGTGTACGAAATGTTCATTAACTTTTCTTTTTACAGTAGCTCAAACTTTACTTGCTAGGTGCCATAAACTTGCCTGATTCAATCACATGCTTCAAATGTGTGAATTCCTTGCTTCAGTTTGAGTATTTTCCATTCATCTTTATATATCTGAACCATAGGAGATGTAGAAATGAAAGCTTTTTCTGCAAATACAGATAGGCAGTGAGTATCATCAACCCTTGCCATCAGTCCCTCCCCCTGTTCTGAACATGAACAGTATCCTGGCAGTTTTTCATAGCTGAAGTCTTGGATCATGTCTGAAAGAAGCTCAACAGTTTTTACACTGTCTAAGTAAGCTATATTTGCTTAACTCTTTATAAATGTAAGTTTTACATCCCTACTCTGATTCGGTCTTATCAGGGAAATTAAATACTCGGTTGTGTATTTCAGCTTTTATTGGGCAGGAATATTGACATTTAAGAAACACCTTTTCAGGAGTGTAGAAAGACAAATTATTCTTTCTCTGCTTTGTCTTTGCAAGCTATGCACTTCATGCTATTACAAAAACCTTTTGCTTCGTACTGAGGCAATACTTAGGTTTCCAAGCCAAAGGGGAAATACACAGTAATCTGTACAGCAGAGCAGAATGTAGCTAAAATCCATACTGCCTCTGTTACATTACCATTAGTGAAGCTATGTATGGAAGACAACAATACTGGGAAATGGCTCATTGTCCACTAGAGGGAAAATAATGAAAGAAACCCCAACAGTCAGCCTAGAAAAACTGGTGTTTCTTGTATTCCTGCCACAAATGTATCAAGTTGTCAAGTTGCAGGCTAATAGTAAAGGACATAGTTTCATTTTAGTGTACAGACTGTGTTCAATGAATGTGCTAAGTGAGGAAAATCACAACCCTGTTTTCTGCAAGTGGTTTAAAAGGTTTTATTTCAGTCAGCAAACCTTGCACAGTGGGTCAGTGTTGTGACTGAGTATAATCAAAGTCTCCATTGGGAGAAAGGATCTCTCCTCATACTAAAGAAGATCTTGAAAAGAAAATTAGCTATCATTATATATTTCAACTAATATCAATTTATACCTCTGTAACTTCTGTAGTCCAACTAGCATGTTTTTTGAAACCTGAGTTTATTAAAAAAGATGTACAAAATCTGTCAAGTTCATGTTTAGTTCTAAGACATTCATGCAGCTAAATTCTTAGCACAGTGCCTAGTGCTGTATCTTACTGTTGGTTTTACATTATTTATGGTTTTTTTAAGATACTACGAGTTAGCATGTATTTTCTCTGTTCAGCCCGTTATGGTAATGACCATCTTCAAGCTCAATTTTCAGGACAGAGATTTGCTTTAGCAAGCTGTGAAAATTGCATGGTATCTGTAAATCTAAGTTTATCTATTTGCTGTCATGTAGCAGAAGAAATAACCTACTGATGTAAATACAAAAAGCTCTGGAATGTTACAGCTCCCCCTTGTTCAATTTTTTTGTATTTCACTTGTGGTATTCCAAAACATTTTTTTAAAAAATTTTTTATTTTCAGCTTGAAGGAAGTGAATCATTGCTACTGTATGTACTTCCAAACTTTGATTTTCTCTTTGTACTGAGTACTCTTTCTTTTCAAAACATCATGTAGGGCTCACTATCCTGGGACAAAAACAGTGCCAAATGCTCTGTTAACTGGGAAGAAACTGTGGGCTTCAGAAGATTACAGTACTTTCAATAATGACGTTGGTGCAGGCTGCTGGGCTCGGATCCTGAACCAAAACTACGTGAACGGAAATATGACCTCGTAAGTGTTGGGCACTGCTGCTTTCACAGCTTGGGGTGGAAGAATTATTTAAGGTACTGTATAACACATCCATCTGCTCTGGTGAGAAATGAGATAAACTGAAAGTCACCGCAATGTGGTCTGAATTCGAATATAGTAAGATAGGAAGTCTGCTGTTCTGACCTCTTTCTGAGGTAGAAGTCCCACAGGTTTCAATGTATACTTGTTCCCCAGCACTCAATGGTTTATGCAGTTAACTTCAGATGATTTTGAGACCGATGATAATTATTAAAAAGAGAATGTTCTTAAGAAGAGCTAACAGTGAAAAACATTGGAGGAAAATAATAATAAAACTAATTTATCATATTTTTCTTAAAAGGTCTTTATCAGGATATTTGTATTCAGTTACACATAATTACAGATGTAATTATCTAGTTTTTCCATACAATTTCTTCCTCAGAGTCCATTTTAAACATGCTGTAATCTTTTGATAAATTTACTATTTTCTGCACATTTTCTTTCCAAACTGGAAACTGTAAAAAAAAGTTCTCTTTACTGGGAAATTACATAACTCAGTTTTAGAAAAGAATAGAAAATATAGTTTGATGTTTCTGGTGCAGCAGCTGGTAGTCTAAAAGAAAAAGTTTGAATAAAGAAATTGTAGGCATCAAAATGTAAGCAAAATTGTTCAAAGATTTTAGATTCTTTGTAACTTCATTCTGGAAAAATAAAGAGAAATCTTCTTGTCTGTTGCTTCAAGTGGAGTGCGGGAAAAATCACTGATACTTGTAAAGGGAAATTTCTTTAGTCATCTGGTTTCTACAAATCTTTTGTCTTCTCTGCAAGCTGAAATTTTCAAACAGATAAATATTCCTACATGAATTCCTGATCATTCTGCTTATTTCTTAATCCTCATATAATTTGATATCTTAATTTGCAGTCTTTCCCCATTGTTTTTCTATTCTTCCAAGCCCTTTCAAATTATATATGCCCCATTTCTTTCACAGCCAGGCATATGTGTTGTATTTATAAATTATTGTGGAATAGTTCCAAGTCCAGATGTCCAACAGTGAAGTTATCTTGGCTTCTATACTGAAAACAAAATCTTTCTGACGAAAGGCAGCTTATCTTTCTGTTAAGTTTGTTTCCTTTGAAGTCGAGTTTCCTACTTTTCTTTCTAAGTTTGAAATCAACAGAACAAGTTTGATGTGAGCAAGCTGAGTTTACAATTCAAGAGCTGTTTATTTTATGGTCACGTTTTTGTAGAATTCCAGGATCTCTTCTGTATGTATGTATAGTGTGATAAGTCTGTGGCAGTGACTTTGGAAGGAGGCCTTTGTACTCACGTGTATGCAATAGCAAAGCAGATTGACAGCTTTTGCCTTCTGCTTAACTGCTCTGTTAAGCTGTATTTCCATACTTAAGGCCCAGAGGTCTTAAGTTTAAAGTCCTTGCAGAACATTTTCAGTGAGGGCCAAATCAAAGTTTGTGAAGTGATTATCCTTCTCAGAATAGAGCAACAGCTCCTTGAGAGTGGCTGGTTAAAGTTGTTTTCTGTTTGTTACTTATATGGATGAAGATATGAGCAATCACAAAAACCTCAACCAAACAACACCTAGCAAAAAGGTGTAGACTTTGCTAACAATTTTTTTTTCCCTTCAGAACAGGAAAAAACCCCGAACAAATGGAGTCTTTACCCTCAATACATGTTTCTTTTAATGTACAACTTTTTGTGGTGCTATAGCCAGAGAATTTATCACCAGTTTTGGAAGAAGTTCTCAACACTGGGAGCTGATATGCTTTATTTTCCTCTACTCTGGGGTTTCTTTTTCCTTTTAGCTAGAAAGATGTTCCCTCCATCTCCTAAATTGTTTTCATTGTAAGCTGGAGAAAAAGGAGGGATGGATTCTTGTACTAAGTTAATCTAATACTATCCATACAAATAGAGAAAATACCTGTTTTTGTTCCAGAACTATTGCATGGAACCTGGTAGCTAGTTACTATGAGGAGTTGCCCTTTGGTCGATGTGGATTAATGACAGCACAGGAGCCATGGAGTGGCCACTATAAAGTTGAATCTCCTATCTGGATTACAGGTGAGAATTTTGCAGTTATAAGTTGGTGATCTCACACCAAACATCACTTTATTTTCCGAGACTTTTATTTATTTAGTGGTTTTATGTGTATTATTTTTTGTACCAAATTGAATAGATTTGTGGAAAGTTTTGTGAATACATTAAGAAAGAAAAAAAATCTCATTTCAATAGTAAGCAGAAAGATATAATAGTAAGGGATATATTTATATTTGACCTTTAGCTGTATCAGAAATTAATAAACTACTGCCTTTATAGCTGTTACTATTAAAATATTTTGATCTGAAGTACCGATAAAGGTTCATGGGTTTTCCTGTTTCTTTTCCCTTTTTTTGTGTTTAGTCTTTGAGTATCAATCAATTCTATTTGGTACGTCTCAATTTGCAAAAATGAAATGAAGAACATCTGTATTCTTTTCCTGCTTGACATTCTTGGCTTGTGTAAATCAGCATTTCCTCGAGCTTGGGGAAGGGGAAGCATGCAGTGTCTGTGGACACACGGATTCACTGGCTACTCTGTAGTGCTGTAATAATTTACTGTCTTTGCTGCAGTTCTCTAGAGCAACTATGCAGTGCCATGAAGGAGGAACAAGGCAAATGCTTTAATTTTTGTTCTTCTTCTAGTTACCTATATATGTAAAATATTAAAGGAAAAATGGTCACAGTTTCTTGTGAACAGAAGAGCTGAGCAGTTGTTCCTGTGTCCATGTTGCTCAGGATTTTCATGATCTGGGTCATAGTCTTCTTTGATAGTTTCACTTACTTTCTGAAAAACCCTAGTTATTCCTCATGGAGTTACCCATCTGTGCTTTCTGTGCCTCAAATGTTTACTTTATTTAAAGAAAAAAAAAAGATTTGGGAAAATATAAACTGTGATGAATATTAAAATTGAATGGACATGATTACCTTATATAGTTTGTACTTAATGTCTAAATAATTGCTATAATTTTAACTATTTTGTCTGCCATAGTGTTGATATTTTTAATTTTGCCATGGTATAATTGTTTAATCTTTCCTCTTATATAGGTGAATTTTGTTTTGGAAGTTCTATTACTTTATTCCCCAAATCAGGTTTCAGTTTTGTCAGCATGTATGGGAGAGAAATTTAATTAAGCCTACAAATGGTACCATTTTTATTAAGTCCTAATTATTGTATTCTGATTTTTGTCTCAGCACACACCACACAATTTACTCAGCCAGGCTGGTCATACTTGCAAGTGGATGGACACTTAGAAGGAGGTGGCAGTTTTGTAGCTCTGACAGATGGCCTAGGGAACCTTACCATCATCATTGAAACTATGGTATGTGCATCAGCAATTCCACTGGACTGGAAAAGTTACAGGAAGTGTTTTGTTATGAAGAACCTGTCTTGATTTACGTAGCTCAGTATCTGTGGATGTTCTTTGATATTTGAAGCTCATTAGTGAATTCACTAGATGTTGTTTTTTCTATCTGAACTTTAAATACCTAGGTGAGACTTCCTGGAGGCCAGTGTATATGCCATCTTTATCTTTTTATTACACATTAGCTTTAACTGGATTATTCCAAAACATTTTTTTATATCATGTGCTTTCTTAAAATCTGTATTCAAAATAAAATTATTAAACTACTGTAATTGCAGCTATAACAGTGAAATAAATTATTGCTCTTTTAATTTCAATTTTATGCTCTAGGTTTTTCATTAAGGTGTTGCATTCCAGTAATATGTGTCTCTTCTGTTACATTTTTTTTTCCAGAGTCATAATCACTCTAAATGTATCAGGCCTCCATTGCCAAATTTCAATGTCGTACCTCAGAGAGCAACTTTCTACCTCGGAGGGTCATTTGTAAGTAGATCTTTAATACATTTGATCAGTCTTGTAAGATGAATTACCACTCATAATCAAATACATGCAAGTCAGTATCACAGGTTAGCAAGAGATTAATAGTCTCCAGCATTGGAGGCTGGTTCACACCTGGCAGTTTTAAGCTTTTAAACATTCTGCTTCTGTTTTACCATGGGATGCAATGTCATAACTGAAATTGTAGAATTGCTGCCTTCCCAGTCTAATCATCTGTATATTGAAGAAGAAATTTCACAGGACAGAAATGCAACTAAATTTTTCTTTAGCATTTATTCCAAAGCTGCGTGCTCTGACATGCTGACATAGTTTGTCAGGCCAGTACAGCCATGGCCTTTCTAGTTATCAGTTCATTTTCAGGGTAATAGCTGTAGTTGATTTTATACTGTAGGTTTTGTTGTTCCATCCTGTGAAGAGATATTCTGAGAATCTCCCAGTTGTTGATTTGTTCATTTTCTTATTTAATCTCACTAAAGTAAATTTCTCTCTGAAATTTAAACAGTACTTTCACAGTGTGAACTGGAGGGAGTCATTGTTAGTTGATTCAGGTGATTCCTTCTCAGAAGTTGACAGTTACTTATTTGGAATTTGATTTTGATTTTTTGGCAGCAATAATTTTCTTTAGGAGGAGATAATTTAGATTACACTTTTGGCAATAAGATGGTTCACTTAGGAGGAATAGTTGAGTGTCAGTTTGGATACACGGCTCTCTTTTGGGGGAGTATCAGATGGCTTATCCGAACCAAGCTCTAGGTCACTTGCTTTGTTGTTGATATTGGTGACTAAAAGGAAGTTATGGGGGTTATTATGGTGTGATTAAAATCTAATAACTAATATAGTTGATGTGCTGTAGTATTGCAGAAGGCTGGAGACATGTAAGTAAAATACTTTGCTCAAAAATTAAAACCAAAGAACTAGCAACTAGACTGAAGGCCTCATCAAAGGGTATTTCAGTTTAGTTATTTCTTGGAAGAGAGCTTGTATCCAAGGTGTATTGTTGGTGATAGAGAAGCTGAAGATTGTGTCTGTGTTTGCAGTGCTTTCTAAAGTCTTTATAAGCAACGTTAGGGCATGTTAGGACAATGCCTTATTGATGAATAATCTATAAAAATGTAAGGCATATGTAATGATTAGTTGAATAGAGTTGTGGCCTCTAATGTGATCAACAGCTTTAAAATAGCAATTAGACACCTATAGAGGACTGGTATGTCTCAAGTTGAATATTCAAGGTTGTTTATTTTGCTGTTGTTGTGTTTTAAATTGTATGGTGTGTTCCATTGCAGTCTATGGTGGAAACCCTTCAAGTGTGGCATTCTAGACTTGCTTTTGAATATGGAAACTCCAGTCTTTTCCAGCAACTCCATCCTGTAAATGTAAGTTGATCAGTTTTAGTCAAAGTCTCTCTACAGTGTCAAATGTGTTTTCCATCTTTGGTAAAACTCCTCAACATTCATGCTTAAGCTGCATATTTAGGGCATGTTTTAAGGCTGTTTGACTGCAGTTTTACTGGCTATGTAAAAGCTTACCTGGAGGTAGTAAAGCGTTTGGGGAAAAGGAGTTTTAATAATTCTCGAGAGATACTTAAATTAATGCTGAGGTAAGAAGATGGGATTTTTGCCATAAATCAAGACTTCAGTGGATCTTCTTCACTTCTGGAAATTGGATGTTCTATCATTTAGCTATTAACTTTTGCAGCTTGAGCTTTCTTCAATTCCAGGTGTGGAAGGGAAGATTTTCTTTAGATCTAAATGTGGATGAAGTCTACACTTTGACCACACTCAAGACAGGACGGAAATGTGATTGCCCAGAGCCGCCTCCTCCTCAGCCCTTTCCTTCAAATTACAACGATGATTTCAATATACGTAAGCCAGGATTCTCTTATCCAAAAACTTAATTCACACGCAGATATAATTGCAATGTAGGAAGGGAGTAAGTTATGTTATTTAAATCCTCTACATGAGGTAGCCTGAAAATCTATTTTGTTTTTGTTTATTTATACCTGTTTTACCAACAACTTGCACCTGTTATGAGTGTATACCTTACTCTTGCAATGAGGTGTATTTAACTTAATGTCTTACCTGGTGTTCATGTGTTTGCAAACTGGTGTCTGCTTAAAAATTTCCATTTTAGGGACTGTTTTAAAATAGCAAGTCAAAAATCTGGAGAAAATTCTCAGGGGAAATTTCTGAAAACAAGTACACTGAAGAAAAATAATGTTTTACAGTTGATGTGTATTTTATTTTCTGAACAGGTAATCCACCTTTCAGTGAAGCCCCAAATTTTGCAGATCAGACAGGTGTATTTGAATACTTTGTAAATGCTTCTGACCCAGGAGATCATGTGTTCACGCTCCGCCAGGTGGTGGTTCAGCGGCCCATCACTTGGGTTTCTGATGCAGACCAGACCATCAGTGTCATAGGAAATTTTAAGTGGTATGTAAATACTATTTTGTAGTGGCATTTGGGGAAATGTCCACCTCACCAGTGCAAGTAATGATCAGTTAATGTGTCTCAAGCCTCATTTCTTTTGGACAGAGGGCTTTTGCATTCACATTCTCTGTAGACATTTCGGAATGATGATTCAGACACTTATAAAAGTCACTGAGCCCTGCTCAGGGCCAAAGGTCAACTGTGTCTGTCTAAATGACTCTTAAAAGTTGGGGAATCCACCACATTTCTTGGTTGTTTAGCCTAATGTTGCTTTGTCTTGGAATGTTTTCTTTTGCTTATATCCTCTGGGCATATTTGTTCAAGCTAATTTTTTACACTAGTGGATCTGAGTTGGCATACTGGGAACACCAATGTGTGCCCTGAGTTTCTTATTTCTTAAACTGAACCAAGAAAGGATTAATTTTGAATTACATAGTTTTGAGTTATTTGTTAACAGTTCGATCAGTCTCATAACTCTCAGACTATTTCATTGATCATTCAATTGTATTTGTTGCAGACTGCCATCTTCTGAGCAGTTCCTAGAATTGTGTGGATTTGATGCCACTGCTACTTCAACTACTTTTATTTCTGGGTGAAAGTAACTGAGGTTTATTGCTTTGATAAATAATTGTTAAAATTGCAATCCTTTCTAGGAGCTAAAAAATTGCTAGAAGCTACAATGATGGTAATTCAGAATCAAGAAGCATATTTTAGAATAATGTTTATTTAAAATTAATAAGCATTTGGGAAAGAGCCTGTTAACTAATTTTGCTTTTAATATAATAATAGATTTCGTACTTAGAACTTTCTCTTCTGCTTAGAAGCCTAGCATAAATTCTTTTGATTCCTTCTTTAAAATAGCCATTCTGTCAGTTTTTTTCACTTTAGTTAGATCATTGATCTGGCAAGTACTTTTTCAGAACATGCTTCACACTTCTAATTTCAGGCCTGGAGATGTGATTGAATCACTTTGATCCAAAGCCTGAGAGAATACCACCCTTCTGTACTTGGAGGTTGTTCTTCAGTTATCTGATGTTTTCTTTTGCAGCCCTCTGTAAAGAAAAATCTCATATTTCCCCTATAATCAACTTTCCCTCATTGAGTAAATCATACTCAGTGATTCCTAAAACAGCTACTTGGACATATTCTTAAATTACTGTACTGAGATTCCTAAAAACTTCCTATTATTTTATTTTGGTTCCATTTCTTTGTGAATCTTCATCTTGCTTTCAAAACCAAGCTTGCTTTCTCAATACTCAGTTTATTATTCAAGTTTTACTGGTCTGTAACTTTTCATAATGCTAGACCTTAATTTCAGGCCCTCAAGTTTGTTTGCTTCATCCTCAGTTTAAGACTGAACTTATCCCTGGCAGATTTTTTTCAACAACGAGCACATGCTGTTGGAATTCTGAGCCAATCTTGCATTAAATTTCTCAGTGGGATGATGCTTCAGTTGTCAATGGCAATTTATCATGATTCAATTTCAGGATTGTATTGTTGGTTTTAGTTTGGATTTTAAACTTGTGCATGTGAAAGCTTTTCGCTCTCTTATCCTAAATTTGTTAGTGTTTTTCACTGATGGTTTATTGAACCTTGGTATATTCTGAAAGTATTACTACACAATTATTTCTTTATTGCTTTGAGTCTCTTTATAATGGCTTAAGGAAAATGTGGGGTCTCTTTTTTGATAAATAGGGAGGCAAGAAAGTAATCTTTTTTGTGTAAGGACTATATATTCAAGAATCTGGAGTGTTACATTAGAAAGAAAACTCAGGTTGTTCTTACTATGTTAGAGGTGAGAAGAAAAGTTGCTACAATAGATATACTCTGATTCAGTTATCAGCTGAGCTGCTGTCACAGAGAGTCTTTTCACATTCTCTAAATAATTATGGATAATTTTTACTTCCTAAGTAAGTGACCTTGTGGCTGTTTCTGTATTACAAGTACTTTCAGACATAGGATGTAGATCCATTAATAAAGGGAAAGAAGTTTTATGATTAAGAGCCTTGTAGTGCATCTCTGGGGAGGAGGAAGTTGTGTAAATTTTGTAGGTGCTATTTGATGGTTCTGGTAATACTTTGCTTTATTCTTCTTTGCAGCTCTCATTGCATGCTTAACACAATGCTTTACTGTTGAGCTGGAGTCTCATCTCAGGAAATCGAGTAATTTCTACATACTGCCTACTCAGAAAAATGGATTCCTTCCTTGTTAAAACACTAAACTTCTCTTACAGGGTAAACATGACAGTCACTTGTGACATCTACATAGAAAAACCTCGTGATGGAGGCGTGTTTATTGCAGGAAGAGTCGACAATGGGGGGATATATGTGCGAAGTACCAAAGGAGTTTTCTTCTGGGTTTTTGCAGATGGCACCTACAGAGTCACTGGTGACCTGGGTAAGCACCTCTTTGCAAAAGTGGATGCTGGCATGTGGACATGTCGTTTTGATATCTTTGATAAAAATGACTAACACTCAGATTTTATAGTTCATTCGTTATCACTATGAATTTAACCTGCTGTGTTCTAATCATGGCTACTTTTCACATGTGAAGAAAGCATCCAAAGGCTACTGGCTGCCCCATTGCTCAGGCTCAGCTTTCTGGAGTTTTAGTTTTCCCACTGACAAAGTGTTTTACACTAGCAAATACAAACTATTTTGCTTTTCATAAATACTCTGATACAATATTAATTACAGAAAAATTTGATCTCTATTCTTAAACTACACATTAAAAAAATCCTGATTGAGATTAAATGGGTTTTCTTAGGAAGCAGTTCAAGTCACTCTACTTATATCTGGCTTAAGTGATGGTCATAAGTGGGCTCCTGTTTCCTTGAATTATGCATCCTCCTCTTAGTGTAGCTCAGTGGAGTGAGCACGTGTTCTGCTCGTGATGCTAACATTGCATGTGTGTTCATCTGTAGAGCACTTGACAGGCACATGGAAGAGTGTATGATGATACTTCATCAATAGCTGAAAGTTCTTTTCATTTTGCTTTGACATAGTGGCATAATTAGTTGTTTAAATGCATATCCTATCACTTCATGAGTATAAATTAAAATTTTCAATAGTTTCTGATGAGTCAAATGTAGCTTCTAGATCTGCAGTATATCTGATATATTTTTTGTGTGTGTCTGTGTTCTTTCCACTTTTACCATGGACAGGCAGCATAAAGAAGGTTTTACATGGCTTCTCTTAATATACCAGTGCTCCCTAGGGAAACTTAGTAATGTGTAATTCCATAAAAACTTACGTTTCAGCTGTATGGAAATATATACTTGTCTTTAGGATCAACTCAATTTTTATTTGTAATAAGACCTAGCAATATTATGTGATTAGTTTCTCAGGCTGTCAGAAATAATTTTTCCTAGATGAAATGAGAGGATTTTGATCAACCACCCCATTATTTCAGGCTGAGACTCTTGTTACACAATGTGATAACTTTTTCTGTTCAACTATTTTCAGTCATCTTTATATTTTTCGAGAAGGGAGCCTGAATGTTAAATTATCTTGCAGCAAAAACTGCCTACTGAATAAATGAAAACTTGTAGCACTTAATTCTCTTCAGGTCTGCGGCTTCCCTCCAGGTGTCATTCACACCCCATTTTTGCTTAGCTTAAATTTTGGTTAGAACTAAGCAACATGATAGTGTGGGCAGCTCAAACCCTGTGATTTAAAATAGTTACAAACAATACATAAACAAGAAGATCTATAGAATGAGCAGAGCAGTGATAGTTACTGTCACATTTTGTGAACTTATACTCTCCATCTCAAGATTGCCAAGACAATTGAGGATTTCAGTGAGAAAACAGTTCTGGTATTACAGGAGAATGTACTGATAATGCAGAGTCCAGGTTTGCATATTAAACCTTCCATGCTGCAATTGAAATTGGTAAAATGTCAGTCCTGCACGCTTCTGAAAAATAGATATTATTATCCTTTCACTGACTTGGTATTTATCAGTTTCAGCAAAGGGCTGAAGAAAAACTTTGCTAACTTAAGCATGTTTTGCAGCTGGAGAAAATGTATTGATGAAAGGACTTGCTGGTGTCCGGGATAATGCATGGCACACACTTACTCTCAACATTCAGGTAAGGACACAGGCAAAAAGCAAGAAAACCAGTTATGAAACTTCCAGTCCTAAATGGTTTAGATAAAACTATGCTATACTATTGATTGTGTACTTGCATTAGCTTAACCTATCAAAAACCTAAACAATATCTGTTATATTAAAACAATATTAAAATACCATCGTTCCCTTTGGAGGCTAAAGCCTTGTATGTGGAGCTAGGAAAGGACTGGGAAACGCAAATAAGTTTCCCAGTTCTTTTCTGAGGGTTCCTTCTCTACTGTGGTGGAAGAGCACAGGCATTGTGTTACTGTATATATGGGCTGCAGTTAATGAGAAGCCTGTTTGCATTTTTTCCCTTCCCTCCCACTCCACTGTTTTGACCATAGTGGCTTGGGGAGGAAAGTAGCCCCAAACTGTGCACTTCGATGGATGTGACATTGGTGCAAGTACCCAAAAGGCTTTAGGTTTTTCTTCTGAATGCTTAATCCCTTTGTCTAATGTAACATTTGCAACTGCAACTGGCTTGAAATGTGGGGAAGCTTGAATCCTAGCTGGGGAGATTTACTAATGAAGGTAACTCTTAAAATTATGCACTGAGTCCCTCATGCTAAAATGCTACTGAGTATTAAAAGCTGGTTTTTGTCTCTTGTAATATAACGTTTGGAGACAAAGAGACACTTGCACCTAAGGCATTCACTGAAATGGATGTAGTTTAGTTTTGGCTTTGGTACACCTACCTTTGAGACAGTGCTTGCCATCTGTAAAATGGGCCAAGACCAAAGATGAACATTAATCACTTAAAATTCAAAACAGTATTGGTAATTTTAAAATTACAATGCTTCAAACTTCCATCTGTGTTGTTAAAGCATTTTGTACCTAGTATGCCTTTGATGTAATGATGGAAGTACAGAGGCCATCTTTAAACAATTCTCACACTGACTCCTTGAAAGACATTCTTTGCTTTTACCAGTGTCTATAACTGTCTTTCAGATGAAGAAATACAAGTAAACTGAAGTACTTTTTTCTAAGTACTGTTTAGTGGAACACACAAAAGATAAATTGTAATTTTTCCTGAAACTGCCTTTAATTTCAACATCTTGAAGTGGCTTGAGTGATACTTGAATGTTCTGCTGTCTCCTCTTTTGGCTTAATGACTAAATTACATTTCTTTACTTTTGAATTCTGCCTAATTCTACAGAATCAGTGCCAAGTGTATTGTATCACCTTAAGAAAGTTGGGCTGTTTTGAAAGAGTCTGATAAAAGGAGGAGAAAAACCAGTTTACCCTTCAGATTCTACATTGAGTTAGCAAAGCTGTGAATAGGAGAAGAGGAGCCTTTAATGTATTCACTGTAAAGGCATTAGATCTGTTTCACTGAGCTGATAGACACCAGAGGATTCTATGCAATATTTAGATGCATCTCTGCATGAAAAATGTGTGAAATGTAGTTGAAAGTTGACATCCTTCTGCTTTGTCTTGTCTCCCATGTGAGCAGGCTCAGTGTCTAACAGACCCTGGATTTTACAAAGCTAACATTTTCCTTTTTTGACAGGGCAACTCTGCCTCAGGACTGTTAAATGGTTATCCGCTCTGGGAGAATGTCACCGTTTCTAACCCGGGGAATGGCTGGGCTGCTCTCGGAACTCGCTCGTTTGAGTTGGCACAGTTTGACAACTTTCACGTTGAAGCTTGCTGAGGTGGCTTTGGCATTTGGAGAACCTGGTTCTCATGTTACTTTGAATAAGAGCCAAGTCAAACTTGGAGGAGAGTTGAGTGCTAAACTGTGATTGATCTCTTGGCAAAGAGTCTGGATTTGGTCCGTGTTATTAGTTAAAGGTTTACTTGGGTAGATATCAACGTGATTGTAGCTTTATCCCCCATTGTTGTGGGATTTTTGCCCTTCAGTTTTTGGGGGTAAATTTTAGTTCAGGGTAATGATGAAAACAAATTCTTGGATTTAAATATCTTTTAGTAACAACGTCTTACCAGCTCACTTCTAAGATAACTTTAGAAGTTAACAGAAGACAGATGCATCTTAAGCTGCATTTTTTAACACTTTGACTATTATGTCCACTACTTTCACTGTGAAAGAAAAAATTAAATGCCAGTAAGCCTTATGAGCCAGTGGGCCCCATACTTTTGTAGGTCTGTCATTCTCAAATTTCATTTGGATAAAGTACCTAGATTTCCTATAGTGAAAAAAAGATGTTTTGTCTGTTTTTTTGCTACAGTCTGTGACTAGACATTACAGTACTCCAAGTGCATTTGATTACTTCTTTCAACTTTCGTTGCCAGCCCTAAAATAGATCCTATTTTCAGTGGAATGGAAATGTGCCTTATGACTGATCAAGAAGTGCAGGATGTGGCTTATTTCTAATCTACCTCCTCTTTCCACTGAAAGGGTTGAAATGGATGAAAAGATACCATAACTTACAGTTTGTTGATGATAATATTGTGGGGGTTTTTGCATAGTGCAGAGTAAAAACATTACCTCATGGATATTTTCATGTCAGGTCACATGTGGAAACTTGCCTTTTGTTCCTACCAACTTGGACAAACATCCCTCTCTTTTGATCGATTTGGACCTTTGAATAGAAAATAATTTAAGCCTAACTTCCTGGTATTAAAAAAAATTAAAAAAACAATCAGTCTTTGCCTTTAAGGGTTTGCAATCTGATCGTAAGTGACAGTAGGTAGACACAGAGGGAATTGTTCAGTGTGCCAAGCAGTGGTAATGACACAGGAGTTTCTGTTTTTAAAACTTTTCCTAGCTATTGTGGAGTGAAGTTCAGAGGAAAATTCACATCCTTGGGATGGAGGCATTCTGTTTAGCTGTTGCTTGATTTTATTTTTTTCCCAAGTTACTGTGTTATAAAAAAAGCAATTAATTGAGAATATGAGGTACTGACTGGGTTTTTCCTCACACACATTCGCAGTTCAACTGGCTCCAGAATTTTTCTTGTTTGTTTTTGGTCAGTTTGAAGGAAGATGATGTCTATTCCCATACTGAAACCTGCCTCCTGTGTCCATCTACTTTTCTCATTCACATCCTTTTTAATTGACAAGCAAGTCGTTCCACATGCTTGATAGGGCTCCAATAGCTGTATGAGGCCATTTGTAGCAGGCAGCATCTGGAGAAAAAGATTTGCAGTGTACTTTGATTTATAGAGATTATTGTTCTGATCCCCTTTATTTTGAAGGCTGATTCCAGTAATTGTTAACTTCAACTTGTGCTTTGAAGTTGTCATCTAATATAAAGTTAATGTTATACAGATCATTCTTGGAAAATTTTTATAAAGTTGATCTTCCATTTTCATTTTTGGAGAAGAGTTCTTAAAATTCCATTCTAGTAAGGAAAACTGTTGTGTCTTTTAGATGTTTTATTGGTACTACTAATTCATACTTGGAAATTTCATGTATGCCAGTAACCTTGAAAAATGCTTTAAAACACTAAATTTTAAGACTCTAGTAGAAGGCTCCCAAATGTTAAGTAATTGTTTACTGGAGTGAGTGAAAAATGAAAGGCAATTTTCCACATAATTTTCAAGTATGGGTGCAGATCTGTTCATTACTTGCTTGGTTTCCTAAGGCATGTCACTGGTCGCTCCACATGTGAAGAAATCTAATTTTAGGTCCTCTTATTCAAGTAATATGAGTATAATAATCTCAGAGTAAATTTATTTTAGCTGTGATGGATTTTCATAGTTGGATGCTTCTTGGAGACTTCCTGATAGCTTCTGTAACTACAAGCAGAGAGAGATCAGGAATGATGCAGTTATTCCAAAGGAGTTGTCCATTTTTTAACCTTCTAATGCACTAGTGTAATAAGCTGTATTGTTACATTGTGTACAAAACACAATGTATTTTATCACTGGAAATGTTGATTGTTTTTTCCTAATCTTTATTTACAATGTTTGAGGATTAAAGTGTTATGAACAGAGTAAGTGATTTAATGGTGACATAATGTTATTCCTCTTTATATGTCTGTAATTCTTCACCCTTCAGTAGACTGTAATATGTTTGGCAATAACAAGCTGTCAGGTTTTTCACTGAGGGGTGGATTTATGTTGTTGATTATAAATGCTAATCATTCCAAATGGACAAATAAAACACTTAAAACCACCTTATTTGTGCGGAATGCTTCTGTAAAATGAGTCTTGGTTTTCTCCAGCAAGAAAGCTGACAGTTTTTCGATTGTGATTTCTGATAAATATGCTTGGCATTAACTTAATTGGATTGGACAAGTATAGCCAACCAGTCCTTATTAAAAATATCTCAAAATCCATATGCATTAGGATTTGTGCTATTGATTAAATGATTTTCTTACAGCACTCAATATACATTTTGCTTCTTCTGGTTTTTTGATTTGGATTTTTTTTTTTCATTTAGTGAAGGGAATTAAATTGTATTTGGGGACCAGTGATGCAAAACTGCTGAGTACTAAGGTCTTGTGAGATTTAGCTGAAAGTCAGTTTCTAGTTTGGAAAGAGACAGTGTTATAAGGATGTACTTCTATGGTTTAAAGGCTTCTTTATTTTGAATATCCTTCTGAATCTACCTCCAAACACTATATATATATATATATATATTTAGCTAAACATCAGGGTTTGATTTTACAAGGAAGGGAGAAATTCCATAGACCTAGTTATGCTTCCCAGTCCATCATGCCAGTAGATATGACTTACCCTGGAATTATTGCCTTCCAGTAACCAGGTATGTACTACCACCTACACAAACACTGCATCAAAATCAGTTCTGTCCTTTCTCTGCCACCTCACCTTTGAGGTTAGACATGAGAAGTTCTTGGGATTTTCAAACTCCTGCAAAACACTGGGACTCCTTTGCTTTAAAATTACAGGAGACTCTAACTTTAGGCTCCTTTTGCAACTGCCTCCTTGTATCTCTGTATCAAAAATAAATTTCTACTTCCAGATTTGATTTGGAGTGGTGGTGGTTTGCTTTTGCCTTATAGAATCAGTGTTACAGCACTGCTCATTTGTTTTCACTTAATAAATTTTTATTGGTTTACCTGAAGTTTCTATCCAGAGTTCATTTTCTCTAGAAGAGGGAGTATTATGAAATTAGCCATCATAATTGTATCTGTCTTTGATGATTTCAACAGTATGGACAAAGAGGAACAGTGCTTGGAGATTTTATTATTCTCTGATGTTTTGGTGGGGGCTTTTTTGTGTATTGTTTTGTTTGTGTGTGTGTGGTTTTTTTGGTTTGTTTGGGGTTTTTTGGTTTGTGTTTTGGTTTTGTTTCTTTGTTTTTAAACCCTTTGCAAGTGCTACATTCATACAAGCCTAGCACATGCTGGGAGTGGCAGACAGGTAGGTTGTAAAAACCCTCTAGTTTTGAAGAATTCCTAGGCTGGTAGTGGAATCATCAGGTAACTTTTTTAGAATTCTGAGAGTAATGTGCATTGAAAAGTCAGCATGAGCAAATTCCTCTTGCTGTGCTCCTTCCATTTATGCCCAAGTGTCGCTGAAACAATAAGGGTGTGTTTCTAGAGCTTGTGTTCTAAAAAAAGCCCCAAACGCCTACGAGTAATTGAGCAGAGGAAAATGTGTGCTGCAGCAGTGTTGCCAAGCTTTTACTGTGTGCCAAGATACTTCTCTGTGGTTTTCATAGTGGCTAAGACAAACAACTGTGAAACTGTGTTTTTCCCCTCAAGGAATTATGTTTGGATAAGGTTAGAAACAGACACACAACCCAACATCAGTTTTGTCAGGGGCTCCTGGTAACTGCAATGAGTGCATTAAACCTGACTCTTACTTTTGTGTACCGCAGGCTAAACCTAGACATGTCTCTGGAAAGAAGAGATGAAAGTACCCTAAATATATTGGAGTGTTGTCTTTTTATTTTGCTTTAAATGCCTTTTCTGTTGGTATCAAGTGTACCTGACTGTTTGACTTCACTTAGTGCAGGAAAACAGTAATTTTTGGTTTTACTATGCTCACAGATGCATTTCAAAAACAGTAGTGTAGTAGGAGGGTGGCTCAATACAGCATTAACTTGAGGGTATGTAAGAGGAAACTGAACTGAATGTGTAATATTATTCTAATGTTATGCAGCCATGGTCTGGGAATCTTCATGGTCTAAGACAGAGGAGGTAGCACCAAAATGACTATTAAAAAACTTGAAACAGCATCACCAACAAAAAACCCCCAAACTGCACACATGTTCCCAAATAGTACAGTGAAAAGCAAAGAACAATCTGGATTTAACTTGTCTTCCTTTGTTCAGTTTCTGCTGGATAATAGAGCCATCTTCCTTACTGTTTTCCATGGACAATGATTCAGTTAAAATGCCTATAGAGAATACAAGACTTCATTGTTGCTAAAAAGCAAACGTTGTTTAGCTAATTACAGGCACTGCAATTTCCCCAAAACAGTAGAATCAGAAAAGGTTAGAGAACGTGAGAATAGGTTGTGCAGCTGAAAGGCATGTCTGTGATGTGTGAATCAGTCCCACTCCTGGTTGCAGAAGATTCCTTCCCTGTGAGCATACCAGCAGAACTTTATGGAAAGGGCAAATATTTGTGTTACTGCCACTCCCCCTTCCAGGTTTTTGGGAAGTTTTGTGTACATTGGCCAATCTGATATCACAAAGGAGTGACTCTGTAGCCTCTTAGCCTGATTATGCAATGTTACCAGAGTCATTTGACAGAGCAGCTGGCAGTGGCTAGCAGCAAATCCTGTTCAGGATGTCCATATCCCCTTCTGATGTGACTGCTCTTGTAGTGGGAGCAGTAAATGGAAGTGTTCACTGGCAAGAGATCAGGCAGGTTTTATGCTGAATGGGAGTGCACACAAATGGCTTGGTGCAGACATCTATAAAGCTTCCAATGGACATTGTCTCTGGCATAAGCTGCCTATTTTCTGTTCAGTCTAAGATTGCTGTTTAGTGGTTCTGCTTAGTTTTTTTTCTTGCAGCTCAGCTGATACTTTGTCCTAAATGAGTTGTTTTGCGAGCATTATACTAAACATGCTCGGTGCAGCAGGGCAAGCCTGTACCAGAAGGAGGAGGCTGAGAATATCCTGTTGATGGTTCAGCCCATCTCCTTGCTAGATAGATACTACATTTTTATGGCCTGCTTTAGTAGGGTTCTGAGACAAAAGAGCTTCCATTTCTCTCTTGTAGGTGGCTATTCTATGGATTTTGAAACAAAGAGCATTGTTGCTTTTATTTTTGATCTGTGTAAGGGATGCAGGGAGATCATTCAAATTTTCTTCCCAATTCATGACAAAAGCAAGGTTGATACTGCAGAATGTATCTTGTATGTATTGAGCTCTAGTATTTACTTGTGGGATGGATTGAGTCCTTTATGAAACACCTGTGATTCTACCTTGAGAGATAAAATACTTTGATTAGATGAATGCTTTCATACAGATATATCAACTGTGAACACCCACTGTCCAAGCCAGTGGCAGTTTCCCTTATGTAGTTACTCCACATGGGAGACTCATTTCAAATACCATGGTACGATATAAATATTTTTTTCTAAATATTAGCTCTTGTAGATCTCCACAACAAAAATTCCAGTGTCCTCATATGTAAATACATTCCTTGGTATTACGAGGTATCCAGTACATACCTTGGTTTCATTCTCCTTTTCTGTTTGCACTTTTAAAATGGTGAATACCTCAATGTTGTTTTCCTGAAGCTAATGATCACTGCTCATATTATTGTGTGATTATAGCTACTTCTTCTCTGAAGACCTAAGTTCCTGTGAAAAGTCTCTCAGTCCTAACCAAAACCAGATAAACAGCAATGCTATTCCAGTTCACTGAGTGTGACTGACACGGTATTTGAAATCACCACTCAGCCCAGACAGTCAGGAGGGGTGGCTCATACTTCAGGCTGCAAAAAAACCCACCTCATTACAGCAAGTCTGATCTGTTCTCAGGAAAAAAAAAATCTATAGTGGTATCACAAAGATTGGTTTCCGAATGAAAAATTGAGGTTTGACATGAACCTTAGGACTTTTTATCTTTTGTGACAAGTTCGTAAAGCAAAAGAGGCCCTTGCAGTCTGTGCTGGGGGCACTAGATGGCAGTGGAAGCATGGCTAAGAAAATATCTGTCTTGCTGGCTTTGGGGCCAGCTTCTCTGAGCCATGAAAAACAAGGAACGAAGGCAGCTTTACTTGAGAAGAAAGATAAGGCTGAGACTACGGACGGCCTTCTGTGCACAAAACTCAGGGCTTCCCTTACAAGGAATACTAATTCCTCCTTTAATAATTTCACATCTCCTTAAAGCAGATTAACCTATAAACCCCCAAATGCTTTGTAAAGCATCTATTACCTACAGTGGTATGTCTGGATCAAAACAAATTTCTTCATCATTAAATGAGGAAAAAGCCAATTTTCAATTGTTGCCAGTGGCACAGCTTTTGTGTGAGTCTTGGTAATTTTTAACTCGTGTTCAAGCTAAGAAAGGATCTGCAGTGATTATTTTTAGAGTACAATGAGTTTGCTCTTCACTGCTACAGCCTATATCTTGAAAGGTTCCGACATGCCAGAGCCCCACGTGCAGCTGTGTGTGTGCTCTGAGACTGTCTGGAGAGCTGTGCTCCTGCACAGGTGGGATCACAGGGTGAAACCCCAAACTTGAGCAAAGGAGAATGTTGTGCAGGAGCTTTTTACAGTCTACAGCTGCAAGATGGTCATTTCCCAGCAGTTTGAGGTTTTTCTGAGGTGTGGGGCTCATGTTTTCTGCTGAAGTTTTAAAATATGAAATGGATAGCTTGGGCAGCTGCAAGGGGTGGAGACACTGTGAGAAAGAAGCAGCATATTTGTACTGAGAGGAATTTTCATCCAGCTTGGATTTGAGTAAGGCAGTTATTTGCTCAAAGGGGTCTGGAGACAAGGAAAGGCAGTAGCCCTGTAAACATGTGAAGGGGGACACAAAGGTCACATCTCAGATTGGAATGGGCTGACTTTGGGATGATTGAGAAACTTATGGAAAGGAAGAAGTAAACAGTGTGAAAGCAAGGGAGGATGGGTTTGTCCATTACCAAGTGTCTCAGAACATCATAATCTGAAATATGGAAGAGGTAAATGAGCAGTGATTACTGGGAAAGCAATTCACTCCCTCACGCCAGGTTTTCAAAAGCTTTATGTGCTGTAGGTTTAATAGCCAGCTATTTGCTTTCACTCTGGATTAAGCCCCAGGCTTCCTGAGGTGACGTCCTTCCCTGTCCCTCACAGACCTCTGTGGTCAAGCAGCTCAGCTCTGCACATCGGTATGGGCTATCTCAGCTCAGCATCTCCAGCAATGCCTTACTCAAGGAAATCCTTGAGTTAAATTAGTTATGAGTTCCCTGTTTTTCTTTCTGTACCTTTTGGATTATGCTAGAAAGAGCCTACCTGGATGCATGCAGGGACTAGGAAGCAGAAGGTCTTTGTGTAAATTAAAACAAAGATACAAGATCCTGACATGAACAAGCACTGCTATGCCTTGTATTCTAGAAAACCAAGAGAGAAATGTTTCTGATTTTGGCAGAGATTTTTGCAAAACCTAGAGGATTTGGGAAACTGAACTGGGGACTGTTCTGTAGTCCTGCTTTTATATAAGGCATCCATGAGGTTTGTTTCTTTTTGTGGGGTGAGGAGAATACACAAGGCAAGGAACTTGGTTCTTATTTGTCTTATGTGGCTCCTAAGACCAGTATTTCATGTGAGTTTCTGTGGGAGAAGAAGATAGTTTTCTGTGGGAGTGTCATGGCCCTCTGTCTAATGAGAGGTAATGTCTTTTTTTAAAAACTACAGAAATTTGGATCATTGGTTTATAATCTTAATACTGTCTGTGAATTTTTTTTGTCTGTTTTCTTTATGAAATTCTTCTTAGTGCTGGTTATTTTTACAGGCCTTTAGGTGCTCTGTGCTTCTGGGTCATGGCTTTTTTCCTTGTTTGCTCTGACAGAAAGTGATCTTCAGGAACATCTCAGATTTTCATTTTGCTTTCTCTTGCTATAACTTTAGTCTCTTGTGCAAAAGTGAGAAAGAAATGTGGTTACTGAACATTGACAGGTTTTCCCTTTCACCCACTGTGCTTTGAAGGCAAATTGCTTACCAAAAACGTGCTTGGATAAGTGAAGGATATGCAAGAAACTGAAAGAGAGATCCCAGGATATCATGTGGCCTGTTAACAACAGTGGTTATTTGCAAGTATCTTTGGAGCAGGTGAGTAATAGGGCCCTGTGTCAGCCAGCAGGATAGCACAGCATGACTGTGTTTTGTATAACCAGTGCAGGCATGCAGCTTGGTAGCCTGTTAGCAATGTTTTGAATAATTTTGAAAAGCTCCTTCTGCATTATTTAGTGAATGAGATTCTTAAGACAGAGCCTTTAGCTCCTGAGAGAGAAGGAAGAGCCCTGGCAAGATGCTGTAGTAAATCTGTTCTTGCCAGTTGCCGGTGAGAGCTCCTGTAGCTGGGTTCCCCATCAGCAATGAAAATCCAGCTGTTTGGGCATGGTGCTGCAGTGCTGGTGGGCACTTGGGCTGCCCTGTGCTGCAATGCAGAGCACAGAGCAGGGAGGTTGAGGAAGAGGAGTTCTAGTGAGAGAAGAACAGATGCCAATGCCTCAGAGGGTTGTAGGCAATGCAGAGCACAAGCTTTTGAGGGCTGTGATGTGAAAAACACCACAACAAGAGCAGGGCCTGTGTCAGCCCCTGGGCCAAGGGAGTGAGGCAGGATTCCTGGGAGCAGCTGGCTGAGAGCAACCCTCTGCTAGCTGTAGGATGTTTTAAGTGAGGCAATGGAGCTAACTCCCAGGGGGAGCCAAGACAGGGGTGACCTTCAGCTGGAGCTGAGCGTAGTGAGCCCTTCTGCAGATCAGTTCCATGATTTCTGGTTAGGCTTCATTTATGCCATCTGTCCTGACAACTCACTTGGTAATGAACTCAGACTGAGAAGCCACACTAGTTCACAAAAAACTGTGCAAAAGTGAGATAAAAGGTCTAATAATTTTCCTGGACATCTTATGCTTGAGGAGCATAAGAACTTAAAAATAGGAACTTTTTTCAGTGTGATTCTTTGTTGAATCCACTGGGTGCATCTGGCACATCTCCCTGTCTTAGGTTCAAAAAGCACCAAATCAAGTGACTTCAGTCATGACTTCCTATGAGTATTTCATGGTAGACATGGGCAGCCTTTGTAATGCTGATTTTAAAAGTACGTATTACCATTCCAGAGCACAGCAGGATTTTTTGGATAAAGAGCAGCTCATACCAGAGCAACACACAGCCTGGCTGTCAAGTCTGTGGGTCTGGGTCTGGACCCTTGTTCTCTGCGCTTTGCTTCTGGAAATTAAACTGACAGTCTGTTTTTCCATAATGTTGAGGCTGATTGCTGTTTTGGGGGGGATACATGAGGCTTGACTCAGGACTCAGCCTCATCTTATGCTAGTTTACAACTGTTGTCAGATGAGTTATGCTATTTGAGATGAGCGGTTGTAAAAACATATGTATGTTCTTAGCTGGCAACAAATTTTAGTATTTTAATGATGCTTAAGACAGCTCCAACATAGAGAAGACACCCTATTAAAAACAGTAAATCAAGCTCTGCAAGCATGATAGCTGAATTAGAGTTTGAGCTATTCCAACGTCTTTGTTGCTGATGTGTACACACACAGACATATGAACTATTTGCAGTTATAGTTTTCAATTCAGTGTGTTGCTTACAGCAACAATACATTTTAAGCAAACAGCACAATATTGGATCAGCTATCACCAATAAAGCTAGTTTTGCTTCATAAAATCCTCCTCAGTACATTCCTTCTTTTCCAAACTGAGTACCTTATAAGCCACAATTGGAAGAAGCATCTTGTAGAAAGACTAAATACCTGAAAAATGGCAAAATATGTTCTCCATTTACTGCTGTCTGATATGGATGAGGGGCTGGGGAGAGAGGTCGAGGGGGTAAAAACTCTTTTCCTGGTTCTGCACTGAATGATTGTGGCAGTATCCATATCTTAATAGCTTGGACAAGGGAGAAATCTCAGGTACTCTGACATGAAAAGGCATCTTGAACTGTGCTCAAGCTTAAATTCTTCTTTCATGGAATAATAATGTTAAACATCAACCCTAGCTTAGTCTGAGAGATGAGTTTTAACTTATAAGCTTTCTACTCTCTGTGTCAGAGTTCTAAACCCATGTTATCTCTGGCTACAGAACAAGCTCAGTAGCTGCTTCTCCTCTACTTTCAGCTTCTCATATTCTCACTGCATCTCAGACTACAGGTAAACAAAGTTCTTCCATCTTTTGCCTTTCAACTACAGAAGGCAACACTGCTTAAAATTCTGGTCTTTCATATTCTGTGAGCCCCTGGGAAGTCCATAAATGTCAAAGAAATGTTGGATTATTTATGTATTTATTAGGTCTATGCTACATTTCTGAGAAGGCCTTGTGGCAGTTGGTCATCACACTCTTAGAAGACATATCACAGGGTAACAGCACTGTACATATATAAAAAAATTTAGATGTTTTCCACACTATAATGAATCTGTACTATTCTTGAGACACTACTGTTGGAAAAGCACTTGCTGTTTCATTTTATCTATTACTAAATGACTTGATCAGTTCTCCTTTATTTTTTTTTTGTGTGTGCTTTTTTTTCAAGGATTCATAAGCAAATTTTAGTGCAAGAAGGAACCAGGCTGATCTTAGAATTTGTGCATTTCACACAATAATTTTTCTCTGAACAGTTGCAAGTCATGAGTGCTCTCTCATAGCAAGGGCAAAAAAGAGGAATCTCATCAGGATGATGCTTAAACCTTTTGGAGGGATTCAGGTAAAGATTTATGCCTCTAGCACTGGTGATAGCGTCATTTTGGCTGCACAGTTGGTACCCTGTGATGAATTGCAGTCCCCACTTATACAGTTTGACCAGGCATATTCTGGCACTCAGCTTTGGCTAGTTATATATAGGGTCAGCACTGCCTGCACCACTGAGTTTGAATCAAATGGTGCAGACAGCAGCTTTCTCTTAAATCTGGATGTCCCATCCATAGATGTGATAAGCACTCTGTTGCTATACCCTTCTATAATCTGTCTGAAAATCACACAGCATAGATATAGAAATAGAAGTTATTTGTAGAGACTGGAGACTCCAACCATGGTGGCAGTGGGTCCTAGGAGCTCCCCTCTCCTCTTCCCACTGCACCCCACCCCATAATTTCTGTGTGTCCCATGTTCTGACTGTGGGATGTATTTCAGAATTCAGCTGAATTTGTGTTATGGCTCATCTTTTGACTTGGATGGCAATAGCAAACTAATTCTAACTGTCTCTATTAGTGATGTTAGTAATGGGAAGTCAGAACCTGTAGCTTCTATGGTCTGCACTAAGTTTTCAGAGCAGGGTTACAAGGCAAGGGACTACACAGAAATGGAAATAAGTGGTTTTTGTAAAATAAAAAGCTGCTCTCCAAAGCTTTCCAATGAGCAGAAAGATGTGAGTCACGCATAGCATGCTTGTGCTGGACTTGACAAGATTGGCCATGGACACTGTTGACTAATTCTTTTCCTTTAATGAAAAGCTAATATGCGATTGTTATTATCCCAGCAGTAGAGACTGCTTTCTAAGTCTTATCTACATTCAGTAAACACCCAATATGTGGTTTATCATCCATAAAGGGACAAAATGTTATGCCTTATGCCTGGATTCAAATCAGTAGTTCAGGGGCATTTGAATACTTCAAATACATCGTGCTCAAACTACTGAGCCGTGTCTTCTGAAATCCATCATCTGCTGTGGTGTGATAGTTAAAGCTGGTAAACTGGTAATGCTTATTTAATGAATTCTAATAAGTTATTTTTATGAGTAATCTGTCAGGAGGCCCCATTCTCTTCATGCATTTGTCCATCGATCTGTTTATGTGAACAGCTTTTGCTCTGTTATTTACAAATTACTCTCAGATTGTGTTGTTCTCTGTTTAGAAAGTGCTGACAGTCGAGTGGACAAGATGATGTTTTTGATAAGATAATCGATGTCCAGATCATTTATGACTAACAGGAAGTAAATCAGAGGCCTTTCAAAATGGTCCCATGGATATTACTGGCCATTGACATGTGTGATGACATGTTTTTTCTCCCAAATCACCCATGTACACAAATACACCATTTATGACTATTTTTAAAATTAAAGGAAAAGCTGACACCGTGCTAAAAGTAGAGCAAATGTCAGCTAATGGTTTATTATTATCTGGTATTGTGTTTAAGCCTTTTGTATGTGTGTTAGTTACTTTGTAGGCCAGGCAGGGACATAAGAGCAGATTGCCCAGGTGATTCTGCAATATGACATAGTGTAAGTTACATCTGAGGCAGCAAGGAAGAGAAATGTAAAAGTAAATAAAGGTTACCTCCAAGATATTAAATACAGGCAGATCCACATCTTGATGGCATATTCACTTAGATGGAAACATGCTCACCTAAGTGTGCATAAAATATTATTACTTTTTAAATGGGTCAATTTAGCAATAAGCCTAAGAATTCCAAGGTCAATTATTTGTATTTTTCATTACTGTAGATAATAAATAATATGGCTGCCAATGTCATTGGGGTACCATTTTACTGAGTATGAAGGTGGAGTGCTATAGGACGTGCAAGGAGGCGATAATTTCTGGCAACACAAGACTGCAGTCAACTGGGAAAGGAGTTTATTACTGACAGAATTTTTACTATGCTGGCTGTAAGTTTATTAAGCAGTATACTGCATAATTTCTGTCAGCATATTGTGTCATTTTCTGAGCTATATAGTAATATTACTTTGAACTTCTAAGTGCCTTCCATTTCTGTAGCTTACTAAAAAGTTATACCCATCTTAATTGCCATGGTACCTCAGAGAGGCAAAGAAATATTTTCTTCCTCCTGGGAGATCAATACTACTTTTAGCAGTGAAAGTGAAGTGAAATGAAAGGCTCAAATCAAGCTAAAGGTTTGTCAGGACTGGGCTTGCAAAGGAAGCAGCATCTTGTGTCTCAGCTGTTGGGTTGACAGGTCTCAAAGCAGCTGGTCTTGGCCACAGAATTTCTGCACAACACTTAAGTAAATTCCTTTTGTTTCACTTCTGCAGATGTGACTGCATTTCCTGCTCCTAGTCTTGGCTTCTGTAGGAATGGGTTCTTTGGGGCAGAGTGCTTTCTGCAGTGTGCTTTGCTCAGTGAAATGGCTGAGTTCTTTGAACACTAGTCACCAAAACACCCCTCCCTGGAATAGCAATGTGCATTTACAGGAGTGCCATTTTTTCCTTAGACAGAGATAGAATGGCTCTCCTTGTACGTGCTGCACAACCACAGTTTCTCCTGTGACAGCTGGTTGAGTCACCTGAGGGAGAAAGCAGGAGCCTTTGGCCATCTCAGAACATGCCTGGAGCACCATCACTTGGGCACCCTCAGGTCACCAGCCTTCATAAGCCGGCCAGAACTTGGATGGGAAACCTCTGAGGGAAAAGTAGGATGCTGTAAGCCACTGAGTGGGAGATTTCTCTCACTGGCCTATGTGCCAGCCAAAGGTACACAGAGATGTTAGGGTGCAAGGTACCTCCTTGTCTGTCAAACAAACTGCCTGTCAGATTTGGTATTAGGTAAGTCCTCATGATTTGTAGGACTTGATTAGTTGGTGTCAGGCTTTGCAAAACTCAGCTCTGAGCCCTGTAGCCTGTAATAATGTTCACTGTGCTCTGTTTACCTACTCTGATTCTGGATCATGGGTACACAATCTTCTTCATCATTATCTCTGTGATGTGGCTGTGTTCCAGCAATGGGTGTGGTGATCAGGGCCTCTTTCAAACNTTTTTTTTTTTTTTTTTCCCAAACCTTTCAGTGCTAGGAATGCTAAGATTAGGTTTTCTGCTTTGGCTGGAGATTTCCTTCAAGAAAAGGGCTAAGGAAGGGGTGAGCAGGGTTCTAGAGCAGGGCTCTAGAACAGTCATAATTGAAGAGGTAAGATCTCATTCTCTAATGAAGCTTTCTTCATTTTCAGGATTTCCTCATTAAGACACTTATTCTGAAGAGCGTTTTTGGCCTCCCTTTTACAGGAACAGAGCAGCAGTTGCTGTTCTGCTTTGCAATACCAGAGTGATAGGGAAATCTCGAGAGCTTTAAAAAACTTGGTCAAATTTGATTCAGGAGATATTTGTAGGATTAATTAAATGTATAGATTGAGCACTCACAACTCTTGGATTTGAGGAAGAGATTTGGGATGAACAGCGTACCTCGGTCCTTGTCAAGCTGTAGCATCTGTATTTAATCAGACTAATGCCTTGCACTTTTGTCTACTTTACCTTGTCTATTCTGCCTGTTTATCTATTTTTATTCTAAATAGGACTATTGAAAAAACCTGTAGGAAAATATTAGTTTGGGTTTTTTTTACTTTTGATAGGTCTTGTAGAAGCAGTACATGTGTTTTATATTGACACAGAAGACAGGGGAAAAAGTCACTGGGAACTTGGTTTTACCCATCAAAACAAGAACCAGGAGTACATCCCAGAGAGTTATTCCATTCAATAGTCCTGCTTTTTACAAAGACAGAATTCAGCGGCCTTGCAAAAGGGAGAAATACTCTTGGCTGATCACAAGTGGAAAAAGTGAGGGAAGGAGATTAAACTTGAGGATAAAACACCTACATTGATGAGAAACAGGTTAAGTAATGCTCTTTTCAATTATGTTAGAGCAGTAAGTACTGAAGCCTGCACATTAGCTGAGGCTATAAAATGCCAATTTATTGTGTCGTTTTTCTTTCAAATATATACCCAATGGGCTTGTGAAACATTTAGCTCTCACTGTCTGAAATTCCCACTGGTTGTCCCAAAGAAAGCTCCTTTTCCCAGCTTTCTCCTCAGAAATGTCAAATCCACACCTGCCAGCTCTCCCTCTATTAAAACAGTGCTCAGTACTAACATATTTCACATACTCTTTGTGAACAGAAACATCATGTCCTCCTCACCCTCCTGCTGACCATCAAATCTGAGCTGACTCTGTGGGTTCATTGCCAGACAGCCCTCTGGGTCAGTCTGTCCTTTTGTCTTACCCCTCACTGAACTCTCCAGCCCCCTGAAGCTATTATTGACTCAGTTTTTCTCCACAAAATGAGCATGTGACAGCTCGGTTTTATTTCAGGGCCTGAGCTGTTGCTTTATTAATCAAACAGTAACTTTTTTGCCTTATATGTAGTATTTGTCTAAGTCAATCACCATCAGCCTTCCATCACCTTTCTTACCCCAAAGTATCTTCAAAATGTCACATTTTGCTTTGCTCGTCACAAGGTATCAGAATTGCATGTTCTGATCCTTAGGGGCCTCAAACAAAAGCAAATCTTCTTACTGGTCTCTCTCCCTTTTGCAGATGTGCATCCTTTCTTTGATGTCAAAAGGTTGTCTTGGGGGATTCACACTTAATTCAGCTCTTGAGATGTAAGGATGTAACTGTTGTTGTTTTTTCCAAGTGATCCCCTGGACTTTCTGAGAGCTTCCATGCAAATGACAATATGTTTCCACAACAATCTGCATGACGTGCTAACTGCTATACAGGATATATGTTCTGTGTCTTCAATATATTCCCAGCTCTATTAAGAACTGGTAATCAGTCTCACAGTAAAGATACATGTTCTTTCTGCTGATATTTTGACTTGTTGTGGGCTATAGACTGGCAGAATATTATCCTTTAGCCTGTAACTGGTGACTTCTGTTTGCTGAATAACTGACTGAATTCAGACAACCCAATGAAACAAAAAGCAAAGAGCTGTGAGCCTTGCATTGCCTCCTTTGTGTGTTACTTGGTGGTTTTCCTGGTCTGATAATTATCTAATGCAGTAATAGAGAAAAGGTCAGAGTTATTGTGAGGCTGCTTCTGAACGTAATTTTTCAGCTCATTTTTGGCATGTCATGTACATAATCTCCCAGTGATGAATATTTGCATTTCATTGCCATGATTTAAGAGGAGTTTTTTTGCCTGTGCTTCAAATTGCTTTCTGCAATTGCTTTTCTTTCAAAGTGCTCTCTGCAAAATGTGCTTTGCAGCAATGCAATGTACTTTCTGAGTTCATTTTCAAAATTTGATTTTGTTCTTCCCCTTCACTTCTGGTGACAGCCCGGTGTAGGGGCAGCATGAAGGAGGTTGGAGAGTAGGAAAGGAGTATGTAGAAGATTTGTAACTTAATAAGAATAAAGAATGTAGTTCAGCTTATAATATCATCCAAAAAATTTACTTCTCTGCAGAGATTAATGTTCAGAGGTTTTTTTAACCTGTGTGCTTGTACATGCTCACAGTGAATTACTTTTAGTATTAAATCTAAAGAGAGAAGGGAAGCACTGGGGAGGAAACACAGTGTTTCCCTGACTTCTCCAGATCCCTGCAAATACAAAGAAGCTTGTTGGACAGCACACGGCATGAGAGGTGCTCAGAGGTGTTTGTTTTGATAGTGCTTGCAGTGTTTTTGTCTCAGAAGCAGCGTTAGTATGCAGGGCAAACCATACATCTGGTTTCACTCATCTTGCCTGAGAGCGAGTTCAGTGCCTTGTGGGGAATGGTGGATGTGGTAACAGCTTTTATAAGTTAAAGATAGGGTTTAAATGCATCTTCAGGGACATCTGTATGCCAGGCATGTGCCACTTTGGATTCAGGCAATGGACTCGTTCCCAAAGTGGTGAGCACACACATAGGGCTGTGATGACAGGAAGTGCTTTAGGGGCTTGCATCTTCTTGCAGACAGATTTTATATCATCTGTCTAAAGTGTGGGCACCATTGGTCCCGCAATTCAGGAGTTTGGAGCCTTAAGCCTGACAGTATTTTTGAGACAATACACCTAATAATTTGGACAATACCCTTAATAATTTAACCTTTTATCAGTCTTGAATTGGTTAGAGAGTTGGACTAGATAATTATTGTAGGTAGCTTCCAAATGAAATATTGTATTATAATTTGAGGTTCCTTTCAACTGAAACAAACTATTCTATTCTGTTCTGTTCTACTCTCTCTCTAAGGCTCTAAGTAAAATATCTCATATTTTTTTCTTATTTAGAGAGTTCTCATGTGGCTCTTTCTCTGTCAGATGAATTGTTCAAGAAAAGAGTCCAGAGAGGTTTTTTTATGTATCGTTATGTCCACTGACAGTAGAAACAGTTCTCACACTTAAAATCTGTAGTCTAAGTAGCAAATTCAGTCTTTTTTGAGAGCTGTTCTCTTTCTTCAGTTTGAAGTGTTTGGTCATCCCAGTCCTAACTGAAGAGGTGAGGGATCTTCTGCTTATTATTAGTGTAAATTGTATGTTTACAAAGAAATAAGTGAATGTAATTGAAAAGCAATGAGAATGATCAAAAGCCTAGAGAAATGTGAGTTGTGAGAAAAAAAAAATTAATGTGTGGCTGTTTGATTTTCTAATATATATAAAAGACTGCTGCAAGAGGAAGGCAATAATTCATTTTCCGTGCCCAGGGCACAAGTAATTATGGCTTTAAACTGCAATTCTGAATATCTCTGAGCATTCTCCATCGGCTTGTATTTCTTTCAAGTGACCTATTACTCACCTACTTGATATTCCCATAAAACATACTCCAGTCACAGCCACGCATGTGATTCCACCTAGAAACCCTCTGTGGCTCTCAGACAGGCTGCTGTGGGGCAGCTCTCTGATCTAAGTGCAGGTGGGGCAGAAGTCTGGTGTAGGTTGAGCAGGGAGCCCAACTGCAGAGCAGAGGGAGGACTTTGCATCTGGGACTCCATCGTGAGACTGATACAGGAGAGGGCCAAATGTGAGCCTGCAAATGAAACCACCATTCAGGATTCCCTCACCTCTGAGAGCTTGACTTTAGCATCTTTCTCTTTCCCTCTTCATGACCTCACTGATAACCATCGCATGGCCCAACCCTAATCATGACACGTGTCCCTCTATGTTCAGTGGTCTGTAACAGGTCAGAAAGCAGCTGGGCTCTCTGCTCTGATAGTTAGCAATATAAATGTTATGTATGACTGGGGGAAACTTCATACTGTTTTTTAATCTGTTGGACATCCTACTTGGAAGGAGGAGTAATTTGTCAGCTGCGGGAAAACCATGAAAAGGAAATCTTTTGTTGCTGTTTGACTGATTTTCACACTGATAAATGGAAACAATCAATGGAAGTTACCAGCCTGGGAACATCTATCTTCACTTTTTCTCATGTGAAAATCCCCAGTCTAAAATGAGATCAGCTTTATTGGGAAACTGAACTAGAATTCAGATATTTGCACTGATCTGGTAGTCTACTTCATACTGCTTACAAGCTGTCTGGGTAATACTGATATCAGTTTAAGTCTTTGAGGACCTTCTCAGTGTGACAGACTACCTGTTGATTTGTGTAGTCATATCTGCCATATCTGCAATCCTCATTTTGAATATTTTTCTTTTTCACTCAAAAAGGTGGAATTAATTTTGGTTGTGTATTTAGTGGTCCTGTTTGGAGCTACTTCACATTCATCTGGTAACCTTTAGCAACAAAAGCAATGAAGAAAAGGGAACTGAAAATGTGTGATGGCTTCTTTCAGTAATGCCATCCCTAAAACAGTATCTTCCATAACAATTATTCCATCTGCTGTATGGAAAATAATAGCTTAGGCTGCATTTCCCTCATAAGAATGATACAGATGTAGGTAGCACTTCCTTGGCTGAGGATTTGGATCACATTACATTTCCTCTCCATTCCAGTCCCTGGATCTATCCCCATATGGATCACATTCTGGTGTGTCTGGCACTGGTGTATGTCTGCTGCTCTCTCCTTTCTCAGTCAAAGGACTGGGGGAAGGAGGAGTGTCTGTTCTAAATTATAATTCTTTTTGCTTTATTCTTGATCTAAATAGGAGGCTGTATTTGTTCAGAATCCAGCAGGAACTGAAGACTCTTTTTGAGATGGAGAAGAATATCCAGGAAGAATTTAAAGTATAAGGAACTAGGCAGGAGTCTCAGCTCCTTTGTCACACAGTGGGTAGTCAAATTTTTGAATTCAGTGTTAAGACTCAGAAACTGTGTTTGTTCTTGCCATGCTGTTATATAGATTATGGAGCTCACCAAACTGTGATTGCTGTTGGTTTATATGCTGTAGGTAACCAAAAGCTTGCTGCAGCCCAATTGCCCATAGCCTTCAGGCCAACTTGTCATAGGGCAGTTTCTGGTGAGGTAGAAGAGAGCATCACTGAAGGGTCCTGAAAAATAGCCCAGTGGAACTGCAGGCTGAGATTGACCACAGGCCAGTGCTCTGTAGCTTGTGATTCAACTGGAGCCTCTCACTGAGGGATCAGGCTCCAGGCTCAGCTGGAGCAGGTCCGAGTTCTGCATACAGGGACTAGAGAAAGCAGATGGGCATTCATCATGTCCATAGAATCTAACAAAACCAGCTTTCCAGGATTTGCATATAGCTGATGGGGGATTTGGAGCTTAAACCCAGAAGGATCATGGGGAAAAAAACCCCCTTACTTACATACAATGGTATCTTTCCAATCCTATAGCTTCTAGCACAACTGTTTCCTGGCTCTATCCTACCTTTTTTT
>VWYP01002910.1:0-122779 GCA_013400435.1 Pycnonotus jocosus | reverse complement strand
TTTCCTTATAACATTTTCCTAACTCCTCCTCTCCTTCTGAGATTTTCAAAACTGTGAAAACAATATTTTTTTTTTTGCTTTAATTATAATGCTAGTTGAGAATGTGTTATTTTGGCTGCATTACCAGCTCACATACAGTTTGTTTATAGCTCTCTGCAAAGCCATTTTAATAAGGTCAGATTTGCAATTTAAATTAACTTTAATATTTCTTGCAAACTCCAGTTCTGTTTGTTTATGCAAGGGGTAAACACACTGGAAATTTATTGTTTTAAAAATACATCCCTTTGTTTCATTTTCAAATTGGTACATCAGGTAGTAAACAATCTTGACTTTATATATTTTCTTGTGTGAAAGGAAGAAAACTTTCTTTTTTTTGCAGGAAGAGAAGAAAAGAACGTGGAAAAGTGGGAATGAAATGAGTTATTCAAAATGGAAATTTCATCTGAAGAAACAATACACAATAAACAATTTATTTTACAAGTGAAGAAATTTATCCACTTGCAATTTTTTTTCTAGGGATTGCTGCTTTAAAGATTTGTCAAATTATGTGTAAATACAAATACCTACATATGAATATCTTAGGACTCTTCACTGGTAATTTTTGTTTCCATATTGGAACTGAATCTTAAAATTGGGCATTTGGTCATGACACTATGATACCTTTTTTTTTCCTTTCAATTTGATGACCTTTTTCTTTCATGTGAAAATTTTCTTTCATCCCTATTTATATCAACTACAGATATTTTCAAAGCCTAGAATTTTAGCAGCTAATGCTACACTCCTCACAGAAGACACTACTGTGAAGCCTGAACATGAAACACATTCAGTTTTGCAATTTAAAATATTTGGAAATGAGGAATTTTTTTTCCCTAGACATTGATTTGAATATATAATACCTATTATGTGGTAGTCTGCCAACAGGAATGTGAACTTTATCAAATGAATTTCCGATAAAAGGTTCCTGAAACAGTGTGAAATAATTGTATTCATTTTCCACTACCTTTGTTGACCAGTTAATGTTTGATATTGCCTTATTTCTATAAAAACTATGTAACTGTTTCATAGATCATATGCAAGGCTTGATTCTTACCACTTTGAGCTAGTGGAGCTATTATCTCACTAGCTGCAAGTTATTTTATTTTCTGAGTTCTTGAAAAATATGTGAGACATTCTTGGCTGGAAGAGCAGTTTGCAAGCACACTCCTAGGTCTTCTGTTATAGTTCGTTGATGCCTCACACCTGACTAACCCACCCAAGAGCCTGTTCTTTAAACCATGAGCCAAAGTTGCTTCAGAATCACTTGTTTACAAATCTGAAATATATTGTGGATAGATTTGAAGTGATGGTCTCAGTACCCTGGCAATGGCAGGCAGGCAGGTGTAACAATGTGCTTGAGCTTAGACGAGTTCTGCCATTGCTGCAGTCTGTTGGATCTAGGGTCACTGTATTTTTTCCCAGCTCTTTGCATCCCTGCACACACACATAAGGTCCTCCCTCCTTTTCTGCTTCCTCCCTGAAGGAAGGTAGGGGTGACAGTCAGGTCTGTGGGCTTGGAAGCTTTTTGATTTTCAGAGACAGCCAGTGGAGAGGCCAGGCAACATGTGTGAGTTTGTGCCTGTGGACAGGGATTTGCTGAGGAGAGAGGTTCCTAACCAACCTAGCTATGAAAGGTGTTGTGTTGCTTGAATATTTCAGAAATTCTAGCTTTATGCTGTGGTTTTTTTTTTTTTTTTTTTTTCCCTAGCCTGCTAGCCATTTTTAAAAGAGAGATAAACATAACATAACCTTCTTGTGAGGCTAAATGCATAAGGGTGTGAAAAACACAGCAATTTTTCAGGCAGGAGTAGAAAAAAGAGGGCAAAGCTTGGGAAGCTCAAAGGAAGAAATCAGAAGATGCTAAAGGAGGTGACACAGAGGTTATATCTGAGATTTATTTCCCTTAAAAGTTATTCTGTTTTGTTGTTTTTAAGAAGATAATTTCATCCTGCTTTGAAGAAATACAGCTCTTGAGATCATTTGTCTAGCAGCAACAACAGGAAGAAATAAAGGCATGGATACAGATTTTCAAGGCAGTGATAGCCTTTGCCCTGCTTTGTTCTGATTTTCCTGGAAATGGCTTGGCAGAAACATGGATATTGGTGAGGGCAGAGATTTATCTTTTAGCTATTAAAAATTAAGAAATTTGGTTCTTTAAAGACTAGGCAAAAAGTTTTCATCAAAATATCTCTTCTTAAAATGAACTCAGTGAAAAATTGAAGTCCATAAAAACATATGTGTTTCGACCAGCTTCTTTTCTCAAGAAGATTTCTGATGTGAAGTTTGGATCAGACCTCCACAGAACAGTGAATGGCCAATTCTTGACAAAGTAGCCAGTAGCTTGATCCTTAGGACATTGAACTAAAACCTGAAGTTTGCACAAATCTGTGGTGCTGACCTATCTTATGAACAGCTAGATGTTCTGAGGAAGTACACTGTTTTCCACCAAAAAAGTAAAAAAGAAGAAAATGTGGAATGCAGACCCTCTCCCCTCCTAAAAGAATTAAAAACTCACATCTTCTCTTGATGTACCAGGAAAATTCCTTTTAAAACCTTGGTTGTTGGACAAAGAAAAAATATTGTTTTCTGACAATCTTAAATATTAGCTGCCTCAAAAGAGTTTCCTTCTACTGTTGCAAGAAAGAAAAATTAGATGCATAGGAAAGATTAATTTTCAGACTGTCTGTGTTTCTGACTCAAGTTTGCAGGAGAAGAAGCTGACTTCTTCCCTGGGGCTTCTTCTCTTGAAGAAATATCACTCTTCTGGTTTTCCTATGCTACACCTGGCTCATCAGAGCTTGTCATGTGTCGCTGCATCTTCTTAGGGTAGCGTGGCAATTTTGTTTCTGGTTGTGTTTATTAATTAATTTCATAATTATGCAGGCTGTTTTTCTTCTCTGCTCCCTGTCTAGCTGTGCACTGCCTAAGGCTACAGCACTGAAGTTTCACCTGGTGGATTCTAACTGTTTGTTGTTGATAGCATTGTAGGATATATTTAATAATTTGTTCAGACTTTGGAGGCTGAAGAGAGAGGTTAATCCCATTTAAAATGTAATATCTGTAAAAGCATTTAAAATCCAATTTAACAGCTCCAAAACCTGACTCTTACTGGGTATACAATAAAAAAAAAAAAGCTATGCTACATAAGATGTCTTGATGAAACATGACCTACACTCCTCTCCACCCTTAATAAGTCAGTGGGAAGAGATAGGTTTGTCCCTGGGATACTGTTACAGTGTAGACATTATTAAGGAGGTAAAATTGCTTCAGACATTGCTACTGAAGGTTTCTGCAATGTGGAGATATCAGAAATGATTGAAATTACTCCTTGGTCAGATTAAAAATCAAAAAACCCACAGCACAGAATTTCAATCCATATCCAGACTCTTGAAAAATCTTAGGCCAAAAATGTCCATTGGGAGCATTTTTTCTGTTTCTAGGTATGAGATTGAGACTTCTGTTTCTGAGTGTAAGAGTCTGTTTCTCGGTGTGAGATAACATTTAAGAATAGTTTCCCCATTCTGGCATTGCTTTTTTTTTTTTTTTTAATTAAAATAGTTTTTCTTTTCTGGGTTTCATTTCCTACAGCCTGACCTTCACATAATCACATGATGGTCAGGACTGGAAGTGACCTCTGCAGATCTTCCACTCCAACCCTCATGCTAAAGCAGGCTCACCTATAGCAGGTTACACAGTATTGCTCCCAGACAGGATTTGAATGTATCTATAGAAGGAGACTCCAGAGCTATCTGTCCCAGTGCTCAGTCACCCACACACTAAAGATGTTTTTCCTCATATTTAGAAAGGACTATCTGTACCCCTGTTTGTGTCCATTTCTCTTTGTCCTGTCACTGGGCAGTCACTGAAAGGAGTCTGACCCCACCCACTGGAAATCTCCCTTTAAGATATTTGTAAACATTCCTAAGGGCCCCTCTCAGTCATCTCTCAATCTAAACAGGCCCAGCTCTCTCAGCCACTCCTCATGAGGGAGAAACTCCAGTCCCTTTATCATGTTTGTGCCCTTCTGCAGGACCTTCTCCTGTAGTTCCTTGTCTTGAGGAGCCTAGGACTGGACACAGCACTCCAGATGTGGCCCCACCAATGCAGAGCTGAGGGGCAGAATCACTTCCCTTATCCAGCCACACTTTTTCTAATGCATCCCAGGATACCACTGGGTTCTTGGTCACAAGGGCACACTGTTGGCTCATGGTTACCTTGTCCAACAAGTTGTCTTTGCCTGTCTCTCATCTATGCTGACAAGAAGGAGAACTGAAGCTGATTGGAAATAAAATTATTTTGGAGGACTCTCCTGAGAAACGCATGCTGTGGATATACAGTACATACAGGGTACATTTCTTCCTTCTGGATTACTTGTTGAGGACCAAGACCTTTCATGATTTTCTCCGCATCTGCCCTGTTAAGATTTTGATGCTTTGTTTACATTAAAATCTCCTGTTTATATCAACTTCTGAGTTTGTTGATGACTTTCATCTGAACTTGGAAGTTAGTTTGGAGGGTCATATTTTCAAAATGAAATGTGCTGGAAAAATTTCAAGAGTGTGTTCCTCCCTTGACTCAGAGAGATAAACTACTCTCACATGCCAGTGAGAACTCTCAGTGGCTATGTGTATTACATCTTCTTTTCTTTTGCTAATAAATTGAGCACTCAGGAATGGTTACTGTTGAGGGCAAAGTGCCAGTCTTGATCAACCAGTAAAACCATTCACCTGAGGGAGTGTTGTATTTCAATGAAGATAATAACCCATCTGTTCAGTTATCCATTATTGCTCATATTTTTTCATCTCACTTCTCACAAAGGGTGAGGGATGTAGGCTTTTCAATCCATTTGCTGCTGCTTCTTCTCCCTTTCCACTAATATATTACTAATACTAATTCTTTTTATGTGATTCTTCTGCCTTGCCATACAGGAAGACTGAGTGATATTGGCTGGCTATATAGCAGTAGTAGAGGTTACATGGAGAAAACATCTTTGTTGTTTGCTGAACAAAGTCCCAGCAAAAAACCCATGAGTTTTCCACATTTTGAAATGTATAGTACAACCATATTTAATAATCCCTAGAGAGATAATTTTCAGGCTGAAGAATGAAAGGAGAGGAAACAAGTGGACATGACCTCTGCAATAGCTATGGAGCAGGAGCAGGGGTTGATGTGAACCCCATTTTCTTGCACTGAAATGCATACTCCAAACCTGGCTTGAAAAGTAGAATTTATGGAATGTTTTAATTCCTATCAGGTTGGAGCCTCTTATTATTTTAGACCTGTGTCCCAGTGATAAAAGCACCAAGTGTAGAGTAAGGAATCTGCCATTGTATTCTTGGCTCTGCCACTGACTTGCTACATCACCTTACTTGATTTATTTAACCTCTATGTCTTAAATTGTCTTCAAAATGAAGACAGTTTTACCCACTTTACATGGATGTTGAGATTTATGTCTTTTTTTTAATGACAGTACTGTGTGATCTCTAATGATCAGGTTGCTTGTCATTATGCTCTTGGACTCTATTTCATGAGTCTTCAGTGATAAAAACTATCGTGTTTAGTCTTAAACTGTTGGGTATTCTGGCCTTCCGTTCCCAGAGACATTTATTCATTTGCTGTTCATCCCGCTGTTGTAGTGCTGCAGCAGTACACAGTGATCAGTCACTGCAATGTAACATATGCCAGCTCCAAAAGGACTGGAGCCAACAGCACTCAGAATAAGTGAGTTTCTTAATGTAATACACAGCTGATAAAAAGAGAAAGATAAATGAAGCCCATAATTCATTCACTGTTTGCACTTTCTGGTAGTGAGACATATAAGGTTGCTGAGTAGGATTTTAAATGCAACTCCCCTTACTATTTGTCATTAACCACCTTCCCCCCCCCCACCAACTAGTTATATAAAATGAAGTGAAAGCAACCTTTAAAAATGAAGTGTAACCAAGCACTACAGTTAAATGAGAACACTTTCCTTTTAGGTTTATTTTCAATCAGATGTTATATAATGAGAATTGAAATTAAATTTAAAAGTTCTCCGGTGCAGTAAAAATATAAATGTAAAATGTTGTTAATGCTCTTTCACTACACAGTGGCTATCATCACAGCTGTCATTGTGGTTGTTAAAAAACTGATTAGATGAAGCATTGTTTCCAGAATGCCTATGCACACGTTAATGGATTTTTCTGCATTCTGTGGTTAACCAATTAAAATTCACCTAAGTACTGTGGCTTTGAAAGTCTGATAGATGCACAAAATTTATTGATTTCCTGTTTCAACCTAGGTTGTCTACCATGAGACAAAGCAGAGGGAAAAGCTGAGTTACAGGTGACATGGAAAACTGGTGAGGGGAGAACAGTGCAAATAATTGTGTAAGATGCAGCTATGCATAGAGAAAGATGGACGGGGAAAAGGGCAATATGCTGAGAGATATTTCCACTATCTTCTACAAACTGTTCTTGAAAACTTTTGGCCTTATTTTTCTGCTGTAACACAGAACACAGCCCTCACAAGGGAAAGAAGACAGACACTGATCTGGTGACCACTGACAGGACCCGAGGGAATGGACTTGTGTCATAGAGGTTTAGGTTGAATGCTGGAAAAGGATTCTTCACCCAGAGGGTGGCTGGGCACTGGAACGGCTCTCCAGGGAAGTGGTCCCAGCACCAAGCCTGACAGAGTTCCAGAAGCATTTGGACAATGCTCTTGGGCTCATGGTGTGACTCCTGGGGATGATCCTGTGCAGGGCCAGGAGTTGGACTCAATGATCCTTAAGGGTCCCTTCCAGCTCAGATGATTCTCTGATTCTTTGATTCTTATGTTAATTTAAGAAATGTACTCTTGTTTGCCTTCACAGATGAGAGATTTTGAGAACCTTGTGTTATTTAGTAAACCCATGAACAGTGTGAGAGATTTGTATGATTTCAGAAGTGCCCTTTCTCTGCCTATGATGTTATCAGGTAGGAACAAACATTCTACATTGCCCAGTAAGCTGCAAGCATCTGGGAAATTTCATGTAGCAGATTATTTTTCATTTACACTTTCATGTATATAGTACAATATTAGGGGTACTGATTGTGAATACTGAGGCTTAAGTTGGGAGAGAGAGATATTTTATAAAGTCAACAAAATTTGAAAAATTAAGGATATTTCTACTTCTGCACATAGACATATGCTTTTATGGAATTATTCTGTAAGATTATGTTGAAGTATTTTGCATAACAGAACATGATAATTGATCTTAATGCAGCATGATAAAAGACAGAGTTTGATTAAACTTCATTTTTATTAAAAATTAATAAGTTTTAAGGCTGAGATAATCAAATCTGATTTATAGCAGGCCATCAAATTTTAGTCAGTAATTTCTGTTTTAAGGCTGATACCTACGTTTAAACTACAGGCAGTGTTATTTTAAAGCAAACACATGATGGGGGTGATGATACTGAAGGTATTTCAGTGTCACAGTGCAAGCAGTTCTGTTAACAACAGAGTGATTTGATGGGGTCATGACCATACAGCCAGTGAGAGAAGGCCTGGGGTTAGCAGTGGTCATCCTGACTGATGCATGGCTCACATTTATAGGTGTGTGTGTGTGGACTCAGTGTGACCCCACTTTGCTGCCAGCCAAGCATATTCTCCATTTACTGAACTCCTCAAGCTAAAGGTGCTACAAACACTTAGTTCCAGAGCTGATGAATATGCATGTATGAATGCACAAAGCATGGTGGGTCAAAAAATGTTGAAGGTCTCACTAAAAGGTAAACCTTCTTTCTAGAACAGATTTCTATCAGCAAATTAGTGAATTTAGTGTTAATTTTATGTTTAAATCTGTCTTGACAAGCCATTTCCTTTGATGGTTGTTACTTGTGTCTCACTGTGTGTATAAGAGGTTTTTTTAGGACAGTCGACCTACTGTTGACACAGTTCTGAAGGTGTCAGTGATTATATCATCATGTTATCCCAATCAAACTTAGACAGTCATTGAAAGATTGCTTTGGGAAGAGGGATAATTTTTAATCCAAAAATCCCATAATATCCCATATCCCTTTGTAGCTCATACAAAGCCTTGCAGGTTAAGATGTAGTTCAGGCTATGAGTTTTTTATTCATTTTTTATGGCTGACTGCTGGTTTCTCTCTGATATTTAGGATCTTCACATGCCAGCCACTTCAGTTGTGATCTGCAGTGGCTCACTCTATCGAACACAGCTGCACATACCAAGCTGTATCAAAACACTTTTATTTATTATATTATGCGTGTTTGTTGGGAAGGAGAAGGAACTCTTTCCCCCTGCTTTTTTCTTCTGAAGTATGGTGAACACACAGTTCTCCTAGCAGCTGTTTCATTTCTCTCTTCTTTATGTCCTGGCAGGATAAATTTGTGCTTTGAAGACCAGGCTGACAAATAAGTGCAGTAACTAGGAAGGCACTGAGGAAATTCACTGTTACCATTATGTGACAGTAAGGATGTTTGAAAGCTCCTGGAGATATTTGGTGTAGAATTCTCACTTTCCATTTGCAAAATGCAACAGATTGTCAAATCTAGAAGAGATCGCCTGCTAGAAATTCAGAGAAATTGGAACTCCTAAATTTTCCCCTATTTAGTATAGGAAGCATCTGTGCCTGTGTTTGTATGCCAGGTACAGTTTTGATGGCTTCATTTTATGTGTAAGGGCCTTCTACCCTCTTCATTGATTTTTTTTTCTTCAGTAAATTTGACTGGTATGGTCATGACAAAATAGGGTATAATTCCAAATTGTCATTTTTTGTTTCCATCTGTTCAGCTATTCCTAGACACCTGATATGTGTTTTAATTATCTGAATTCCAAATTAAGGACCCAATTCAATCGTAATGCCTATTTTGTTATAGACAAAAAGCCCTTTGCCTTCACAGTGTATTTTACATGAGTGAAGGCGAGAAGACAGGTTTTCTAAATCTAGTCAGAAATGTTTTCTGTTTAGACACTGATTGGATGCTTTCAGTCAGTGAAATACAAGGAATTAGGGTGTTGTAGGTGTGTGAAGAATCTGTGTTAATAAATTCAGTGGGTGTCACCCACCCACAGTCTGTGGAGATAAATCCAACTTTCTAACTTTACAGAAACTTCCCAAGCAAGACATATCTCTATGGCTAACCAAAGAAACAAAATGATTGAAGCAGAAGAGAATGATTTGCTATTTCTTCCTTCCCATCTCTCATAGAAGAGGTGCATTGCTCCATAAGTTACTGAATTAGAGAATAGCTGTTCTTGAGAGTCAAAGAATGTCAGAGCAGTTCCACTAATGACAATGACTATCTGAGGGAATGTAGCCAGGGCATCATCATGTCAATAATGAAGTAGTCTCAAGTACTTTTAAATGATATTTCTGCTGACTCTAGTTGAAACTCCATGTCATGTAATAGAGCTGTAAGTGCTATTCTAAAGATTCTTGTCAAGACAGTATTCTCTGAAAGTGAGCAAATCATCCTGAAGGGTGCTCTAGTAAATGGATTTATAATGTATTGTTGTCTTAATGTGCATGTCTTCTGACTAACACATTCTGATCTGATTAAGTGCTGATTTTCACTTGCCTTTAAATTACAGGGCAATGATGGCTCTGTGGGATAAGATTTCTGCGACTCGAATTCAAGAACATCAGTGAAGGAGCACTACAATTTTAAAGATCTCTGTCTTTGTAGATCTTGTTGACAGAAAGTTTTCTCCAATTAAAACACCTTTTGCTAATTTCTCACTTATTACACTGCATTCAAGGCTGGTCTTCTGAAATCAATGTAAAGTATTCTATTGATGATAATGGGTTAAGTCTCGGGTATGGTATGTGGCAATGGATTATCATTACAAGAGGAAGTAAGATTGATTTACCCATGAGACTGTTTGTGAACAGCTAATTCTTTCCATTAGAATCACCTTCTTCACAATCTCCAGGTCTTGCTCCACTCTGTAGTATCATTGTGGATGTTTTTTCTTTTCTGCATGTTTAAACTTTTATTATACTTAGAAAAAAATCTCCTTGATTTGGCTTTTGGCAAGCTGAAGAGGGTTCTCATATACAACTACTGATCTAAAATTTTGCAATCAGAAAAAGGACACTCCAGATGGCACCTTTTTATGTATGAAGAGTACAATATGCTTTTTGATTGTATGGAGCTGTACTTTTCCATATTTATTTTCTTACAGCATTATGTGTAATTTTCTGCATAATTCTGAAGTTTGTTCAAATGCTGCTCTACCAATTCTAGCAATAATTTTTTTTTAACTGCAGCTCCTTTTAAAATTAGCCATTCTTTTCATAATTAATTAATTAATTAATTAGTTTTCTGAGAACCTACAACCGATCACCATTACTTCTGTGCCTGGGAAGATCACGGGACAGATCCTCCCAGGAGCTGTGCTGAGGCACATGGAGGGCAGGGACATGATTCAAGACAGTCAGCACAGCTTCACTGAGGGAAAGTCCTGCCTGACCAAGGGTAATCTCTGGTATCAGCACAGGTTGGGGATGAACAGATCAGAGCAGCCCTGCTGAGAAGGACTTTGGGGTGCTGATGGATGAGANTTTATTTTCTTACAGCATTATGTGTAATTTTCTGCATAATTCTGAAGTTTGTTCAAATGCTGCTCTACCAATTCTAGCAATAAAATAACTTTTTTTTTTTTTAAACTGCAGCTCCTTTAAAAATTAACCATTCTTTTCATAATTAATTAATTAATTAATTAGTTTTCTGAGAACCTACAACCGATCACCATTACTTCTGTGCCTGGGAAGATCACGGGACAGATCCTCCCAGGAGCTGTGCTGAGGCACATGGAGGGCAGGGACATGATTCAAGACAGTCAGCACAGCTTCACTGAGGGAAAGTCCTGCCTGACCAAGGGTAATCTCTGGTATCAGCACAGGCTGGGGATGAACAGATCAGAGCAGCCCTGCTGAGAAGGACTTTGGGGTGCTGATGGATGAGAGGTTGGACATGACCCAGCCATGTGCACTCACAGCCCAGAGAGCCAAATGTGTCCTGGGCTGCATCCAAAGCAGTGTGGGCAGCAGGGCAAGGGAGAGGATTCTACCCCTCCCCTCTGCCGTGGTGAGACCCCACCTGGAGTGCTGCATCCAGCTCTGGGGTCCTCAGCACAGGAAGGACATGGACCTGTTGGAGTGAGCTCAGAGGAGGGTCTCCAAGGTGATCAGAAGGATGGGGCACCTCTGCTGTAAGGAAAGGCTGACAGAGTTGGGTTTGTTCATCCAGGACAAGGCTTCTGGTTGACCTAAGTAGGCCTTCCCATAGCTGAAGGGAGCTTACAAGAAAGATGGAGAGAGACTTTTTACAGGGCCATGTAATGAGAGGACACAGGGCAATGGCTTCAGATGGAAAAAGTGTGGGTTTAGATTGGTTATTAGGAAGAAATTCTATCTTTGTGAGTGGTGAGGTACAGGAAAGGTTGCCCAGAGATGTGAATGTCACATCACTGGCAGTGATCAAGGCCAAGTTTGCTGGAGGCTGAGCAACCTGGTCTGGTGCCAGGAAGATTGGAACGAGATAATCTGTAAGGGCCCTTCCAACCCAAATCATTCTATGATTCTATGATTTATAAATAATCCTGTAATGTGAAGTCTTATTGTTATCCCCTTTTCACAGATAAAGTGGTTCACAGTGAAGGAGAGATACACTGAAATTTTGGTCAAAGTACATGTTGATATGTGTGTGTGATTTAAGAAACTCAAGGCTTGTTTTCTCAAGGACAGAAGGGAGGTCAGAGTGAGTGGTGACCTGTTGTCCAGTGTGCCTCATTCCCTTTCATAGGCTGGAGTGGAAAATCCATGGCAGGCAGAGAAGGGCTCTACCAGAGCAGCCTTGATTTCAACAGCCTTAGCAAGGAGACCAGATAACCTCTTCCACTATTCCCTGCCTGATATCACTTTCATCTTCTGTCACAAGTTTGACAAGACTTCTTACACACCATGCCCCACAGAGATCTTATTCCAGCATAGAATTTATTTTTGAGAAAAATTAGGTAGATACAGTCCTGTTGAAAAAAGCCTTTCTACATGAAAGTCAATAGTAATACCAACAGAAATGCTGATATCATACTCAAAAGGCAAATAAAATCTTCTGTTTGGCAGAGAGAGTAGCTGTGAAGCAAAGGGTGTATGACAATACTGTAACAAATCCTTTCTCATTCTTTCTATTGCTGCAAAGCTGATGTTTTGGGAAACTGTAGATTCAGCAGCATTTTCCATCTATATATTGTAATTTCAGGTACATTTTTCCTTAGTGCTAATTCTGTTTCTTGTGCCAGTCAAGTTTGTTTTCTCATTTAGCCTAAGCCGGGTGCAGTAGTGCATGTGGTCACTATCTCATGTGACTCACTGGGCATGCAGGAGTGTGCATATGTGTGTGTCTGTCTGTCTGTGTGTCTGTTTGTGTAGGGGCAGCTGCTCTGCTGTTGACCTCCTGGGTAAACCTGACCAAGTTTTGTGTTGCTGGACTATGACTGCCCAGTCATCTGAACTATGATTGTGTTGCTAGTGCCATCCCCTTCCAAAAACTGGAAACTTGGAAACACAGGGCAAGCCGAGAGAAGGATCAAGAGGCAGACTCTGTAACGTTGAGGGAGCTGTTCTGATCTGCAGTTCTGCCTTGCAGATCCAGCATTGTTTTTGTTCTCTTTTTCCTTCCTCTGTCTGTGTTTTGCATGTAAAGAGAATACTCTAGTGTCTTAGCCTTAGAAAATACCCTCAAGGACACCTTCATCTTGTTTTCCATAACTTACCAAAAGCAGATGACCAGAAGTCCCAAAGACACTTATTGATTTCTTTAATGCTTTAGAAACATAACTGCACATTTTTTGATCATTTATTAAAAATGTGCCTGTGAGTTAAATAGAGCAACCTCCCAGGAAAAGAATGGAGAAGCAGTTGTTCAAACTTCCTTGAAATAGTGTTTTGTGCCTGAGCTTTACAGGATCTCCTTTAGGGATGAAAGCTTAGAGGAGGAAAGGATTGGTGTGACATAACAAAAAGGGACTTGAATACACACCCTGTGCCTATGCAACATGTACAAAATGCCTCCCTGCTAAGAAAAGCTCACAGCTGTAATAAGGAGACTGGAAATGACTAGGATGATCTTCTTTGATTATCTGCCATGGACAAAAGAACATGCCATTCCCAAGGGGTTTGGCTGGCTCTGTAGATGAGCTTTTGTCTGCTTGTCTCTGTACTGAGGCTCTTCTGGCTCTGTTAAACTGGTGGAAATCAGGGACCTGATTACTAAATATCTCTGAAGTCCTGGAGATTTGGTTGGTAATTCTATTTCCTGTTGTGACTTTCACTACTGTCAGAGAGGACTCAGCAGAGGTGAGTCTGGAGTGAAGGGTTTTAGGGTTTTGCCTGCCTTGACTCCATTAAGTCCTGCAGCACACAGGACAAATTCTGACGGGGTTTTGGAGGGTGAAACCATGAAGATCATAATAGCTTTTAGATTCAAATCAGATGTTCAAATTCACATTTGCCCTGCAGGAAAAAGCTGAGGATCCAGTTTAATCATAAAACAGGTTGAAAATTTAACTGGAAGTTTTTTGCCTCACCAAGGATATGTAAACAAGACAAAGCCCAGATTTCACTTAAAATCATGTGACCAGGCTTGCATTTTGAGCTATTATACGTTGGATATATTAGTGCTTACTGGCATGATATTGCTGCTATTCAAGTACGGTTAATGTCTTGAAATCAGAACATAGATACCTTTTGTTCATTCTAAAAACCTCTTAAGATACTGAAGTCTCACTTCAATTAAATTTACATCTCAAGCATGTTTACAGGATGCAGCAGTCTCACAGAAATTTAATCTGCAGATCCCTCTGTCCTTGCTTTTGTCTTGTTGCCTCCTTGCCATCTCCTACCACATAATGGTGTCTGACCCCTGAGCTAGGATGCAGATAGAAATTTATGGAGTGACATATTCTATGATCTGCCCTGGCCCTTGAAGCAAATTGAGTGCTGGGCACTCACTCCATTTTCTTAGCAAAAGGTTTTGCAGAAATGTTTTCTATTGAAAAATCATTTTGACAGCAATGTCCCAAAGAGCTTCACCAGCCAGCTTTAGGTGCAGGAAAATGAAGTTAATAACAGGGAAAAGCTTATCTAGCAAACAGGAGAAAGAATTGTAAGCAGCATGTCTCAGGACAGACTGCCAAGTATTGATTGTTTGGAATAAGAAACAAATAATAACAATCTGTTAGTCACAAGTGGGATAGATAGAGTGCTCTGTTTCTGTAAGCATGTCTCCAGAAGCTGAGACATAAAGCAGAGAAACTTTACAAGTGTCTGTCAAATCAGCTCAACTAAAATAAGATGTATCTCCTGATGGCATCAGCAGGTTGTCAGCTGTGTGACATCTGAATAAAATTCTATTTTCCAAAGATTTCTTCAAGAACAGAAACATAAAAGCAAAAGAGAAGAATAAAAAGAAAAATCCTCCACACACAGTCTCTTTATTACTAGTGCCTGCATTTTAAGTGAGAAACACTGCTGCTACTTCTGAACAGATATACTTCCCTGTTTGATGTCTCTTGGAATTGCTGAATTTGTCATCAGTTTCTTTGCAAGATGACCAAGCCCAACAGCAGAGGCTGGACACTATTCTCCACTGTTGGATAGGTGTCCTTTTTCTGGGTCATCCGCAGCATGTGGGTAAGAATAAACTAGAAACAGCCTAAGCCCTGGAAGGAGTGCAAAGCTGACCTCATTTCTGCAAAATTTATTTTTCACTAGACCTCCAAGGGGGTTAAGAGGATGCATAAATTACAAAGTTGTTGGCTCCCATGTGGGGAAATACTGGAAGAACAGAAATGTGTGGGATCATAACTCACATTTTTTCTGCTCTGTTTCTATAACAAGGCTCTTAGACATTCCCTCTGATCTTTTTCCCTACCTCCTCATCTAGTTGCTGCCTCTCTGTCTGTGGCCTACTGTTGCACTCTCCCCAATGACATTTCTCAGTTCCAGGCTTCAAACTCCTTGTGCAGTTTCCACTCTTTCCACAAACTTCTTGTCTTGAGATTGTAAATCACCTAATGCATACCAGAAATCCAGATTAGATTTATAGTTTCTCTTCCTTGTTGTCACTCATGCTGATCTCCTCACCCAGTCTTTTCTGGGGTCTCCTCCCTCATTCCATTCCCAGTCTGCCTGTCCTCTGCTCCCCTCACTGGTTCCTGTGCTGATGCTGAATAATACCACATGTGGATTATGGGTTGTAGCACTGGTCATGGAGAACCCCTTCCAGAACTGCTGTCACACGTGCTGCAAGGGAACAGGATGACCCTGTGCCACCTCCTCCACTTCTTACATCCTGTAACAGAGACACGCAGATTTAGAGCTATTCCTGAGGAACTCCTTTCAATATCAAATGCAGTTTGATCACTTCAAAAAGCTTTTCTCACAGCTTTGTCAGCCTGCTTGTTAGCCTAGACAGAGTGTCAGGCCATAGAATAGGGGAATACTGCTTCTCACACCTGAGCTGGGCTACTGAGGGCTAGCTCAGCTATGCCCACAAGGGGCTTTATTCAGACCACAACACAAACTCTGCCTTCTGGTCTGGGCAATATGTTTTCTGTCCATTATAACTGAAAAGGGCATCTACAGCATAGCTGTGACTCCCTGGTTTAGTGTCTGTATTATCTGAGTAATAGCTGAAGGACCAATTTTTCTTATTTCAGTATTTCCAGGAGGCAGGAAATCCCTCCTCATTTTTCCTGGCCTTTTTCTCCAGAGCTTATTATATTAACCATGACCTGTGTTTTGCTTTGCAGCTGTAAGTGCTGCTTATGCTGGTTGTAGGCAAATTTCTCAATGGCCAGGTTAATCTCTCATCTTCTGAATTCCATAGGCCTGACTGACACAAGCTGACTGACATTGCTGTGGCAATAATAATCACAAGTGTGTTGGGTTCCCTGCATTCAGTCACCAAGATGCTTTCAGATTTTGGGGTCAGGAACCATTTGTGACTTCAATTAGAAAAAAAAAAAAAGGAGGGATAATAGGAATTAAAACAGTAGGGACTCTTAAAAATATTTTTCTGACATCCTCTTAATCATTTACATGATGTCTTGCACATCCTTTTCCAGCTTTTTGATATTAATTACAATAGTGAAAATTGTATTTTTCCTTTGTGCACATGCTCAAAAAGGACACTAGAACTTCCTAATGTAAGTGTGAGATCAAAGTCTTGTTTGTTTGGCTTTTGTGTGCATGTGTGGGTGTTGAAAACAAACAAAAATATTTTAAAGACAAAACCCATCCATTATGAGTGTATTACTATATTAGCTAATAGCATGTTTGGATTAAAGGTAACTGATGAATTGTAGCATAGACCTTTTTACTTTGATTGCTATTAGAGTTGTTATCCATCCTCAGCTTCTAAAATGAAATGGTTTCACAACTTGTGTGTTTCCTAGGGTTCTGTCCAATTTCGGTTTTCAATTTTTTTTTTTTTGAGCTACTGCTTTATTGCCTTTTTTATGGGAAATAATGACAAGCTTGCCTAAACAGTGATCAGTGGTAAGACTCTTAGTGATTTCAAGTTGCAACAGAATTTAGCTTAATGGATTCAATAACTTTTAACTTGTCTATTATTAATCAATCTGCTGCCAGCTGCTTGGACAATACTTTCGTGTACTTCATAGCCTTGCTTAATCAAGAGAGTATTGTTGCCTGAGAGGTTGGCAAGGACTTTAAGCCAGATTCATATTTCATTTATTTCTGTGAACTTTGAGAAACATTGTGGACATCAGTGGTGTTTTTCTGGTTTTACCTCTGTATAAATGTAATCAGTATATGGCTCTTTAGTTCTCAAATTTGTCTTAAGAGATTTATCACATTCACATGGAGCTTTTGCAGCAAGCTCTTTATCTGTGAAAAGCCCTTTGCTATGGATGTGTGCCTATGTGTGGATGTGCATGTGTTTGTTATGCATGTTGCATAGAGCATTAAATCTTACTCTTTTCATTTTCCTGGTCCCTGCAGGCCAGCACAATACTAATTACCTTGGAAAATGATTGATGTTTGTGTTAAAGCCAATATGCAGGTGGAATGTGTTATAATTTTCCATTCTTTCATTTATCTGCTTTTAACAGCTGATTGCTGCCTTGCACAGGGGACTATGAAAAGCTTTACCAAAGGAAATATTTGGATATATGCAAATTTAAATCACAATTGCATGACAGAAAGGTCTTTTATTTTTCAGCTTTTTGTTTTTGATTTTTTTCCCCATATGATTTGATTGCATTCAGGTAGGCCAATCTGAGAGAGACCTTTCAGAGGGCTGACAAATGAATGGGAAAAGGCTATGAAAGTGTAACCAAGCAAAGAGGTGAATTAAGCTTGTTCAAACATTTAAACAGACTGTGGTGAAATAAAACAACTTTCTCTTTAATCCTTCATGCCAGTGAGCAGACATTGCAGGTCAAATAATATTAAAAAACAAAGTTCAATACACATACAGGAATATGTTATTTCTATCTCTAGTATCCAGCATAGCTCTCTGTAAAATTGTGATTGTAAAGCTGTGATTGTGGAGGTGATCAATGTCATCAGCTCACTCTCTTCCTAACAGAAAGAAAGAGAAGAAAATAATTAATTTTATCACACAGAAACAAAACTTAAGTTCATAGAAGGAATTTTACTTGTCAGAGAGCTTAGATGCATTCAAATTCATGCCTCTCTTTTCTATAACAAAATCCATAAGTTCTCAGATTATGTCTAGCATTAGGATTTAGCTCTGTAGGCTGTAATCAAGCTTGGGTGATAATAGAGTATCTTTCTGGTGAAGTAAAGCCAAATATTTTGGTCTCCATTCAAAAGGAGATCTGGGTTTTTCTGTTTGGTTACCAGTTATCTGTTATTTTGTTTGAAGAGTAGAAGATATGGGCAGACATAATATTTTGCTTTTAGTGGTTTGCTCTGTTTCAAAGCATCAATACAACACTGTCTTAGTTCTTGAACTCTTCAATGAACAACACAGAACTTCTTTCATCATTCCTCTCCCTAGAGTAATTGGTCTGAAATGATATTGCTTCAGAGAAAAGAAGAATTACTGATGACATGTAGTATGACTAAATGATCCAATGGTAAAACTTCCAGCCTTATTCCCAGTTCAGCTGCTTGTAAATGGGTGATTTGAGCAGAGGAATCAAAGGTGTCCAAAATTCTGGATGTTGGAAACTGATTTCCAAAATTCAGCTCCAGTAGCTGATGTGGCTAGCCACACATGCCCAGGGAGCCAGCTAGACTCAAACATATTCTGGGTAAAATAAACTCCAGAGCTATTGCTTCCCCATCAAACACACCAATAATTACTTTATAGTACAACAATATTAAAGAAGAAATTTATTATTATTACTGACAGTGGTACATGCTACACTTCAGCCACTATACTGAAACCTGTAAATGTTCCACCTGAGAAGATCTCATTAAAATTAATGGCAGTCTTTTTGGTACAAACATATTCACAACCCTCTTGTGATTGACATTTTAAAAAGTATTTTGCTTAGGTTTTCCTATTCTTACTGTAGTTCAGTAGTAAGGATCCTGTTCTAAAACTGTTTGCATGAAGGGGATGGGGAGTTACCCAAATGTTTTAAATAAATAAGCTTTGGAACAGAGCAGTGTAGAAGTAAAAACCCCAAATGGTGGCTGCTTTGTGGATTTAACAGCCAATCTAATTCCTGTCCTTGCTCACCGTGCTGGCATCTATCTCTTCTCTCATTTTCAGTTAGTCATACTTAACCTGCTTTGTTTGCCCATGCTCCCTCTGAGCCTTTCTTTTGTGTGCATGGCAGAGTTCAGGGTTGGGTGTGTGATTCTGATGCATCTGGAATACAGATAACTGAGCATTTGAAAAATGCCAATTAGATTTTGTGAAGCTGCTCTTGGGGAAATGAATTTACTATCCTCACCAAAACAACAAACAATTCTGAAGTGGTCCCAGACACTTTTATTTTCATATTTCTTTTATATTAAGAAGTTCAATGCTTTGGGTCAAAATGGTATTTCTTTGATTTTTTTCAGTTAATGTAAAAAAGAAAAGGTAAATCTTAAAATTCCAGATTGAGCAGAATCTTTTATTATTTTTTAAATTGAGTTGATCCAATTTAACAGTTTTACCACATGAAATGTACCAAATTTGTGTGGCTTTTTCAATTTTAGGGTAATAGAGTATAAGGTATACTTATTATTATGCATAGAAGTAATAGTGAGAATTCAGTTCTCGCTAATTACAAGACTGTTGTGCTCTGACTACAAAAGTTTAGCAGCAATTTCTCATTGTTCGAATCTTTAATTGTATTTTTGTTTTAGGAATGACATAAGTCACAAGTATTTGGTTTGCTTTCTCAAATGCATTGTCTTGTACTTTTTCCTACCTGGGCAATTGGGATATTTGATTAGTGTCAATGACTTTTTTATGAAAGAGTTTATATCTCCTACAGAACAGATACATTACTCAGTTATGAAAACCAAGTGACTTCAGGAGGATAAGAAAGTAGGAAATGTATTTTCCAATAGATACAAAGCCAAATATTTAAGTGAAACAAATACAAGGTCTCCAGAGAGTTGTTTATATTATAGCTATAGGAGAAAAAGCAATAAAGTGAACACTTTAGCTGTGCTGAAACAATCTGTCACACAACAGACACAATGATGTTGGCATACCTGCAGATATCTATTTTTCACATCCCCTCCTAGAATTCCCAGGATCATCCTCCTCTATGCTATTGATTTCTGTGCTATATCTTTGATAGATACAGGTGTCTCATGATGTTCTAGCCCTGTGTGTTCATAACCTTGCCATTTCAGCATGGCAGAGAGCTATATTAATGATGAGGGTGGAATGAAAGCTAAATGTTTAATTGTAGTGAGTGGAATCAATCTTGTGTCTGATAACATGATGCATCCCTGATGCCATTTAATCACAGTGGAGGGATATTTCCTAACTTTAGCAGATGTTATCTGAGTTTCCTCAACTTGTCTTTCTACACAATAGAAAATTCCTCTTCCCTGTGTGAGTTTCAATGGTTAAAAAATATTGTGCTTATTTCAACTAGGTCTTTACCTCTTTTCCTAACCACCTGCTTTTCAGCAGCTCATTTGACTAGAAACAGGAAGGTAAATCAGTTGTGGAAACTAGCATTTCTGTTTTGTTACTATAAAAGGTGTGATGGCTCTTTTGGAGAGAATTTAAAACCTCCTATATGCTACCAAAAGTGTTCTCTTTTCCCAAAGATCTGATTCATGGGAAATGTAAAAGCATTTGCTATCTTCAACAAGCTCATCAGGTGTTTTGGTTTTGCTGATAAAGAAGTCAAAGCAAATTAGTTCCAAAAGGCTATGTGCTTTACTACACGTGGGAGAAGTACTAAATTTCAACAAGATAAATCCAGGTTAGCCATCAGGTTAAAAAAACCCAACAAAACAAACCAAAACAGTAGAGGTAGTGAATCACTGGAATGGATTGCCTAAAGTTGTAGTGCTCACATCCTTAGAGGCCTTGATTAGACAAGCATCTGTCAGTAATGATGGAAGTACTCCTATTTAAAATACCTTTGTGAGCAGGGGAGTACAGGATCTTATGAGGGCCTATAGAGTAATATTTCTTCCACAATCTATAGTAAGCATTGATAGTCCGAACTGCTAGGTAGAATACAGCAAAACTCAGAGAAGTGGGCACTAAGAAATCTAGGGGTTTTGAGGTAGTTTTTTTCTTTTAGAGCCCAGGTCTAGGAATACAATAGAGTTACTGAAAGCAATTCAGGTCTGTAAGCCAAAATGATCTTTTCCCAAATATCTGCTTCAGGTGCAGCCTGCCTTTGGAGTATCTAACCAAAGTATTAACGATGTCAAGAGTCCCTGGAGCACTTCAGCTTTGGCTGCTGTGTATGCTCAGTTGCTTTCCTGCACTGGTGGAGTGTGGCAGCTTTGTGTCAGCCTGGCTCCAGCACCTGCTGGTGCTCTCCTACCATGTGTGAGTGGAACTGTCACACTGCGCTCACCAGCCCGGGCTCAGCAAACCGTGCACTGGTACATGCTCCTGCTGTGCACAGCCCAGCCAGACACAAAGATGGGCTGTTGCTCTGTTGGGAGAAACAAAGGCAATATTTTTGGATTGAATAGCATAGCAAAGACAGTGGAAGGTCAAGCCATTGTCAGGAAAAGTGTGAAAGGGGTCAGTGCCCCACATACTCTTCTCAGGAAAGATGATGTGTTTATACATCAGAGTGATATCAAAGATATGTGACTTGATAGTTGTAAAACTAATGCCACTTTCCCTGGGCAACAGTGTGAAGGATCAGACCATGTCTGCCTGACCCTTAGTGCTCCCTGCTGAGAAGTGGAGCTCACTGAAGATAGTGGCAGGTGCTGGAGAGGCTGGTGGGGAGCAGGGCAGGGGGCAGGTTTTGCACAGCAGGCATGGGGCAGTGACAGTGCTTGCCAGGTCTGTGTGGGTGGGAGTGTAGTCTGTGAGAGTGCCGTGAAAGGGGATGTATTAGAAGAGAGAGAAGCCACCATCCCCTGCTGTAGCTTTTGAAGTGGGATATTTTTCTCATACCTTCCTAAATTACCCAAGTAAGACTTCAGAGGATTTTTTTCTTCAAATGCAAGTTCTTCACAGAACTAATGCAATTTCTATACTCATTAAAGGATGAGAGGGACTTCCTCTTAACAGGACAGGTGTCTAATAATGCCAGTACAACACAGCTGCAGTGATTAATTTTCAGCTAACTAGCTCCAACACCAAAAGCTGTGACAGCCGAGATCTTACAGGGGAAACATTCCTGCAGGGCAAGTGGCTGGGCTGTTTGCTGGTGCTGAATTCCACACTGTCACTGGTAAACTGTGGCCAGCTCCTGAACTGGCTAATTTAAGGCAAGCTCAGACACTGCTGCTCTTGGCCATAGTGCATCTGGACAGAGACTGCAAGGTACCTTCTCTTGCCAGGTGTCAGCAGGATCAGCCGATTGCTGAGTGGAAAACAATGAACAACACATCTATTAAATACTTGCATACCTCTTTAAACAGTACAATGGGCATTATCACATTATTAGAGCAAGTACTTTGTGCTTCAAGAGGAGAAAGAAAGAAGATTCAATTTCCTATTCTGTTGAGAAAATCAAGTAATTATTTGAACTTTTCAGTTCCTTATAATATTAAAATATCCTTGATTTGACAGGACCTGTCAAAAATGGGAAATGATAGTAATCAGAAGAGTTGTTTTGAGAAAACTGCTCAGCTCCTTTGTTGCCCTACAAACATGCAGTTGTCTCCTAAAGACACATAAGGCCAATACTATTTCTTAGCAATATAATATTATGCAGTGCATAATATACTGAAGACAACTTATTTTATCTGTCCATTGGTAAATTTAACTTTTAAATTAAAATAATGCATTTGCATAAAATCTTGACCTTCTGCCTCAAAGTATATGATCTCAAAAATCTGGTTGCACTAATATCTTTTAAGGACATTGGCTACTTAAGCAATTTTATTACCTTGTCTGTGCATACTTCAAACTAACATATTAACACATTTTGCTGTTTTATTATCCCATTAATAAAAGTATAAGCCCTCCCATGTTAAAGTCCTCTATTTATTTCTGGAATATAAACCCACAAAGCTTAACAAGATAGGCCTTTCAGGAGCTAATTGGTCTTTTATTTAGAATCATAATATTGGGATTCACTTGCCCAATCACTTGCCACTTCATAGCTGGGATTCATCTCCCAGACATTTTAGACTGTTCTACACAATCAGATGCCCATCAGAGATCCTGCATTTCTATAACACATTTGTTGTCTGTACCTCTCAGGTTTTCAAAGGCTCCTCAAGCTGATGGCCTTCTCTCACACTGTAAGATTTTTCACACATGTCATGCTTCTACCTGTGTGTCTAAGCTTTAACCCCTGCCCCAGTCACAATGCAAGATGACTGTCTATGTTTAAGATAAGTTAGGAGGAAATGTCCTGAAAGGAGTCTCCTCTGAAAAGGTCTTTTAACCTTTAACTGATAATCAGGACTACTTTTTGCTCTCCCTGATTCCTTTTGTGTCCTCTACAGCCTTAGTGCATAGAGAGGCATCTCTGAAGGACAGTATATGTCACCTCTCTGACATGAGACACCTAATCTGTTCCACCTTGGACTCTGGGATATGATGTTCTGAGACACTAGATATTCCACATATCCACCTGCCTGCAGTGATGTCTCCTGAAAAGCAAGCAGTTCAAATGAGATCTCAGTATCCTAAATTTTTATGTCATGGATCTGCAAGGTCTACAATGTTATTTAAGGATATGTGTGAGAACAACTTTGACAATGCATAACAACTTGTTTCTGTAGCAAGCAGAGTTATTTTCACAGGAACTGGCAGGAAAGAATGGAATTATCTCAAAACATAAGCTGATATTGAAAGAAGGCAGCCCAGGAACATGGGGAACATCTCAAAATTATAAGTAGCTATATTAAAGCAATAATATATACCCAAATATTTCTGGTTTGTTTGTTAAACATTATACTTTTTCAAGTGGGTCAAGAATAACAGGTTGTCTTTCTTTCAAAATAGAAAAAAAAATCTGTTTTAAAGCAACAACCAAAAAATATAGGTGATTCAATTTTTAAACTTGATTGCCTCTGTGGTGTTTTTGAACAATTACTGTAGCAGGCATCAGGTTACTTATTAGAGGAATCGCTTCATATCCAGTGACTTTTTAAGCCTTGAATAATTACTGTTTGTAAATAGGCAGGAAGATTTAAAAAAAATGGAGAGAAAAACAAGATCTATCACAAAGATAAAATCACAAAACTTTTAGACCCTTTTAAGGAAGGGTTTCTCTCAAAGATTTAATCTTTAATTAAATTTATGTATTTTATTTATAGTTCCTTTTATTATTTTTTCCAGAACTTGCTGACACAGCAGTGGTTTTGCTAACAGAATCTGTGGTATTACTATAATAAATATTATGACAAACCCCCTCTCTGGACTATTTCCCTAAGCGTTAGCATTTTGAGAGTACATTTGGGTTTGACCACCATGAATTCATGCATTGTATATTTGACCATAAAATCATCATTGTTAAAATATATGGCCTTAATGGATCTGAACTGGCACAGCTAAGCCAAAGACAGAGCTAACAAACAAGGAGAGAATTGTAAGTATTTTGGCATAGAGCAGAGCTGCCATCAGCAGCTCACCAAACTTACATTGTCCAGTGACTGAAATGACATTACGTAGTTTTGCTTGTTTGGTTTTTGTTGTCATTGTTGTTGTTTTGATGTGGTGGGATTTTTTTTTTCTTTTTTGTAATTAACTCCCTTGCTATCTCACTTTTGTTTCTGCTACGTCTGCCATTGTTACCTCCTTCCCACCATTAGCTATGAAGATACTTAAATGAAGCAAGGTTTGGGGCTGAGCAGGTTTGGGAAGCTTGCTAGTCAGCCAGCAGACAAACAAACAGACAGACAAACAAACCCCTGAAAGGGCCAGCACAGAGAAAGAAATGCTCCCTTGGTGACAGACAGTAGTCTAGGCTGAGATTCATGAGCAGCTTTATACACTGGCTCATTCATTTAACAACTGGGCATAAACAGGCTCAGTTTATGACTAAGCTTAAGTATCTTTAGACTTTATGTAACTATTTTCTTCTCCACTGGAGAGCTTCTCTCTAAGGTCCCAGACAACTAGTGTTACTGAACAGAAGGATGATGAGGGTGGCAGAATGGGACACATCTGTAGGGGAAAGGGCACATTTATCTCATATGTAGTTGAGATCCATCCCTCTTTACCGAATAAACATATTTAGCAAATGAAATATAAAAGATAAAGACAAATGATAATGGCTGAAACCAAAGAAGTGATGTTTCAGAGTGGTGCTGACAACAGAAGGGAATCTAGATTTAGGAAAGCACAGATAGAATGTTTTTGGGAGAATTTATCACAACAGAGCAGAGGGTAAGAGGCAGTAAGTAAAGGCTAGCAATGCCTCAGATTGGAAAAAATCCATGCAGAACATTATTTAATTTCTCCTCTTTCCTTCCCAAAAACAGCACTACAAAAAGACAGTTTTGGAATAGAGCTCCAAATGAATAAGGAAACAGTACAGTTGAATAGGGCACTGTGTAAATATTTTTGTACAGAGAGAGATGAGAGAGAGTCTCATTGTGTCCTGGTAGGATGCATGAGTGTTGATCATATGGTGATCAGGGTTGTGACAAGAGATTTCATGAGTAGGTTTTGAGTACAATCAAAATACTGATGCACTTCTCTAAACCACATGCCTTAAATTCAGGCTTCTCTCTTCTGGGTGGTAGCAAAAAGGAGAATTGCTCTGGATAAGCAAGTGTTTCAGGTAAGCAAAAGCCTTTCCAAGGCTTCAAAAAAAAAACCAACCCCAAAACAGTTTCTTAAGAGCCATTTCAACTCTTCAGATGACTAGGAGTACCCAAACTGGTATTGTACTCCTGCACTCAAAAAGTGGTGAATTTTCTTAAAAAATAAGAGACAGAAAAGAGAAAAATACAGAAAGTGAACTGGCATTGTCTATTTCAGGTGACATGAAATCTGTACAACTGAAATTTAAGGAAGTCAAAGAAAAGGTGATGGAAGATTTCAGTATGGTTGATCTTGACATGAAGGTATATTACAGGGTCTTATGATCTTCTAGGTTTATTTTGTACAGTTCTACAAAACTGTAGTGAAATATAGATACTCATGTGCTTGGAAACTCTGACATACACCTTGACAGGAGGGCTTATTTTGATTTTTGGTTTGATGGTGGTTTTGTATTTTTTTTTAATCTGCTTGTAATTACCAACTGTAAACATATAAAGTTAGATGCAATAGTTTCAGAAGTGTTTTATGATACTGTAGGATACATTTTTAATACCTCTGAAAGTATAACAGATAGGGAAGAGGAAAATAGTGTCTTACTTGAACCTCAAAATTTTGGGAGATGTGAAGAAAGCAGTAGGTGATAGTGCAGTAATTAGAGACAGACCTGTCTAAAGATGCTTTTTCCTCCACTACTGGTGTAATTTCTGACTTTAACATATTTCCCTGACTGTATCTCAGAAGAAAATTTAAGTACTCTCTGTCAAGACAGGAGGAGAACCTGAGGAGATTATTAAAAAATATCTCTAAGTACAATTGGATAATAGCAGAATCAAAGCAAGAGATAAATGGACAAAAGGATGAGCCAGAAAACTGACAAAAAAGTGATAAGATTTCATTTTTAATGATTTTTTTCCACTCTCTGGAATGGATGATCCACACAAATAGAGATAGAATGATTGAACAGATGTTACACTCAGACCCAAACTTGCCTCATTCAGATAGGCAGAACAAAAGGCCACGTTCAGAATCCCGGAGGCAATTTTTGGGACACAATTCTCCAGGCCAGGTGTGTACCACCAGCTAACTTATCTAACAACCAGTGAAGCAATTGCAGTTACCCCCAGGTCCTTCCAGCAAGGGCCCAGTGTCACTGGCATCTGCAGGAGCCAGAGTGCATAAAGGCCCTCAGGAAAACCAGAACACTCCAAACATGGCTGGGCTGAACTGTGCAGCCTGGGGGAATTAAACCCTGGAATTAAACCCTGCCTTTCTCCTGCCTCTCCAGGAGGGCTCTGTCTGGTCCCTACCACGACACAGCCATTCAAGTGCCAGGTGAAGTAAAGGCTTACTGAAACTAAACTCTACTGGATGTGGGATACCTGAGTGGCCAGAAAAGTGAAAATGCTGTGAAAAGCATTGTTTTGGAGAAAACAGGGATGTTAGCAGACTGTACCTTGCTTTGACTCATACTGTTCTACGTGTTTTGGTCAAAGTTCATGGCAATGTATATATTTCTGGGGTGTTTTGATAGACTGCCATTTTCTAATGTGAAGAAAAACCCAATTAATTTTATCAGAAGTGCCATCAACTCGTGGGAAAATTTTATTTTTTTTCTGCAGAGTGGGGATTTTATTGTGTGTTTTACTGCTATTTAGAAACAATTGCAAAACTTTAAATGTTTTCACTTGAGAGTGCTGGCCTCCCACACTTTCTTTTTAAATCCAGTCTACCACAGATTGCTTCTCTGAAACATTGTGCTTGTTCTTTTTTGCCTTATTTAGGTCTAAGAAGCATTTGTCAAGCAGGCAGTTCAACTCTACCTCTTGCTGATGGCAAATATTTTCTGCAGGTTTTGATTTCCTGCTGTGCTCAGTGACTGATATTTCACCTTCACCCCATCACTGCCTTGACTGACAGCAGTGGAGAAAAAGATCTGTACAACTAAATAAAATATTTGAAAAGAAATACACCCAAGTTTGGATGCTTGAGAAGGGGAAGAAACAGCAAAACATTCCAGATTTATGGGGGGCCGTTAAGGGTATTGAACAGGTTTGCATGAGCAGTTATATAATTTAGTTGCTCTCATGTGATATTCTGGTTTATATTTACAGTATTGAGGGAGTGAACTGCACCCAGCTGTATTAAATAGAACTATTTTTTATCAGGAGTTGTTAGTGACAATATTACTCTAACAGCTTGTGCATGTCATCAGAACCCAGAGTTAAAAAAATATGGCACTCTTTGGATGTATTTTATTATTTCACAATAACTGGATAGCATGACATCTAATGAAAATTTACATTGGGCAGACACCTAGTGTAAACTTCACCCTTTTTCAGTCTTACATCTTTTCTTGGCTGGCTTAATATACCTGTTCTGATATTTTGGAAAATATTATTTTTTATGAATTTTTATGAACTTAAAATATCTAGGGAGATTAAAAGTATTTTTTAGCAGGAAAAATAATTAATAACACTACTGAATTAAAATTGTTTACTTTAAAGTCAGCAGGAGCTTGTTACTATTATCAAGTTTGGAGCAATGATTCAGAGAAATGGTAAAAAATGGTTTCTTAAATTCTGAGTCTACAAACAGGAATGCACTTGCCTAAATTTATACAAGCAACTTGTTTCACTGGAAACTCTCCTAAACCTGAGCACACATGTAAGCATTTGTAGAAGAGGCCCTCATTTTGGCTATATCTGACTGAAATGAGAACAAAAGCCTTTACTGAACTTTTTCTAAAACTTAAAAATGCCTGCGAGTGCTGAAAAAAATATAAGGTCAGTTCTCATTTTAGCTGAAAGCAGATTGACCTTCCCGATTGAGAATAGTGTTGTGATTTTTTTTTAATAGTAATTTTAATGGAAAATTGTTGGGGAGTTTTAATGGAAGGTGTTTTCTAATAAAAAGCAGTAACAGTCTCTGATTTTATAGCACCTTTCATTGTAGGTCCTGATAGTGTTTTGTGAATGTTTTAGTCTCACATAACCCTAAGCAGAACTTTAAGTAGAAAGGTACTTCTGTATTTATTTTGCAGGAGGTTAAAAGAGAGAGATATGGTGAGTTGTGCAAATGAAAATGCTGAGTAGAGTCTCCAGTGCTAATGGCTGCTCACAAACTTACACATACAGCCCTTCTTCCATGCTTGGAAACCAAGTTGATTTGGATATGCTTTCATGGCTGACAACCAATACCTGTGATGAAGATAACTAGAGCTTTAATTTGGCAAACTATTCTTGGTTGGAGGATTCTTATTTGTAGCCTCAATTTCTCATTGTTTTAAAGAGGACTTAATAACTATGCTCAAAGCCAACCCTACACTTCAGAGGTTTTGATTCAGTCTCTATCTGAGTGCTGGAGATGAAATCTGATAGAAAAAAGGGATAGGCTTTATTTTCTGGATGGAGACTAACACACCCCATGTTTATCTAAGCACTGATGTTTGCCAGAGAGATTAATGTAAATGTATAGAAAATTATTTAAGTATTTTGTTTAGCACATTAATAATAGCAACAGAATTAAGATCTCCTGCCTTTCTCTGTTTAAGAGAAAAAACATTTCTCCAGTTTTAACCTAATGTGTTTTATTTTAAAATACTAGTATTTTTGTATCTATTTTTAATGCCTGTTTTCAAAATCTGATACTGCTACAAGCCAAAGGCTGAATTGAGAATTCTGAACAGTGCATATAATTTCCTGCCTCACACAAATGTTTCATAATAGTGTATGAGATTTTATATAGAAAAATATCTATTTGTTCATAAATTTTATTTTCATTTCTAGTAGATATTGCTACAGAATGACCAAGCTTGGGCGAAGTATCATAATTACACAAATAACACATATTAGTTATTTCCCAATGACTCTATTCTAAACTTGCCCAGTTACACTGATGAAAAAAATAAATAAAACCAGAGCAGATAATTTGGAGATAAATGTATTCACAGACTGGTTTTTATTTCCAGTGAAATCTTCAAATAAATAAAGATTTAGAATAATTTTTGGTATGCTTGACCAGTGTTAAAATTAGCAGATGTTTATTACACCAAAAGAGAACGTTTCAAGCAAATAATTCCACTTAAAATATTAAGCACATTTTCCAGTTTATACTGCTGGAGGTTATTGGTGGCATGTTTGATTAATGGGCTGTTTTATTGGTGATGCAAATAATGTGCAATATCATATGACCCATATGTTGTAGATTAGAAACGTATTAAATTTACCTTGGCACTAAGTGAAAAATCTGAAATATCCCTCTGGTGAAATATATCATTTTAGAGGAAAAAGACATATTGGCATTGCTTGTATTTATGCTTTTGATAAATTACATGTCATGTTTACTTAGTTTTACTATCAAAATTTATTCTCTTTCATACTTTTGCTTCTCTTTATTTGACAGGTTCCTCTGGCAAGTGGTGTTAGCAACTGTGAGTGAAACCCAGCTGTATGTCACTGAGGAAGGTGATGATGTCTAATTTTTCATAAAATAATCTCAGTATTTATTGCCATTTATTTAGACTGGTGCAAGCTACAACAAAATAAGGAGGGCATGTGCATGAAGGAAGCACTTTGAGAAGGATCCTCAGCAGAGCCCCAGGCCACAGAATGGAAACTCACCTTGTTCCATATTGCATAGGAAACTTGAACAACAGATTGGGGTCTTTTTAAAGATTCACTGAGGTTTCTGGGACCTTGGGGTAAAGATTAGTTGGGAAACTATGGCCTGACCTATGACTTTATCTGGAAATTGTAGATAAAAATCCCAGTTAAACCCAGAAATGGAAGAAACTCAGTGCCTTAGGATGAATTTTAGTTTATGCTTTTGAATTCAGTTGACACTGAATGGTAGACTGGGAATCAGAAGGTACACTGGAGCTTTGCATGCACTGCAATGCAATGAAACTGCTAAGTTATTTGCTCCAAGTCTGTACCTGACCTGGAGCATAATCTGGCTTTCAAAACTATTTGTTCTGGGGCCAAAAATGGCTTCTTTTCCTGGTGATGAAATTCCAAATCAGAACTATCCCTCAGAAGCACACAGCAGTCTCCTCAAATTTCATCTTTTCCTGCCAGTAAAGTAGGCCTGATTCTTCTTCCTTTTGTTTTTCCTCTGAATTTCTGTTGGATTTGGTAACCTGGGGATGTCTTTGGACAATACATTGGGGCTTTCAACTACAAAGATAAAATGCACCAGCACATGGGACAGAGCAATCCATTTCTAGAATTTTTGCTCAGATACAGGTGAAAACAATCTGGCAACACTCCTTATTTAGAGAAAAATGTAAACAGATGTGATTTCCCACAGAAAAAGTTACTTCTGAATGAAAAGAAAATATATTTAAAATATTGAATGTCCTTCATCAATATTTTTTATGTTATTCTCCTGTATTGTCATCAGACAAAAGAGTGCTAGAAAAGCTGCTTGGATCCAGTAACTGCAGCTGTCTTTGAGGGCATATCATACCAAGGTTTAGCCTATGGATTCAGCTAAAAATCAACTCTTCAAAAAGACTGTAGTCACAGCTCATACCACTGGGACATAAATCATCTCTGCTTAGCCATCCTGGTCAGCAGCACCCTAAGGAAACAATCCCATCAGGGACTGTACCCCCTTGAGGCCACTGCTCTTGTCTCTCACAGGTTCCCTTTGTGGTCATGCAGCATTAACTTCTCTTGAGATTTACTGGTGCAAATCATCCTGTGCTTGAGCTGTTACAGGCAAAGAAATTGTTGAGGGGCATAACTTTGGGCTGAATTCAGTCCCTTGAAATTTTATTCTTCTAGCTGTGCTGGTTCTAGCACTCTCTTTGCAGCACACTTCATCTGGAAATAATTATCTGAGCCCTGCTCCTGCAAACACTGTCCATGTGCTGCGCTACATTCAGTAGATTTCTTCAAGGAAATCAGTGGGTGTGTTGGAAAGGTTAAATTTGGAGGTGCTGACAGAATTTGGACTCTAGTCACCACAAGAGGATGTTAAAATACCAACAAGGAGGGAGGAATCCAAAGGGTGTCCTTACCCAGAGATCCTGTTTTCATGCAAATATGCTTAAAAAAAAAAAAAAAAAAAAAAAAAAAAAAAAAAAAAAAAAAGAAAGGAAGAGAAATAATTTGAGAATGTATTTTATGGTAAGTAGTCCTTTCTGCCTGGGATGCCTCTCACTATTTTCCAGAAGGATCCACCCATGCATTAAGCATGGGATTAGTTTTCTCATCTTGGTAGTGTTGTGACAGTTTGAAAAAACCTCTCATAACTAATGTAGCCTCCATAGATTACAGAGTGATCGTGTCCAAAGAAAAGACATTGACAGATTTGAAATGATTATGTAAATTTCTTCTAGAGTTCTATTTAGAAGCACATTTTTCAGGCTTAAAAGAAAGAAAGTACCCTCAACCAACCCTTTGTGATTGCTGAGGAAGCTGTACCTACATGCCTACATTAAACCTAGCACAATATGCTATAAAAACCTCATTACACATCCAAGCTGTCTTTGTATCAGCATTAAATGTGCATCCATACACATTCTGTAAATTACACACTCATAAATTACTCATTTGTAATAGCTGCAGCCTGATGGCTACAGTGAAAATTATGGTTTTTTAAAAATTGGCTTTTTCTGATGTGCTTTTTGCTTATCGGAGCACCTGATGATCCTGCCATGCCTGTCAGTGGAAATCAAAAAAGGAAAAGATATAAGGAAATTTTCTTGATACATGCTGTTTTCCCCCCATGATTAACTCTACAATAATCAACTGTTTCTCAAACTAGAAATTTTTATTGGCAGACATGGTCGTATTTTTATCCTGTGTATTTCTGCTGAAGTTAGTGTTGAATAGTTATGAATAATTCAGTAATATTCAGAAATCTATTACAATAACTTAGAAGAGCAAAAGATATTAAATTGCTAACTTTTTCTTCATGAGGGATCAGAACATGCATCTAACGCTTTGTGATTGTTAGGATCAGGTTCCCTCAGAACAAACAGGGGGCACTTCAGCAGGCATATTAATCCTTTCCTTAACTATCTTATCCTTAACTATCATACCTTGCTGTGATATCCTTATCCTCTCATCCTTAACTATACACCTTGCTGTGTGCTTCAGCATCGTTCACCCAGATCCTCTGGTCCACCAGTAAAGAGTGCTTCAAAATGACCCATCTTTCGGGAGATGCCACTCTGCAGCTACCCTTAAGCCAGGCTGAGGTAAATCCTATCAAAACCCTTGGAGAAATCCAGGAAGACACTGTCCACTTCTCACCCCACATCAGCCAAGAGGGTTACTTTGTCACAGCAGACAACCATGTTTGTAAAGAAATATTTCTCCTTTTTGAATCTGTGCTGCATTTTCCCAATCAAGTGCTTCATCTGATTTGGGATGGCCCCAGGAGGATCCATTCCATAACTTTCCCAGGGGCTGAAGACTGATGGGTCTATAATTTCCTTGATCCTCTTTTATCCCTTTTTGTAGCTGGTATGAGCAATGGTATGATATCAGCTGTCTTCCAGTGTTTTGGGATGTTTCCTGATGTGCACAACTGCTCAAAGGTTTGGAAAGCAGCCCCATCAGCCAGCTCTTTTAACAATCTTGGGTGGACGTTGTCCAGGCCCATCAATTTGTCAGGGTCAAGCTCCTGTAATAGTTCACATACCAATTTTTCCTTCACTGACAGTGAGTTTGTGTTTGAAAATGAATGAATGATGGAAGTCTGAGAAGTTTTATGTGAAGCAGGATTCTTTTTCAAGGACCAGGTCTTGCATGGGCACCTGAAGTAGGCTGACAAATTATTCCACTTATTTTCTGTGTATATTTTTAATAGTTTCAGGTTTTATTAAACATGCTGATTCCCTATTCATACCACACAGGAATTTGTAATCCATGAATACTCTAATTTTAGTGGAAGGCATTTCTTAGAATGGCCTTTCTTCTCCTCACAAATACTTGATGAATGTCAAATTCAAATTAATATTTGAATATTAGACTTCAAAATTAGCTTTAAAATTGTATGTATTCACTAGAAAAAAAGAAATGTACAGTGTGACTTAAGGCTCTCCTCTGAAGTCTTGCACTGTCTTTTCAAAATTCAAATACTCAAGCACAGTGTTCAGAAAGCATAGAGTTTCAAAAGCTCCAAGGTAGCAGGATTGTTTTGGACAGATCAAAAGGTAACCTGCAGTCAGAGTTACAAATTGAGGGAAATAGTGAGTTTTTCATCTGGCCCTAGTGTCCACCAATAATGAACTGCAACATTTGGAAACAAGACCCAAAATTCATTGGGCTATTTTTGTAAAACCTGAGATTATCTAGGGCTATATTTTTTGAGTTATTCCCCACACAAGATCATGCATTGTTAAGTAATATTTTCTGACTTTATAATTATCATATAGGCAAAGGTTCATGAGAGAGCAGGCTGGTGCTTAGATCCAGGACTGTCCCAGTCAGACCTTTACAATTTGATGTTTGCACTGTAAAATTCAGGTGCCTCACTATTGTTATAAAATTTATATTGGATGCTTGCTGCAATGAACTCTCACACCCTCCACTCTACTTTTGTGCTTATATTGAGAAGGATTCTATTTTTGCTTTAAATATATCCAGCTACCAGCTTCTACTTACTGTCTTAGTTCTCTTTTTATTGCTACATTTGATCATTCCTTCTCACGAAGATTCTCATTTGCAACCTCAATTTAAAATACATCTCTCTTCCCCTGTTGTTGGTTCTGATTTTCTACCACAATTTAGTTAATTGTGACCTAGTAGTTACCAATAACTTAATGTTTAATAATTTTTCCCCTCTATCTCTCTGCACATGGTGGTGGGCATAGGGAAAGACAATGCATTATTTTTTAAGGTGCTTTTGTAAAAGGACTGGATTTTTCTACCTCCTCCAGGGGGGGTTCTTTTTCCTTTGGAGGTCACCATTGAAGAGTCTGGAAAAAACTTATTGAAAAACAAATTCAAAAGCTCTCCAGTCTCTGTAAAAACAGCAATAGCTTTACAGAGACAATAAGTGATGGTCTCTGATAATCAGTTTGAATGGAGACTGACCACTTTCTTTGCCTAACCTTATCACCTATAAGAGGTTTAGTTTTACATTTGCACCTTGACTAATCTTCTATGATTTTATCATGAGAACATAAGAAAATACTTTTTTTTCCAGGTAAGCCAAGACAATTAAATATATGTGTTTTCATCCTTGTTTCATGTTCAAGCCAAACCACATTTTTGTGCATGTTTTCTCCAAGAATCAGAGTGAAACACAATCGCTTTCTTCCCTGAGCAGGGAAATACCTTTGTGATCTCCAATCCCCTCTTGTCCATGTTAGCTCTGTTACTAATGAAGTCTTATGAAATAATGTGAAGTACCCATTTCAACTAATGAAACTGAGGCCAGAATAAGTTGTGTGGTTCTGTCTCAATCTTTCATTGAAGGTGAAAAACTGAGGAACCCTTGTTCACTGCTTTCTCTAAATATTGAAAATGTTCCTCCCAACAACTGAGTAGAATTTGATTTAGGGGATATTTCTTCCCAATGGTAGCTCAAATGATTAATGTGCAACAAAAGTGAATCCTTGCATCATCATGGCAAGAAGGCTTAGGGTAAGAAATTTAAGATTTAGATTTTTCTTCTCTTATTCCCTTACTCAAGATTAATATTTTATCTGTTTGAATAATGGTTGCTTTTTATGAAAAGAATGATTCATTTTGAGGTGGGTAGGGTGTGTTTCAAAGGATACTGATAAAAAGTAAAGACTACAGTGATGATCTGCTGTGATTATGCTAGTAATAGATTTTTTAATAAGAACACAATCTTACAAATTCTCTCAAAAGTACAGATTCAAATTTCATTTAGAGGAAATATATTTTTACAGTAAAATCCAAGAAAAATTAAGTTCTTTAACTTAATGTAAATCAGTTTATAATATTAATTTCAATGAAGATAATGTCTGCTTGAACCTGCTGAGGTCCTGCCCCATTATATTTACGAGAATGAGCAAATAATGCTTTTGCATGCTGCAGAATCTTTATTTAAAAATGTAATTTGGGAACCAGTTGACTTGAAGTTCAAGTGCAGAGAGCATTCTAAGTTTAGGTTTCAGATAAATGCAGCCTGACATTTTAGATGTTGAAATCTGTCAAGCGATGCATGTTTGATGATCACAATGTAGGAGCTGGGTCATCCCAGGCCAGTTCTTGTGAATGAACATACATTCAAACCATGGGACTGCCACTAGCGTTTGGAACATAGTCTCCATACAGGACATGTGATTTGGGTAGAAAGAAGACCAAATTTGAACTGTCTACAAGTTCTCCTCATCTGACTATGCCCAAGTCAAAAGCCTATTCAAAGAAAAAAAAAAAAAGCTTCCCAGGGTTAAGCATTTTGTAGAAAAGACTTTCTTTGGACTTTATTTTACAGAGTTAAATATTTAATATTTAATATTTAAATATTTATTTGTTTTATTTTACAGAGTCTCAGTAGGCTGTATAGAGCTCTGCCTAAGACCCCCTTTGCTGAGCAGTGAGCCACACGCAGCTTTACAGTGCTTCACAAGGTACCATTAAAGCCAATTAAAGGAAGAGGTGCTGGTGGAAGGAAGTAGTTTATTCTGTAAATACATAACAACATAAGACACTGTAGGCCCTGGAGAATGCATGGAAGCAGGAGGACTATCTCTGTCTGCTCACCATCTTGTGATGCACTGGGTGCTCCCTCGGTCTCTTACCATTCCCTGATGCTGGTGGCATACAGAGTTAAGTTTTTATCTGGCTGAGTATAGCCACTGTTATGTTCCCAGAATAAACCCATGTGAATTGTGTTTGCTGTGGTAAAGCAAAATAATTCATTAGATTTGCCTTTTAATTCATTCTCCTCTCTGTGCATTGTGCCTGTACAGCATTTGCAGTAAAGAATCTGTGAGCAGTGATTACTCACAAGTGGATTACACATTTAAAGGAGATGCCCAAATTAGCCATTTGAGTTCTCTACCTTGTGAGCTGAATCTTAGATGAATTTTCTTCTGAAGAATCCCTGATTATGCTGTGTGCAGCTTGTATGAAGGTTAGGGTGCTAATTCAGACATTTAAATTAGAACCAAAAATAGGGTGTGTGACTGTCCCTGTGCCAATGGTCTTTGTGGGCAATATGGTTTTAATTGTTTTGGCAGTACTGGGGACACAGCTTTGCTTCCTTTAAATATTCCACATACATAAAATTGATGCAGGGTAGCTAACTTGTGATGACTGATCATTGAGCAGCATCAGGTAACCTGGGCAGAACATGAGAGTTTCACCAGAGTCTGTGACTTCAGTGCATGACCCAGATTTGGTGGTTTCATGCCCCTCCATCACCATCTGATCCATCTGCAGTATTTCAGAGATCCAGGCAAGGCAAAACCCATTCTTAATTTTGAAGTCTTTAATCCATTGCTAAGGAACAGCAGTTGTTAGACTTGTAATTATTTGGAAGTGTAAAATACCTAGCCCATGCCTGCCTTAAGCAGACAATATTTTCTTAAGGAGATTTAGGATTGGTCTAAACTTTTGACTTCCTTAATGTAATTGCTCAGTAGTAGCTGGCTGACTGTGTGAATATTCCAGCTTGTGCTAACAAATATTTTTTTTGTCTGGCCTTCATATTTCATGCATATTAACAATTCATAAATATATTAGGAAATTCTCCAGACTATTCCTTTCCCTGACTATAGGTTCATGACAAAATGCTTGTCTGAATAAAATTTTAAAGGCAAAATAGTTCAAAAAACACTGCATTCCATATATTTTAGAAAGAGATATTTTTTTTTCCTTCTTTCTTTCCCTACCCTTTGTTCTGGTTTCCACAGCAATAGAGTTTATTTTCTGCAGAGCAGCCAGTCTGGGATTATGTTTTGGATTTGTGCTGGAAGCAGTGTAGATAAAAGGACTTTTTAGTTACTGCTGAGCAGAGCTTGCACAGGCTCNGGCATACAGAGTTAAGTTTTTATCTGGCTGAGTATAGCCACTGTTATGTTCCCAGAATAAACCCATGTGAATTGTGTTTGCTGTGGTAAAGCAAAATAATTCATTAGATTTGCCTTTTAATTCATTCTCCTCTCTGTGCATTGTGCCTGTACAGCATTTGCAGTAAAGAATCTGTGAGCAGTGATTACTCACAAGTGGATTACACATTTAAAGGAGATGCCCAAATTAGCCATTTGAGTTCTCTACCTTGTGAGCTGAATCTTAGATGAATTTTCTTCTGAAGAATCCCTGATTATGCTGTGTGCAGCTTGTATGAAGGTTAGGGTGCTAATTCAGACATTTAAATTAGAACCAAAAATAGGGTGTGTGACTGTCCCTGTGCCAATGGTCTTTGTGGGCAATATGGTTTTAATTGTTTTGGCAGTACTGGGGACACAGCTTTGCTTCCTTTAAATATTCCACATACATAAAATTGATGCAGGGTAGCTAACTTGTGATGACTGATCATTGAGCAGCATCAGGTAACCTGGGCAGAACATGAGAGTTTCACCAGAGTCTGTGACTTCAGTGCATGACCCAGATTTGGTGGTTTCATGCCCCTCCATCACCATCTGATCCATCTGCAGTATTTCAGAGATCCAGGCAAGGCAAAACCCATTCTTAATTTTGAAGTCTTTAATCCATTGCTAAGGAACAGCAGTTGTTAGACTTGTAATTATTTGGAAGTGTAAAATACCTAGCCCATGCCTGCCTTAAGCAGACAATATTTTCTTAAGGAGATTTAGGATTGGTCTAAACTTTTGACTTCCTTAATGTAATTGCTCAGTAGTAGCTGGCTGACTGTGTGAATATTCCAGCTTGTGCTAACAAATATTTTTTTTGTCTGGCCTTCATATTTCATGCATATTAACAATTCATAAATATATTAGGAAATTCTCCAGACTATTCCTTTCCCTGACTATAGGTTCATGACAAAATGCTTGTCTGAATAAAATTTTAAAGGCAAAATAGTTCAAAAAACACTGCATTCCATATATTTTAGAAAGAGATATTTTTTTTTCCTTCTTTCTTTCCCTACCCTTTGTTCTGGTTTCCACAGCAATAGAGTTTATTTTCTGCAGAGCAGCCAGTCTGGGATTATGTTTTGGATTTGTGCTGGAAGCAGTGTAGATAAAAGGACTTTTTAGTTACTGCTGAGCAGAGCTTGCACAGGCTCAAGGCATTTTCTGCTCCTCATTTCACCCCACTGGTGAGGAGGCTGGGGGTTCACAAGGAGTGGGGAGGGGACACAGGCAGGACAGCTTCCCCAGCTGACCCAAGGGGATGTTCCAGATCATATGGCACCATGCTTGGTGTATAAATCTGAGAGAAGGAGGAGGAAGTGGGGACACTTCGAGTTGTGGTGTTTGTCTTCACCAATAACCATTATGTGGGATGGAGCCCTGTTTTCCTGGGAATGATGCCTACCCATTAGAAGGAGCGAATGAATTCCTTTTTGCTTTCCTTATTTATGTGGCTTTTCCTTTCCTGATTAAACTGTCTTGATATCATCCCAAAATGTTCTCATTTTTATTCTTCTGATTGTCTTCCCCATCCCACCAGGGGGTGAATGAGTGGCTTTGTGGCGCTTAGTTGATGGCTGGGGTTAAACTATGATAGCCTCCTACTCTGTTTAAGGGCAATGTAACATCACTACAAAGGAAACTTCCTCTTTTACAAACCATAAATCATTGATTTTCCCCCCTACAATAACCAGCCCTTCCCATCTGGGAGGCCTTCCACATTTACTGTTTTTGTTATAATCTCCACTGTATTTCTGCCTGCCACATTGATTTATCCTTTGCTAACAAATCAGTTTGTATGAAAAAGCTGCTGCTTTCCCATTCAGTGTTTGATGAAATGTTTGGGAGCTCTATAAATCATATCTAGAATATGAGCACACAGGAAGATGAAGTTAAGGAAGAAAGTTTTTTCATAAAAATTTACATGTATATTATTGAAAAAAACCAGTTTCACTGCTGCATTCCAGTGCTGATGAAATGTTGCTTTGGGAGATATACGTAGGTTAGGCTGATGGAAAATCTTCTCTTTAGCAGCTTCCCCTTCCCATTCCAAATTATGGAATCTTTCATAGGAAATGTCAGGTAGCTGGTTTGGTGATGAAAAAACAGGTAATGTTTATGTACATAGGGTCCTCCCTACCTATGCTCCCATTTCTATCAGTAAGGAACAAAGCCTCAAAGCAGAAGACAGAAAGACTGAAGGGGTGATTTTAATTCCAAACATTTCCCAATTCCTCAGTGTGACCAGGTGTAAAGTACTAGGCCTCTTTTCAATTGAGATTTGCTTCTGTGAGATGGAATTGATAATGCTGCCTGGCAGAAGTGGTATGGGGCTTCAGAAATAAAGCAATCAGAACACATTTCAGAGCTTCATAAACTAATCACAGTGGTAGTTGAAGACCCACCACTGCTTGCTGTTAATTTAGTTCCCCAAATACAAGATAGTCTGCACAGCCTCTGCTCTGAAATTGGCTGCAAATAACTAGAGTGATTATCCCCTCGTGGAGGGAGGAATCCAGGGACTAAGGTCATGGTCCTGATGAGACAGGAGACTCAGTACAGGATAACTCTCTAATCTAGCCAGTCAGGACAAAGTGCTCGTGGTTCACAGGGAGAAACCAGGTTCAATTCCTGTCAGAGGATGTTGGATTCTCCACTTTATAGTGGTTAAATACTTGTCTTCATCTAGCCCTAGATATGTGTAACTTTACCATGTAAGCCTGGGTTGCCATCGACTGGCACAATATCCAGTCCCAAGCCAGAAATATTGCATAACAATTCATTGCACAAGGAAAACAATGTGCCTGTGAGCAGGAATGACAAATCACACTGAAGTATGTGCAGATGCTGTTTAGAAAGGCTTCGGAGAGAATCCTTGTCTCATAAAGGAAAGTTACTGGAAGATGGAATGTAGGCATGCACCCCCACACTTTTCTTTACAAGGAAAAGGGGTTCAGTTACCTTTAGACTTTTTAGGAAGCTAGCCAGAATGTTCGGTCCCCTGTTGGAAACTACTGGCTCAGTGCCAAGGAACCAGTACCAGTCGGACCCTGCTGCTGTCTGTCAAGACCTGCACCTGTTTCCATTGGCAGATTGCCAGCGGAGCCCTCCTCGACCATCGAGTAGAAAAGAGAGAACACAAAGGACACCCATGGCATTTTCAGGCTGTTTTTAGCAGGTGGATAAGCTCGTCTCTTTCCTGTGCTCGGCTTAACTCTTGTACTTGTATTATTCTCAGTTTATTTTGTTATTAAACATTTTGCTTTTCAAGACATGCCTGGTCGTGCTGTCTCGCTATTTTAACGCCACAATCCCTGCCGGCCAGGGACCCTTGAAAAGTGCGACGGGACCCCCCTGCCCCATCACAATTGAAAATATCTATTAAAATCTAGGCTACCTCAATTTTTTCCCCCCCAAAAAGAGACAAAATGAGATATGTTCTTTCCATTAGTCTCCTTAATCTTTGAATTCCAGAACTTTTATTTCACTTTCCTCTATTCCAATGAATAATTAAGCATCTAGTGGAATAAGAAAGATTGAAGGAGGCTGACCTGGCACATGAGCTATGAGTCAATGGTACCTTATTTCCTAAGAAACATAGAAGCAATTTTTTTCTGATTCTTCTCCATTAACATCTTAATTTCCCAGTACAATTCTAAGAGAATTAGATTAATCACTCTCACCACTCTGCCAATTTTAATCAGAAACAATAACTGCCTGTGAATAATAATTTTTCTTTCTTTGCAGCTCCAGATGTTTATAGAATGAACCACCACTTTCTTTGCCTACATTTTGCACCTACAAGAGTAGTTTTAACTTTTCAGTTGTAACTTTTTGACTTAGCAGAGTCTTGAGACTTACCAGAACTTGGGATTTGGAAAATGGGCCTTCTGCTTTCCTTAATTGTGATTTTTTGCTTTCACTTCTCCTGAAACCTTTTCTCTAGCAGTTTAGTCTGTGGCTGTTCTGGAGACATAACAAAACATGTGGGCAACCTCTGGATTGGGAACTCCTGCAAAATTTATGGCTCTGGACACGGGCATGGCACTCAGGAAGGAAGGATTTCGAGGAGAGATGTGAAGATCTTGGACAGAACTACAGTAGCCAACGCAGGAATCAAGGCCATTCCCACAAAAAGCAACTTGAAGAGTATCAAGCATGCTGTCGTATCTTCCAAATCTTTTTTCACAGGCTCTTTACCTTGGTATAATTACACAACTGGTCTTCTTAACTGGCTCCTACAGAGTCCTTCCACCACCTGTATATTTTCCTTCAGTACCTCTCTGCTTTTGCTTTTTTTAAAAATTCCATATAGTTTATCCCTGCTCTCAGCTATGCTCCACCTTCTTTTGCCAGCAGTGGAAAATGCAACTCAGGGTCAAAATTGTTGAATACCAGACTCTTATGCTGTTATATTTCTTTCTCTATGTTTTTTTTTAATGTTTTAAAAGAGTGAAATTAAAATCAAAAAATGCCTATAAGTCTCTACTTGAGAAATTGCAGCATAAGAGGAGACTGATTTATAGCTAGTTTTCTGCTAAGGAAGTAATTTGGTAATTCTGCCATCATTCAGTTCATCTACCAAACTGTGTATGGAGTAGTGCATACATCTGCCTTGTCCTTTGGAAGCAAATCCTTGTTTAATGATCAAAACTTATAGAATAATATTAGTCTTGGCCCTTAGGTATCATCAAGTACATTTCATATTATCAACATAATTTTTCAATTTATGCATTCTTGGGCAGTGGGCGTACTAGAATATGATCTTGAACCTTTTCTTTTTTACATTTTAATATCTTGGATGTAAAAGAAGCGGTTCTGTTCTAACAGTAATTACTGCCAGAAACTAAATGTATTATCTTCTGTTTTGAAATTCTTTCTTTACCTTTGTATTTGAATGCTCTGTACATTAATAAGAAAAATTCCCTCACCGTACCTTGAAGCAAGGGAATGCGAACTTTAAAAACAATCATTAGATCATTATTTCTAGCTGCAAGCTTGTCATCCCCATGACCTATTGTATTAATAAAGCCTCAGAATACTAGCTGACACTGACAGACAGAGCAATGTACTGCATGTTTTATGAACTATGTATGCAGCTCCTGATTGCTACAGAGATGCAAATTCACACAATTTCCTATCAAGAACCTGCTTCTCAATCATAAGCTAACATCCATTCAAATTAAAGAAGTTTGCCCTCCTCAGAAAGAGAATGAAGGAGTCTCACAGCTTCTAACAGTTTGATTTATTTCAACATTAAAATATTGAGAACATCAAATTTTAATATCAGTGCTGTCACTTTATTCATAAGGTAAGTACAATTCTTACACTCAAGAGCTCAAAAATTACTTCATCTTTAGAAAGAAATTTATTGCACTCTATAGGAAGGTGTGTCATTCCTTCTTTCAGAGAACTTCTGGATTACCTTCTTTCAGAAGAGGTAAATTGTGATTCTTATTTGCTCTTTTTTTCCCCATAAATAATATTTCCTTTATTTCTCCTTTCACTTTTTAGCAGCAGGGAATGGAATGCTTCTTTACTCTCTTGCTAATAATAATTAGAAATAGAAAACTGATTTATGTAACTAAATAAAAATCAGCTAGAACTTAAACCCAGACCTCATCAAAGTAAAAATGCATTTTTCTCATTAAGATAATCAAAACTGCTTGCTCTCTTCTGTTCATGTCCCTGTATTCTACCTAGGGCCTCTATATCCATTGCTAGCAGTTTTATTTGAAGACAGTAGAAATTTCTGGGATTCAGTAAGTTCCTGAGCTCCTAGTTTATAAGACTGCACAGAGCTCTTTCACACAGATCAAGCTCTCTCACTAGACAAGACCATCAAAGGATAATAAGGAGCAATATTATCATTATCTTTCAACAGCTGGGAAATTGAGATTTCATTTGAGTACATTATTCATCAAGGCCTCTGTTGGGTCTTTTGTCATTCATACAAGGGACATTATATTGGGAAGGTAGCTAAAAGTCCAAGTAACTCTATTTAAATTTACTCTGTAGAGGCTACTTATGTATCAGTACTGATGGTCTAATTAAGATCTGGCATTATCTTGAAGACAGAGCATGCTTTCATTTGAAAGCAGAAAAACTAATTAGAGTTATTAGCTCCTCTTGCTTTACTTACCATTTCTGGAGACAATGTTGCATCTAGGAAAGCTGAGAGCATACTTGTCTTTTGTAATCTGGTTTATAACATTTGTCTGGATCTGCAGCGGTCATCCAATCTACTATGTTTCCTCACAAAAATCATCAAAGCAGTTAAATGAATGTTACAGCTTCCTAGTTAAAAACTGGAAGAAGCATCTGGGACCTTTGTTGTGACACAAGGTAAGCCTGAAGAAGAGCTTGTCTAGAGGGAAAAATGCCTTAAGGAAGAAAAAGGTCAGAAAGATTGTGATGTATGCAGAGAGAAAATGTCAGATTAACAGTGAAAGAAACAATGGGGTTGCCAGAACAAGGGAAGATCTCAGGATATCTGAACAAACTGAAGTGATGCAACAGAGCGGTTCCTGCACAGAGTAAGTTTTTCACTACTGTTAAATCAGTAAAAAGGTGCATACCAGACATTCGAGCTAGACTACTTTTAGTTTCTAGGGGTGGAAGTACCAGCTGGATCCAATTCTTGCTCCAGCTAATAGCTGGAATGGAGTTTCTTGAGCCAGATCTCAAAAGCCAGTAAGATAAAAATAGCTCTGTATGTGTTGCTTTTAGAAGGACAACGGAAGCATTTTCATGGGAAGATAGAAAAGCAAAATCAGACAAAGAAATAATCCTGTTAACCAGATAGGAAAGACTGAGGGGGTGGTGGTTAATAGGTGGCAGGTACAGAGTATTCATTTTGCATCTGCAAAGAAACTTAGGTTCCATTCTAATATTTTTCCATAGTTAGATGGCCAAATGTCAGAATTCCACAGGAAGAGTCAGTATCTATTTTGCACATATCCTTACAGACATATTATGTGTGTTTCTGTATGCATACTGTTCAAAATTCACTGCTGTTGAATTTAAAAGTCTTGAAAGGAGATTTTGTCCATTTCCCTGCTCCATCATTCTCTTTAATTGCAAATGCATAAGATAGGAGAAAACCAGAAAATTCCTTTGGAATCCTCTGAGCTGAGGTCTGGTGTAATACAACACAGAGGTGTTAAATGAAATAAATTTGTAAAGCAGATAACCTTTTCCTTAAATTTACAAAAATTAAACAGCAGAGCAATTATCTTTTTCCAGTCATAAAGATCAAAATGCACCTAATTTAATATTTTTTATTTTCAGGGTGCCTATTCTTAAAAATGTGTTTGCCTGTTTGCATTGACAAACCCATAAATTCTAGACAAACTTTCATTTAGAAATAATCAGGGCTGTAATTAAAAAGAACTGATACTTAGTATTTACCTCTTTTCTCTCACAGTCACAGATTGAGAGGTGGGTAAGAAAATACATATTTGTATCTTTGTAAATAAATATAATAACACCTGGATAATAGCTAGTGATAATATTAGTAGACCACAATGTGCTTTTACATCTTACAGCTGTTATTGTCCAGATGTATACAAACCTCAGAAAAGAGTTCTTAACAGCATTTCACAGCTCTGTCTGTTGATGACAGCTGTGACAAAAATATAAAATATTGATTCTGAGAATGTTGCCTGTCAACATTTTCCACTTTTTCTGGCAATAGAGTGGTTGATGTATTGTTCCTGTTTCAGAGGCACTGCAGGTTCTGGGTGGGCAGGCTGTTTCCATGGGAGTGCAGTGTATTGCACAGTGGCCTCTACTCTGGTGCTATGTGCACTCATCCATATCTTCCTTCATGTTTTCTTTGAGCTTACAGTCTGCTCTTGACCTGCAGGATTCCTGAAAAGGAATCATCCTTTTCAGAAATCCTTCAGAGGAGGGCTTTCAAGGGAATACTTTGACTCTGCAAAATGGTAGTTGACCTCTTTCATGGTGTTGTGTGTTGTTGTTGTACTGCTCTTGTACTGAACACTGAGAAATTATTTGATTGGTTTTGCAGCAAAATATTTAAATGTGTAGATGCTCCACATTGCAAGGACAGTGTGGACTGTGCATCCTTGTCGTGTAGGATAAGACTGTGGATGCACCACTCAATCCTAAAAAAATAATAGATTCTATAGAAGTATCATATTGAAGATAAGCCACAAGATTTGCTACACACTTTAAGTGCTAGAAAAGGATTTTGGTTCTGCATGACATATAGGTTTCCTCCACAGACCAAAGACCCCATTCTTTATATCTGAATGCAAGGACATGAAAATCTATCCACACAGAGACCTTTGAATTTAGAAAAAAAAAAAGAAAAAAAATAATATGTCCTGGACAAAAAAAGTGAAGGAAGGATTATCAAGGTGTCATGGCTAACTCATTGCTCATACATTATTAAGATTTAACCTTAGAAAACTTAATGATTCAAATATATCTATCTTAAAAATAGAAAACCCAGTTTAGTTTAAAATTATTAGAAAAATGTGATGGGATTTGGTAACAAGTCAGTTTGAATGCATTATAATCCACTGGTTCTGTGTTTTTTCAATACTTGAGAAGTTTTGAAGAAGAAATTTGGCATGCAAAAGTATGATACGGTAGCTGTATGCACTATTTGTGTGGGAAGGTTTTGTTGTAAATAGTGTTAGGTTACATCCAACTTATCTGAGGGCTGAAGCAATCAGAGAAAGGAGGCAAGTACAGAAATTCACAAAGATTTGAGTTAGAGACAGTCCTGCAGCCTTAGATTGGTGAGTGCAGTTCTAACCTTACCTACTTTGCAAGTCTTTATTTGGACAATGTTTGGTACACTGAAAAGTATTTTCTCAGCCTGAAGAAACCACGAAAAATGCTGCTATTACTAACTACAGAAGATTTTATATTACATAGAGTTTAGGCTCTGAATGATGCATCTAATAAAAGCAAAATGAAACATACTCTTATTTTAAGAGAAATTTTTGATATTTCCCCTGGAAGAATTTATATGGTATCCAAAGTCCTGCTGTGCAGAGTCAGAGGTGACTCCATTGTGACTGAGTGGATATTTAGGCACTGTATCTTCCATTTAAGACTGCTTTTTTCACAGGTCCCTGGAGATCCCAGTTGGTTAGGCTTTTCTAGATGACAATGCACCATGGAAAAAGTACTGTGCTTATCACAGAAACCCCAGTCAAGTAAATTTAAAATATATCTGTGAGAGGAAATACTTATGGTAGAAGTGCCTTTTGATTAGAAAACATGTGCAGGAAGTTCAAATTCACCTCAGCTGCAGGCAATTTGAATCTGCTCCTCTGATTTACCATAGGATGCCTTTATCATTAATCTGCTGCCTCTTTCATATTTCTGTTGAAGCTGGACCATCAGATGCAGGAAAAAGTGCAAAATATCTGGTCACTAAATCTGATCTTGTTTATTGTGGTTTCTCTCTAGATTAAGTATTTGCTGCACCAAGATCAGTGGATTGGGAAAAAGAAGCAAATAGAAACCCAAACTCAACAAAAAGCCTAATGTAACTTCAGATCTCTGGGTTACTCATTTCTTGTTCCTGGGTTGCCTATTTCCCTGCTCCCATCCCCTTGTCCTCAGTAGTAAGTAGATTACTAACTACTCTTTTCTGATAGTTTAAGTCTTCACTTTTCAATCTTTGCCTCTGGGTGATGTACTTTGATCTCCCTTTCCCTTTTCATTGTGGGACCATGTAAGAGCCCAAAGAGACACACAGCTACAAATGCAGATGGTAGGAGAGGAGAAATGGAAATGGTAATCTCCAGTGTGAGTAGATGAGGTGTGCAATACAAGAAGGCAGGGCATCTTGATGCTGACATCTGTGTAACCTTGAGCAGAGCTGCTGAGTTAGTTCACCTCCTTGTGTCCCAAGAAGGTAAATGGTCTTCATTTGGAAAGATGACCAAGGACTATTAACATCCACTAACCAAGATTTCCTTGTTCACTCTTAGTTTATTGCTTGTGTAATGCTTTCTGCTAAGTCTTTGAAAGATGAGATTCTGGCATATGCTTCACTGAAGAGTTAAATGGTGTATAGAAGGACAAAGGAGGATTTCATACTGTGGGCTATAGAATCTCCATGCACCATTACATTGCAACTGAAGCACAGGACTTATAGGATATATATCTAATTTGAGAGGCTGCCCTGTTAGCCTGTTATCTGTTTGCTCATTGTGGAGTGAAGGTATCCTATCCTATTCTACCTGAAGTATTTAGACTAAACCAAAGCTCTGAGCATCTTCAAAATTCTGTCTAGCCAGAAAAAAGGGCATTTATCAAGCTGCTTGCACCTTCCGTATCAGAGAGACTATAAAACTCTTTAAGGCCATCACTATGTATCTTGACATCTCTAAGTTCTACCACAATAAATAAAAGAACATGAGTAGAAGTCTTCATTGTTCAAGAACTTAAAGCCAGACAACCTTACAAGAAGTTGAGCAGAGCCATCTTCTTTGTTTTGACAAGGTTTTCCTCCAGAATGAACGATGAGAAAGTCCCATTAAATGGTAACTTTTCCCTTCCACTTTGATCCATTTCCTCTGTCAACCTGAGAGCATTGGAAAATCCTCTCCTCAACATGCCATCTTGCAAGTAACCTGGCAGTCAGATCTAGGCTCTCTGCCAAAGATGGTCCTTGGCTTTACTCTACTATTTGTTTCAATAAAACTTGTGTTTCATAAAGTGAACCCAGTGTGTAGAACATAAATGTTCAAAAATTTAGACTTTGTTTTTGCATTCCCAGGTGTGAAGAAAGTTTGATGAGTTAGAAAACAGCTGAGCAGCCTTCCCATGTGTAGAAAGGTATAAACAGGCAGGTCACAAATCCTTTTGTTCTTTTTCATGAACACATATTAAATGAGTTTCTAAAACTAATGGTGCAATTGTGCAATAGTTGACATATTTCTCATATCTCATGAACTAGAAGTCAGCCAGCTGACTTTTGTAGCCTTCAAAACCATTCATCTATCATTCTGGGTATTGATCTTTGTGCATTGTAGGGAAGTTTCCATCACGGAAATATAGCAGAAAACATTATTTCAATTATTTGCCCTAAGCTGCACCAAACTTTTGGTTTGTTGTTAGATTTCAAGGGTTGATGCATTGGTCAATCAATTAAGATGGATTACCAACAATTCCCTTTGCAGTTCATTTCAGTTCTACCAGTGTTGGAGGATACAAACCAGAGTGAACACTAATATGATATACTTTTACAGGCTGCAAACACAAACCAATATTGCTATCTTCATTCAATTCCTCTGGAAAGGAATGGAAAATAAATGTAGCAATAAGTCTCTCACATGTCATGTGTTCCTTTACTGGTGACTGAAGGACATTTTACATCTTTCACTTTTGCACTGACTGGCTACCAGCTGTCCTATAATCTTCCACTTGCAAGTTGCTGTTGTGATATTGTCAGAATCAGTGAGCCTCCAGTGATAGCAAAATACTGTTTGCAGCCATGCCTTGCAGCTATTAAAGTCTTCAAGAGGATCTGGATAGAAACTAAAACTAAGCTAAATGGGAAACTTCACAATAAAATTTTTAGTGCCAGTGGAAGGAGTTGGTGTCTCCTTGCTGCTGTTCACTCTTGCCCTTGGAATGGCCCTCTGGGCTGGCTTGGCAGAAATGTTTGTGCTAGCTGCTGTGCGGTGGGCTGAGCTGGGGAAGGAAGAAGGTGGCAGAAGGCCAAAAGAGAAAAATGTCTGGGAAGTTGGTGGTGTCAGTTACCCAGGGAAGTTCAAGCAGTTTCACTGCTGAAGTTTTAGCCACAGCCCTAGAGTTCAGTGTTTAGGTTTTCTGGCAGATCAGGTTTCAGGTTTTCTGTCAAGACACAATCAGATACATCTGGGTCAGAGCCTGGAAACAGTTCCTGTCTGGGTTGGGTTTGACTTGGCCGTAACTAAAACCACAGGAGCTCTTTCATAGAACCAAGTACTTGGAAAGGAATCAGACTGAGGTTCAAATCTTGGCTTATCTTAAAGCGATGCTATCTTTAGTATAAGCTTCTTTTTTGTGTCGCATTTTGCATGTGCCCCCCTGATTAAGGGGTTATACAAGAGGTAGAGTTAAAAACAAAAATGTTCTCCTGCTATTTACAGGGTGCAAAAACTATTCCAAAACCAAATCAGTGGCACTTGCAGTGCTAGTAGAAAAGCCAATCTGTGCAGCAGCATGCACAAGATAACTTGCTGTCACTCTGTATAAACTTGGCAATTTACTTAAAAGAATGTAATTCAAACTATTCATTTAGTAAATACCACAGATTTCCACTGAATATTAGTGAGTTGATGAGCCCAATTTAGTTAGACATTATAATTAATTGTTCCAAAAATGCCCAAACAAAGGGGTATAATCAAATAATCAATTATCCAGGGGCTTTTAATTGAGACAGCTACTTCTATTTTTTATTTTCAGCCTTTCAGAAGTTTAGGAATCCATTTTAATGATCAGAAAATTGTATCCATGTTTATGGAGACATAGACACTTTAAAACAAGGACAAAATTCATGCCTAGTTTAAATGTATGTCATAGACTGGCATATATAAGAAAAATACTCCATTTACTCTACTTTTTAAAGTTAATGATGTGTGTATATAATAACTTAAAATCTAATGTCCTCAAGTGCTAGCTATGGATTTTCCAGAGCAGCTGGATACAAGATGCATGGTAATTCAGAGAGCAGCTGGACTTTCCTCTGCTGTTGTGAATAGATGGGATTTAAATGGAAGGTTGCTACCTACTGCCAAACAAAATTTTCAAGTGTTGTGTTCTCCTGGGATGTTTTGATTGAATTAAGAGGTTTCAGCTAGTTCAGTCAGTGAGATGCAATGGGTTGCAAAAGGTTCTGTTCTCCACACATTATTGGACACAATATGTAGGTTTTTGTTCATTTTAAAGCCTGCAAGTGTAAATTCCTAAAGTACTATAAGGATTGTGTGAGCTTTAAAAGTCATATTAGATATTTCCATACATTAAAAAGACATCTAAATATTGGACTGTCCTCACATACTACATTATGTATTTTTCTAACCCCAAATTAGAATGTTTTTTCAAGAAAAAAAAATCTGTATGACAAAAAGCAAGAAAAATGTTACTTATAGTAACTGCAAGTGTCTAGAGGAAAACATGCTGAACTTTTAAATTATTTTATTCTCAGCTCTCATCCATGCTGCAGGACTTCACTGTCTTTATTCTTGCTGGATTGCTTTATCCCCAAGTATGAGTTTATTATTCCAATTTTTACACATTTGAGTTCATGTCATTTTTTGGACTGAAATCTTTACCATCACTTCTGTTTACTCAGCATGAATATATGGTACATGCAGTAATTCAGTTTAGCCTTATCAGACATGGGATCCCATGGTAACAGTGGGAAATATCTTCATTATTAATAATATTATGAGTACAGAATATGACTTATGGAAGTTGTATGTATATGTTTGTGGAGTTTCTCCAGTGTTATCTGTCCTCTGCTAATTAGAATTTAGCTGACAAAGACATGGAATGAAAACTATGGAGGACATTTTTGTTCCAACTGTTAATTACAGTCAGCTCTTGTAATGTGTCTATAGTGGACATTGCAGCACAGAAGAGATGCATAAAAGCTCAGCTTTAAATTAATGTGCTAAGATAATAAAAAGAATTTAGCCATTAAATTATGGAACTTCATGTAAGATTCCCAAAGACAATGAACTAGGAAGGCTAAGAAAAGTGAAAAATTAATCTTACCAAAATTGGATAGAATCTAGAGATATTCTGGCTGATTTGCTGTCACATGGTGTTATTGTTGCTCTGTCTGCTCCATACCATCACAGCCTGGAGGAGAGTAATATAAATCTTCCATGAATTCAATTGAACTGCTTTCCTGTGGTACCAATCTACAAGAAGCTTGGAAATGGATTAAGTGCAATGCATTGAAATTTTGATCACCTTCCACATAACTGAAATCACCAGGAGTATTGGGAGCTCAGCTTCTCCTGGGCTAATATCAAGAAGGAGCTGAATTTTCAGCTCAGATAGGCTTGAATGCACAGCACAAATATTCAGTGGTGAACTGCACATGTTCCTGCCACGTGTTTTGCATGTAGCAACGTTTGGGAGGAAGTGGAAAGTATTTTGTCAGTGTTTTTGTTTTATTCAACTGCACTTTTGTCTGTTATGTTACGGGAGAGAGAAATTAGATGTAACATATCTTCAGCCATGGGTAACATATCTTCAGACATGAAGGAATTCCTTCATGCCAATGCTGCATTTATACTATGCACACTGTGCTCTTCTGCATCTGAAGTAAGCAGAGAAAGTGGATTTCCACTATTTATTTATCTCTGTCCTGAAGAAACAGCCACAGAGGCACACCAGAAGTTATTCACATCCTGAATCTGGTATGCAGTTTGGAAAGCACACCTTACAGACAAACTCTGAGCCACAGCACGTGCTGCTGGTACTTATTTAAAAAAAGTCTATGTCAAATAATAAATGTCCAACAAAACAAAAAGGAAAGGCTGGAAGAAGACCTCAAGAAAAGATACAGCACATCTTGATGGCATCAATTTGTAGAGATGTTCCCACCATCAGTCTCAGAGGCTGTCCAAGGAAGCTGTTTCTTTTTCCAGTATCCAGAGGATCTCAATAGGGAATGAAAACAGTTGTTTCTCATCTATTCCTGGTAAAATTTCAGAAAGTTTGGGCCCCTGGGTTAAACAATTCCTAGAGCTAATACTTATAACTTCCACACGCACACCCCCCCCGCCCCGCTTTTATTAAACAAAATCTTTTCAGTATCTCTCAGGCTAGAATGAATTTATGCTCAGCATGAATACTATTCCCTGCCTCATACATCAGTGGGAGCAGGAGCAGAGCTTGTGTTGGAACCGTTGGAAATATTGGCAGTGACCTTGGAATTCAATAGCTTTGAGTCCTACAGGCAAATTATAGCATACAGCAGAAACACCTACTGAACTGGTGTAGTGGGTTGAGGCTGGCCCAGTTCCTGGCACCCACCAAAGCTGCTCCCTCATTCACCTCCACAAACTGGACAGAAGAGAAAAAATTTAACTAAGGGTTCATGAGTTAACATAAGAACCAGTAGAGATTTCACATCAAATACCATTACAGGTAAAACAGGCTCTACTTAGAGATGAAATGAATTTATTACTAACGATATCAGAACAGGATAATGAGAAATAAAATAACACCTTCCCCCTCTCATTCCTACTTCCCAGCTCTACCTTCTCTCCCAGCAGCACAGGGAGACAGGGAATGGGGGTTATGATCAGTCCATCCCCTGTTGTTTCTCCTGCTATTGAGGGAGAGGATTCCTTACCCTGCTCCACCATGGGTTCCCTCCCACACGAGACAGTTCTCCATGAACTTTCCCAATGTGATCCAACTCATGGGCAACAGTCCTCCCAAAACTGCTGCAGCCTGGGTCACTCTTCCACAGGGTGCAATCCTTCAAATGCAGGCTGCTCCAGCCTGGGAGCAGGGCCCCACTCTACATGGGTCACAGACTCCTCCAGGCATCCACCTGCTCCAGTGTGGGCTCCTCCACGGGCTGCAGGTGGATCTCTGCATCCCCTATGTATCTTCATGGGCTGCAGGGGCACAGCTGCCTCACCATGGGCAGCACCACAGCCTGCAGGGGAATCCCAGCTCCAGTGCCTGGAGCACCTCCTGCCCCTTCTTCTGCACTGACCTGGGTGTCTGCAGAGTTATTCTTCTCACATGTTCTCATCCCGTTCTTCTCTGGCCACAATTAAAATTGCACAAGCCCTTTTTGTTTTCCTTTCTTCCTAAATCTGTTGTCACAGAGGCTTTACTACTGTGATACCACTGTGTTTCTAATTGGCCCAGACTTGGCCAGTGGCATTTCCATCTTTGGAGCTTCCAGGGATTGACTCTGCTGGATGTGGAGGAAGCTTTCAGGAGCTTCTCACAGAAGCAGCCCTTGTAGCACCCCTGCTATCAAAACCCAGGCCATACAAACCAAATACAGTTGGATATCTAGTGATTTCTTCTTTAAAGGGGCAAGCATCATTTATAAAATTAGCAGTCAGGATATAAAAACTAAGGAAAGAGAACATGATGGAATTTTGACTTTTCTCTGGCTCATTTGGCAAGTTTCAGTCATTAAGTTAAAATAGGTGCAGTTAATTTTGTGTTACTGAAGGAGGTGGTCATTTCATGATGTTCATTCTTCCTTGTGTTCTGCTTCTGTGCTTCTGAGATAATTCATCTGTCTCTCACTTGTTAGGAAAAAGATGAAAATTTTGTAGTTCAGGAATACAGTTTTGACTTTTTTTAATCCACTTTGCCCACATCCCTTCCAATAAGAACCAAATAAGGGATTTTACTGTCAAAATAAGGATGAAAATGGGGAAGACCAAATAGAGCAAAATTAATTAATTCAACTTGTGGGATAAAAACCACTGTGATGCTGATTATTTCTTAATGGTTCAGCTACAGTCACTGAATGTAACATTACCAGAAAGATTCGTAGGTCTGTAAACAGTTTTGGAAATATAACTGACATTAATGTTTGCCTAATATTAATTGCCATTACCAAGTGTTTAATGGTTGTAAAGGACTTGGAAGAAAATGGTAAGACACTCATTGGACTGAAGGGGCAAGGGTTACACAGACCCTCCTTTTCTGGATATACCAGCTAGCTGTGGCAAGCAGTTCCAGGGATGCTGGAGAAGCCATCAAAAGGATACAGACATGGCACTTGTGACCCTCAGGCCAAGTCACAGCTGCCCATAAAACAGAGGTCTTTGTTACCCTAAATGCACGTCCAGGTCTTTTTTCTGATGCAACACAGGGCATTACTATGTCTGAGATATCTTGTGCCTGAATCTTGAACAAACAAATTCCTTATTAGGAGAAGTGGTACTGCACAGACCAATCCGTGTGATGTATCGTAAAAGGTGTTGCCAGAGCCTTTGAAATAAATGTGAAAAGAAACAGCTGACAGTTCAAAACTGAATTGCAAATCTTCTAGCCCTCCAAAGTTACAAATATGCAAATCTTATTACACATCTCCTGACTGACTACATTAAGGTGATTCATGAAGATACAGAGAATTCATCCCTGTCAGCTGGGGCCAAGAAGGACAAATTGCCCAGAAACAGCCTATTATGCTTGCTCTTTTACTCTTAAAATGACAGCTGACATTTATTTCTAAGATGCTATAATGCACAAGGGAAGATAACATTCTCTGCTATTATTGAGCTGTGAACACCTGCATTCAATAGTCATTTGCATATCTCCTCTTTAATTCAAGGATTGAGATTCCCTTTATAAATATTTACCAATTAAGCAGCTCAAAAAACTAAGCAGTGGAAACATATTGTTATATTTTATAGTTGTGCAAAGAGTACAGATAGCTTAAAGGATTTATCCATAGTTTTATCAAAGGTCAAAGGAAAGTGAAGTGCCAGGACTGGGGTGTTTGACTGTATATAGGCTTCAGCCAGTCCATTTTTTATATATATATTTCTCCATGAGTGATATACTCACAAAATGGAGAAGTCATTTTTCAGGTCAAGCCTTACATGCTTATAGATTTTTTTAATAGAGATGTGGCTATTTTGACCCTCCAGTCTGACCTCTTGTGGAATACAGAGGGTTTCCATGAATAGTTCTTGCTTCACCAGGGTCTGTCATGGACTACAATATTTCAAGAGGAAAACAAAAACAACAATGAAAAATTACAGCTCCCTCAAAACAGAGTGATTCTTTGAAGGTTCTGTCAGTGGAGAATCTACTCTACCCCTGTTAGAGTTGTGGCACTGTTTAGGACCTTTACTGTTAAAGCATTTGCTTTTTTTCTCTGAACTTCAATTTCTAAACATTATCTGCTTCTTTGCTAACAGAATAATTTCACAGATTTCCAGTTTGTGAATGTTGTAACTGATACTGAACTTACCTGTGTTTTTTTCCCCCAAGAATATTGATAAGTATTTAGATTTATGGTTGTGGATATTTTTATTATATTTACAAATTTCTGATCTCCTTATTAAATCATATTAAGTTATGACAGATCTGTTGGTAAAGATGTGTTAAGTTACACAAGATGGATATTTCCTTTTACTTTTGCCTCTAAAATTTATTTTCCTGCTGTTCACGAATCTTGAGACAAAGATTACAGATGTTGATTTTGCTTCTCAGAGTTAGTCATTGACTTGGATATTTGTCATATCCTTTTAGAGTTCTCTCACCTCAGATAAACAGTGTCAGGATTGAGTATCTCTTCAGTGAAGACATTTGAGCTGTTAATTCTCATTATTTTTATTGAAATGTCTTCTTGTTTGTGTCTTATTATTATTTTCCCCATAAGGACCTTAACTAGAACTCAGTGAACAATGGGAAAAAAAGAGCATCAATTATAAATTATTTTGTCCTGTGTTGTCTTGTGTTTCCTTCTGAGAAGGTTAGAATGCAAATACTTGAGGAAAAGTGATGCTGAGAGGAATGATTCAGGGCAAGCAAGATTTCAGTTGTGAATCTTGGAATTTAGAATTGGTATGATGGTAAGCTGCATATGCAATGTGCTTTGATTTCTGTTCCTTTACTGGACAGTGTATGCAGCTATTCAGCATAATGAACTAGAAAAACCAGTGAACAAATTTGGATGTGTTTAAAGGGTGTTCATTACTCACAACTGACAGCCAGGTGAAATACACATTACAGTGAAATTTTGCATTCAGTGGTACTACTTCATATGATTCTAATTCAGATTTAAAGCCCAAGTGCTGATATAGTTCCATGTAAGAAATACATTTCTGACTTTGCTCTGTTTGTTGCTAAAAACAACAGTAAAGTAAAGTAGTCAAAAATCATAGAAGAAATACTAAATTACAGATCTTTTTCTGCCTGCTAATCCATGCTTACTTGCTTCAGTTGTGTCTGAGTATTGCCAATGAGTATATTAAAATACAGAGAATGCAGTGCACACCTATGGAAGAAAGAACTGATGTAAGTTATATGCTCTTAGTGGATCCCCTAATGTCCATAAGAGTCTGGTTCATTATAATTATTCTTTTGTATTTTAATAATCATGACCACCTGGACATATGTTAGAGAGGACAGCCTATCTTTTTCTGTGCCATAATCAAGGATGAGGATCAGCACTTAACTCTCTCATTTGAGAAATTCAAAACTGTTTAAGAGGATTAATTTGTTTTTACAGCACAGCTGCTTCATAGGATGAGATGATTCTTTGCATTTTTTTGAGAAAGGAAACATATTTGGTTAGATAGCTGTTGACATAGTACATGTAACCTCATCCACACTTTTCTCTGTCCAAACATCAGGTTCAAACATTTTCCCTCATGCTACTTATAAAATAAAATGTTCTAGGACAAATTATTACATTAGCTGTTGTCCTGTTATATCATAAGATTAATGATCTTAAAAGAGCTGTGATCCTAAAATAAATGTGATTCAAAACAACAACAGTGACATGGACACCTCTGCGCAGGCATTCTTGCATGAAGCTACATGATTCCTCTCGGAGTAGAAGAGATTGCATAGAAATGTACAAACTCTTCTCCTTTCAATCTTGTCTTTTAAGCTTTAATGCACTTTTAATATGCAGTGGTTGTGTATGTGGTTTCTGTGCCTGTACAAGGGCTTTGCCAAGAAACTGGCTAAGTTCTGTGAGACTGGTGTATGGATGAATGTTGAACTACAACAGAATTTTTATTTTTACCACCTGTTTGAATTTGAAGTCAGTTTTTCAGCCAGGGCACAGGGAAGGACAAAAAGGTCAAACTTCCTATGCAGCATGCTGCAAAGGTTAGAACACAGACACCCCATCCAAGGAACATTTCACTGTCTGAATAACCTTGCAGTGTTCTGCAGTCACAGCATCCAGCATAAAAACTCAGGTGGATATATACCTGAGTAAGGGTAGAAGACCCAAATTTATTCTTTGATCAATGAAGAATTCACATATTTTCTTCAGTATCTCCTCCAAGAGCTACATGGAAGAGCCTGAAAAAACTCAGTTAAGGTCTGTAAAGACATCTGGAGATGGAAAAGTGTTTATGAAAGCTAAATTCATATGAAGGTTATGACTATGTTTTACACATGGGCCACATTAACAGGTGCAAAAGTTGAGAATGGAATTACAAGAGTGGTAACAAAAGCTATATGTGCATAGTGCCTTTATCCAGGACATACAGAGACATCTATTACAGAGTTAGGTTCCCACCTCCTTTTGCCAGTATATTTTTAAAGAAGGTTAATATCTCCAACCAAGACATTCTGGGATTCATAGGAGGAGTTACTCCATGAATTAGCTGATACACAAGAAAGCAGTGAAAAAAAATACTGAAAGGATGGAGAAACATACAGCCAAAGTAATGAGCATTGAGTAAGACTAGAAACATTAATGAATGATAGGAGTTATAGATGAAGCAAATGTAAGTAGAAAATGGAAAGGGACAAGATAAATCTTATTTTCTAGGGAATTTTAATCTTCACCAAAACACTGTTTTTTTTCTGTGGCATCGGCCAAATCATTAAGCTTTGTTTTTCTGTGTCCTCATTGATGAACTGGCCAAAATGGGCAATCAGATACCCATAATTCCCTCTCTAAGGAAGGTAACAGTATCTGCTAAGTGTTTGGGGGAGAGATTGGGATTGGAGTAGGTACAGGGCTGGGTTCTAGGGAATGTCCTCATGGCAAGCAGCCTCTGTCACTCACCATGGTGTCTGCAGAGTTAAATGCAAAAGAGGTGCTGGGTGCTGGCCCTTGAGTCCAAGTCAGTGCTGTTCACAACAGGACTGGGTGCGTGCACCCTCGGGGACATGAGGGCTTTCCCTATAGGACACGAAATGAACGACAAGCACACAGTCGAGTTCAGGGGCAGGAAGAGTGAAGTTTATTTTCTGACTCCAACTTATATAGATTTCTGACAATAACCATGGATTGGAGGATGAGGTTGCCAGCTCTCCAACCTTGCTGGCCAAACTAGCAGTCCATGGTTTGTCTCCTCCTTAGAGAAAGAAATGAAAACAAAAAGGAAAGGTTACAATAACATTACTTGTTTACAAGAAAATCTGTGAGAAACTCCATTGCAAAAATGCAAACATCAGAAGGCTGAAAAAGATCAGGGCAACAGAGGGCCTTTCCAAGGTGCCTCATGGAGACTTCAGCAGAGGATTGTGAGTCAGGATGGCCCAAAATATTTCAAACATTGTGGTGGTGTATTTTTTTAGCTTTTTCATGTCTGTTAGTTATTGTTAAGTTTTGTAAAATGGCTTTGCCCTGTGTACCCCTTCCCAAAGCTTACTTTTGGTTTTTCCCAAAGTTTGTATCTGTCAGTAATAAGTTGCCACCCCCTGGGGCCCTGTCATTCACCCCAAGGCTTCTCCCTGTGTTCTAGAAAGTTCAGAGAAGCTGGTTGAGTAATTGGCCGTGTACCAGCCCCCCCTCCCTACCCCCTGTCTCTACTGGTGATAACTCTTGTCTGTCCCATCCTGAACCATCCCCTGTGTTTCTGCTATTGGACTTGCTATTGCTATTCCCACCCCTGGGATACACCTCCCTTTAAAACACAGGGGCAGGGGATGGCACAGGGCTCTCCTGAGGGGTTTTTCACTGAGCAAGGCCCCTTGCCCTTGTTGTTTTCCAGCTATGGACAATAAAAGCTGATATGTAAAACCCTCAATGGAGCCACCCTTTCTGCACCTCACCACAGTTGTCTCTGATGTTGTCTTTGGGTGAAAAGAACTCACAGGTACCTCAGAAGTAGAGCAGCTACAGACGGGACCTTCTGATTTGTCTCGGTGCCAGGGTCAGCTGAGGCATTCAGAACAAAGGCATGGAGACAAAGCAAAATCTTTGCTGCTGGATTTTTATTTAAACCTGTATCTTCTGGTGAAATGCAGCGAGGGGAAAGTCAACCACATTCTACTAGGGAGCCCAATAAAAGCTTTTCTGGCACTAGCTCATTCGGTCCATTGCCCCAGCATCCCTGTGAGTTTGTCCTTCCCTGGTGAGGGAACATAATCCATGAGCTCTGCTGCAGCTCTAGGAACCGTGGGCAACAGAGCCTGGGGCAGCAGCACACATTCAGAGCTTCCACCCCAGCCTTGCTTCATGCCTGACTCTGCTCCCTCTGGAGCCTCCCAGCAAATGGAGCTGCTCCAGGACAAGGCTCCTGCCCAGTCCTGAGCCCACTGCAGGGGCTGTGCACAAAGGGGATCCCTGTTGTAGATGGCAGGGGTTTGGATCTGCCAGGGCCATGCTGAGCCCCTAGACCCCTCAGCAGAATGGGTCACTCAGGTTTGGCCTCTGCAATGGCCCAGTGGCTGAGCTGGGGATGCCCAATGGCTGGCAGTCAGCACCAGCTGGGAAGGGATGGGCTCTTTTAAGGAAAAATGTCTTGGACGGAGGTGAGTGTAGTGCCTAGCCTTGCCCCTTCTCCTGGGCTGCTGTAGGCAGTGTGTGATTTTGGCTCCCGCTGGTGCATGTGGGAGTAGCTGTGTAGCAGGAGGTGGATGGAGCCATTCTGCAAATCTGGTGTTGGTCTGTGGCAGCTGGAGCTCTTTGGCTGCAAAGGGTGCTCCAAGATCCCTTTGGCAGTGAAAATGGGACCTTCCTTGCTGGCAGAGTGATGAGCAACTCGGGGCTTTTTTTAACACAATCGGTGAGGATTGTGTGGATAATTTGTTTGGATCCCCACCTCCAGACTGCAATCGAAAAGGAGAACTGTATCTGCTGATCTGTGACCTCTCTGTCCTTGTAAAATGATCACACTGTGGGGCTGGCCATCTGGGCACAGCAGATCCCCTTGGAGATGGATACTGGCTCATTCTGGAAAGAGAATGGGTGACTGTATTTTGAAGCACACTTTTTAAGAGAGTTGTGAGCTTTTTCACAGCTCAATAAGCATATTGAGAGGCTTATTAAAATAATAACAGCACATTTGTTAATAATTAATCACTGGCATTAATAGAGGGATTTTCAGCCAAAGATGCTGAAGTTCTTTCCAAATTTCACTGGCCAAAATTGCTAACAGTAAGGAATTGCCAAAATTGCCTAATCCATCATCACGTATTGCCACCCCTGACAGCTATTTAATTGTTCACCACATAGCAACTGCTCAGTAGCAATCAGATAGGTGCAGAAAGCAAGGACTTTGCTGTATGTTCAAGAAAAGCTCAAAAAGCAGTAGGTGAAGGGATGTGGATATCAGTCCAAGATGGACTTGGTCATGTATTAGCCTCCCCATTTTTATTTAGGTCCATTAATGAATCTCAGTTTATAAGCTGTAGCATTGTGGATTTTACATGCCACTTGAGTTGGATGGTCCCTGCTAGCAAGGTGGTGCAGAAAGATGTGATGTATTCAGAGCTACCACTGTCATAATTTCCTGCTGAAGGTTGGCATTCACACTAACCCTGAGAATCCTTTGGATTCTTTCAGGTGTTTAAACACATTGATCACGATGTTGCAACAAAGCCTTGACCTACAGCCTGAATATTTAATTTCAGCTCTGTTCTCTGATTTTATTGCCTATTTCTCATAGCCTAAATTGTCTTATAGTGATCTCTGCTGACTGTAGAATAAGACCAGATGTCTAATTTATGTACCTCAGTTAAATGCCTAAAAGATAGTTGATATGAATCCAGCTAAAATGCTTGTGAGTGTTTTATTGCATCTGTCTACCTTAGTGATGTTACACCTGTTTGTATCTGAATGTATCTGCAGCCTCTCCATATTAAATACAGGAAATTTATCCTCATTATGAAATCTCTCTTGAGAGTCCATTGCTAATGAAATTGCTTCATATTTATTTTTGAAGTTGTATATAAACAACTAGCATTATTAGTATACAATTACCAGAGAGTAATCACAGAATTACTGTAAACATAGTCTACAAAACATACTGCAAATTAATATTCATGCATTTCTTAATCTGCCATTTGGAGGAAAAGCATAAATCCAATCTAGACTTCATCACAAAGGAATAATATCACCAGGGGAAACTGGGATGTTTTGTACTTCAGAGTAATTAAATGGAAAAGTCCTGTGACTCTTTCCACAGCTCTGGGGGTGCAACTGCTGTGGCTGCTGATGCACAATTCGGCAGCACATTGTGTCAGTGATAAGGAAGAGAAGAAAAGCACTATTTAGACATGCCTCTGTGCAGAGATATTGCAGCATTCAATCAAATGTTTGCAGCTGACTCCAACAATGTTGTTTGACAGCCTGGTATTTGCAGGAAGTCTAAGGTTAAGGATAGTTAAAAGAATATGTTTGAATTCTGCCATTAACAAACAACCGTAGGTCTTTTGTTGTCTAAAGGAGAAAGAAATAACTGAACTCATAGAACCAATGGCTCAGAAATCCATTTTATGCAGCTCGTTCATGTCTGCTCTGCTTAGATTATGTTTTTACACATTCTTCTCACAACTGGAAATAGACTAGAACTGTAAAATAATGGGAATGATTAAAGAGTTTCTATTTCATGAATATGATATTTGAGGGTGACTTTTAATTACTCATTTTTAGATGTCCAGAAACGGCTAAATGACCATAAGTATAGAGTTAATAGAAGATGTAAAGATGTAACTCTTGCATAACCTAGAAGTGGAAAACTGAAAATTTAGAATTCAAATTGAGATGAATGAAACCAGGAGTCACTTTTGAAAATTTAACTTATACGTAGTCAAATAGAAAGAGTGGCAAAGGAGATTTTTGTGATGCTACTAAATTTTTTGAGAGTTTAGAAGAAACAGGAGGAGAAAACAGTGATCATTCTTCTGCTTTTTAAAATGACATTGTTCTAAGTGTTGTCATCACTCTTATGTGCCCATTTCTGCAGAGGTTTAAGTATTTATATATTTAAGGAAAGCCATGGTGCATGACAAGCTATTTGGGACCAAAGATATTTCAGGAATAAGTCTGGTTTCCACAAGACTACAATTGTAAGGACTCACTTGCTAGAAAGGTGATAGCACCACAAGCAGTGCTAGCACAAGTGACCACCCTGTACCCTGGTTATTGCAGGTCACACACACTCCTGTACTTCCAACTCCTACATTTATTTCTCTCACAGATGAAAAAACAAATTGTGGTGTTGAACAGATGCTAAGAAACTGTGCATATGGGGGTTTTTCCCCCCTCTTTTACTTGCTTTCTCATTGCATTGTTTCTCATACTACACTGGACACAGAACCGTATGTTACCTTGTGGTCTGGGAATGTGTTTGAAAGAATAAGTGTCATTTTTACAGAAATCCTAACAAAATTAAATGCAATCATGACAAAGCCCTTTTTTCTTCCTGCCCACAAAAACCAGCATTCTTCCATTTCTTATTACTTCTGCCTGTCTCTTAATCTGTGCCCAACAAATGAGGCAGAACATTCCCACTGAATAATGTCTCCTTACATAGATAAGGCTTGTAGTTAGGAACATTTTAATAGAGGTCAGATTTAAAGAGAAAAAAATGGAGATTAAGCAAGTAAGACTAATATATATTTTCCAAACATATTTTAAATGAGAATACAATGAAGCAGAATGATGCTGCATATAAGACAGTAAGAAGTGGAAGGCATTTTCTAGTACCAAGTTGTACAAGGGGTAGGTTCTTGCTGCAGTAATTGTGAAGGGGTAAAAAGGAAGGAGGTCTGACCAAAACCTGTTTTGACTACCAAGGTCACAGGAACCATAATGGACCACATTTTTGAAATGTCCAGTGAAAGAGTGAAATTGTTTAACAGGGAGTCTGAGGCATTAAGAGAAGAAGGGCAGAATATTGGCTTATAATGCTAATAAAAATTGATATGTGGCTTTCATTAACTTGTGTTTCTTTATGCAAATCCTTTGGGGATACTTTATGCTTGATGATATAGAATTTTATCCTTTTTATATCTAAAGATGTGGTCACAAAGGTTCTATAGCTTATGCGCCAGAGATAGTTTAAATGTGAATTCTGGAAAACAGATAATGCAGGAAAGATAAAAAAACTTAAGAGTAATGGAATACAACAACCAGCTGACAAAGTTTAATGAGAAATGTTTTTTTGAAACACAGCATGGTAACGAGAAAGGATACAGTAAAGAGAGGGAAAAAAATTATGATAGGACATTGTTTTTATAAAGTTTGTCATAGTCCAAGAGTTGAGGGGAGTGGATATGTTTAAGAGTCCCTAAAATCTGTCATGGAATCTTTGCACTGCCTGTGGCAACAATCAAGGTTTTTCCTCTAGGACACAGACTGCAATTTGTATATTAACTTCTTGCTGGACTGAAGACTTAGTTTAATATTTACTTCCTGTCTGTATCTGAAGGAAAAAAACCCCACAGAGTCAATCAGTTCTGGGTACTTGAGGAAGGCTAAAAATGATAACTGAAATATTTAAATTTTAATCCCCTGATGGGAAATTTGTAGATCTATATATAGAAGAAGAACAAGAAGAGGACTAAAAATCTAGAGGTAACAGGGTAACACTGAGAAAAGAACCCAAAGGAAAATACCTTACTTATTGGTTGTTCTGTTATTCTGCTATATTTATGTTCCATGTATTTATGAATAAGGAGGAATGTTGTAAAAATATCAGGGTTTTTTCGCCTCCAGATTCAAAAGGTCATGTGATGATGTATCATCTGGACAGAAGACTTAGAAGACTTTGGAATCTTTAATAAAACTGTTATGTAGGTACAGCTATCTGATAGCTCTGACACTGCAAGTAGGCAGCAGATTTTTTTCCCTTTTATTTCTTGGTAAGGGTATTAGAAAAGTTGACCAGTTGGTGCAAATCCATGTTGTAAATGCTCATGATTTCATTGCAGAAGATGTAGGCAATAAATTACTGAGATTTTGATGGGAACAGAAAACACATGGGATTTAGTGAAGATAAATTGCTCATGGTTTTAAGTCAGCAGAAACGGTCTGGATGAGTATACCCAGAAGCTGACAACCACAAATATCAAAAAACCATAGAAAATTGTGGCAATAAGGGAGGGGATAAGGACTTAATCACAAAACACAAGTATGTATAAAGGGTAAAAGTAAAGGTAGTTTAGCTAACCCATATTCAGAAGATAGGTTAAGAATTTAGGACTGTGGGAGGCAAACAAGCTACATCTCTCAGAATAGATCATTCTGATGGTGTTGGACCTGTCACCAAACATTGAGAAGATGAAGGCATAATAAACATCTCTGAGGAAATTTCTACTTGATGGGGGAAATGTTCTATTGTTACAATGACTGTGTCCCAACATATATATAGTTTCAAAAACTGGATCGAGGGGATTAGTGTCCCATTAAAATAATAAGAGATTACAGAGAGAATCTCTAGTCTGTGACAAAGAGCTCTGAGAGCTCTGGCTCTAAGGAAATGTTAGGAGAAAAAAGCTTTTGGAGAGAATATAAAACTTGTTATGAGAGATATCAGAGCCTCAGTTAAATGGGAGCACATATCATAACGAATATTTCTGTGCTAAAAGGGTGTTTGAGTGTGATTCAGAGACATTTTCTTCCCAAATTTCTGTGATTGTGTGACAGAGCTTTGTTTATTGATTTATAGCCTTTCATTTGTAACAGTCACTTTCAGAAAGCATGAGATTTCAGTATTTCTGGCCCTTTTTCCCTGGTTGCATGGAAAGTTGCAGCAGAAGATGGCAGCAGAGATTGCTGACTCTGTCTCATTTCTTTATATGTGCAGCAGAGTAGGGATGCTTGGTGAAAGAGGACAGGGTGAACTTTTCTTTAAAAATATACTGATTTAGTTCTGGGAAGAGAAATTCCTTGACTCTAAGAACACATTCATCAGTTTTTTTAATTTTTTTTTTATCTTTATGTAAATGATGTGGGAGTTATGAAAGAAAAAACATATTCCTTGTATCCTTCCATATGTCCAAATGGCAATACTTGCAAGCAGATGAAATAGTCCTTGCAAAAGATCACGGACACATTCACTTTACATAGTCCTCATGCCTTAGCAATAACTCATCAAATGCAGGTGCCCTTCATTCTGTGTAAAAATAAAATAGATTGAAAATTATAAAGAAGTGCTGAAATTTTTCGTATAAAAGTGCCTAAATTTCAACAAGTGATTTGAAGAACAAAATAAGGCCAAAACTATTATTCTTGTAATAGCAAGCCATTGTAAAGGTCTGCCTGTAGATTGTCTGCATCCTCTGATCACAGGTAGTGCATGTAGGTGTAAGCTTAGGCACGTAGAAAAAGTAATGCACTTTAGGAGACCAAGTGATATAGTTGTAAACCAAAGACTTTTGGATACTCAGCTTCCTTCTCATATCACAGAGAGACACACACCCACAGACTGTCTGTGCTATCTGTCTAATCCTGCCTCAGGGGAAGCCAGAGCATCATTCCCCAGAGGCAGGGGAATACCAGGGTGGATATATTCATAAAGGACAGAGAAGCAGTGCCTTGGCTGCCTTCCTGCCTAGAGTGTATTTGAAGCAGCTGTCTCTGCTCCTGCTCCGGCTGCTGCACGTTAATGTTTTTGTATTTTTTGCCTGTGCATAAGGAAGCTTGCTTGAAACCTGTCAGTGCTTCTGCTGTTTTTATAACAGCTATAGGAGAGTCAAAGTCCTCTTGGTTTTTGTAGTTTTTTGTTGATGATGTTGTGTTTGTGGCTTTTTTTTTTTAATCCATCATCTCTGCTTCCGTGCTGAATATTAACTGTTTGTAGAACTGTATAACTGAGGCTGACAGACAACTTAATTGCTTAAGTGAAGAGAGAAGCATGACTCAGGTCTGCATATTCAAGCCCTCATTAGTCTTCAGAACCTTTCAAATCAAAAGAAAAAGAAAATGAGTGGGTACATAATATGCTCCCTGGAGGTGACATTTTTAGAGCATCCTTTAATTCTGACAGAAATTTTCCATGATGTCTGTTGAAGCACTTTTGCTGTCTTTCTTCCCAGTTGTAAATGACTGCCACTTGTCAAATTGGAGATCTGTAATAAGGAGAGTTTAGCTAATAACCCTGCAGTATTATGTTTTCTGTCTCTCATACATATATCTACTTATCTTTCTGGTGAGTGTAAATCAGCTGTTTTACTCTGGTGTTTTCCTTATAATCATACTGGAGGTCAAAGCATTCATGACTACTATATTAACCAGAATAAATTTCTGTAGGAGTAAATTGAGGTATAGACATAATATCTTAACTCAGTATTGCTTTATTATTTAGGCTGAAGTCAGAACACTTACTCTTGATAAGATACGTATTTATTCCTGGCATTTTCCTCCTTAATGATGAAAAATGGAAAGAAAAAATTTGAAATGTACTCCAGAATGCAATCTGGTAAACTCTGATGGCTTACAGTATAGGGAATGCAGATTACAGATGGCAGTGGATAAGGAATTGCTGAAATTGCCACAGAATGCAGAGTGTTGCAACTCAAGGAAGACATAATTGGTTACATTTTTCTCACCTCCTTTAAATATTTGTGAGTTTATATTTCTAGTGAATCTTTCTGAAAGATTGATATTTAGGTTCAGGTTGTATTGGGGTTTTGAAATGATGGATGGACTTTTCAGAACTTGAAAAAATATTTTGTATGGATGTTGCTACATTCAGAAGCTAGAGGTGGGAATACTGGTCCTACCCTGGAACTGAGAGTAGTTGTGATGTTTTTTCCATCTCCTGGAGCTTCCATTCATATTTGATTTGGCTTTTTCATACCAGTCTTTTGGAAATAAAATGTATAAAAGTTCTAATGATGAGCTGCTGTATTGTTTTTATACAAATTTTATTTCATGTGGTTGCAGGTACCACTGGCCCTTGTCTAGCTGCAAAGGTCTTTCAAGATCAGTGTTTGAATATGAGTGTGCCATGTTTAACTTTTGAAGGTATGGAAACAGCCACAGGGAGACCCTTTTTATATCCTAATATACACCCATCTCAGCTAGCTCTGTAATGTCATCTTGATTTTTCATTGGTAAAAAATTCAATTCAGTAGTAGCTTCTTTTGAAGACCTCAAGTATTTGGCCTGCATAGTTATTTTTGTAAAACTAGCTGGAGGTAGACCAAAAGAAACTGATATGTTTAAAATTTAAAAAAAAAAAAAAAAAAGAATGAAAAATAATGAGAAGCCTAGCCCAAACCACAGTATTGTTAGGTTAGACTGGGAAAACAATTATTCCCAATGGGAAGCTATTACCCAGTGTTTTAGAAGCTGTTAAAACCGTGTAGCTGTAATGACCTACAACACCAGACCTAAATTGTTCAAAAAAGGATATATACACACACTGTGATTTTTCCTTTCTATTTTTTCTCCAAAGGTTTAAAAAGTTTATTGGGCTTCACTGATGGAGGTTATACAGGCACTACTGAAAGGGATAGAAAGAAGGGCCTAGTATTCAGCTGAAAGATATATATTGTTTTTATTATAGTTTCTTGGTTCCAATTTTACCAGTTTTTATTTGGGGTTAAACAAAAATATGGAAAACACTAATGTTGAATTGAATATTTTTAAGGTACTCCTTTGAAAGTGAATCCTTTTTGGTTTTCAGTCATCTAAGATATTATTGTTAACATTATGTCTAGAATTTTACAGAAGGATTTGATTCAATAATCTGCCATCTTCTTTGTATTATATCTTGTAATTTTGGGGGGAGAAGTCCAAGTTCTTAGAGTTCTTTTTTCATGACTTTTTAAATTCTTATATTCTTCATCAACGTAAGTTCTCATATGACATTGAGAGACAGTCTTTCAAAAATGTGTCTTAATTTTTAAAGTATTCCACTAAAAGCTGGGCTAGAATGAATTGAAATCTGGGAGGAGAGTTTCCCTGGTGACCTTGATTGTCTATGCTTCACTTTTTGAGGTAGAGAGAGAGGGAAAATGACACCTTCATAAATCTCTCTGTAGTGAGTCACAGTAAAATGTTCTGTACTATGAATTGGTTACTTGGGTTTTTAACTAACTGAGAAATAAAAGAATCATTAAGTGACTTTCATAAAGAAGTAGACAAGAAAAGCATTTAAATACTGTGTTAGATCCCTTTCTGTGCATCTACTCATATAGCACCTAACACAACTGTATGTTGAAATCCTGTGCTAAATAATATATACACTTTATCTCCTTCTGGTTGCTGTAGAAACTGAAGCAGGTATTCAATTTGTCTGAAATCACTCAAAGAACTAATATTAGAATTATGGCAGTCTGGGAGTTGCCAGTCCCAGAATTACTCCCTACAGCACGTTACAAATGTGATGCAGTTCAGAAATTTAATGCTGATATGATTTTGTCAGAGCAAGTACAGAAAAAGGAAAATTTTTGAAATTTAAAACACCTCTAGTATCTCAGAAATTGGCAGATAACAATGTGAGAAAAACACTAAGCATATGGTAAATTCAAAATAGAGATAAAGATGAAAATGTTATGATGTTCATAAGAAGTAAATAAAAAGCTTTCTTATGGTAAATGGATGATTATTGAGAAAAAATAAGGTTAGAAAACTCCATAACAGTGTGTAGAATTGGAAAAATGTATGTTTGCAATTATGCAGACAGATACAGGGCTCCTATTGATTTTCTTTTTTATATGGAAATCTATGTACATCACCAATATGTGGTTATAGTTACAGAGAAATGGAGTTGATGACATCTCACTTCCCTTTCTCATTCTAGTTCTGAGTCTGGTTTTCTAAGCTCTGAAGAAACCCTTCAGCTCATCTTTGTGAGTTGTGATCCCCTCTTACACATCTTTGAACTTATCTTGGGAGAAGCCTCATGCAAATGGTCTCATTCCACACAGGATGTGGGAAAAGAAAAGATCTCATGTGTTTGCTTCTTGCATGTTTATTCTGAGTTAGAGGACCTTGGCAGCAGCCACGTGTCCCTGTCAGCTCTGTCCCCCAGCCAGTGGGATTCACGTGCCAGTGGATTCACAAATGTAAAATGGAGGATCAGTGCCAGCACAAGGAGGTGGATCTGCTGTGTTCTGACATTAAGAAAGAAAATGGCTCCTACAGGACACCTTTACATGTTTTTTCTTCTACATTTGAATTTCTTTCAGGTTACAAATGAGGTATTCCTTTCATGTATCTTGGTATATAATGTACTCAGTCTGAACATCAGACTAAATCTAACTTGGAAAATTCAACATTAAAAGCTCCTCTGGCCACTTAATAATTTCTGTCTATGAAAATACGAGTTTTCTGTGTCCTGCAGGGAAGGAAGAAAGGAAGGAACTGGAAGCATCTAGGCATCCTGTTTATTGGCATGGGTGAATAAACTCAGTTAACAGCAAGTACAAAGTAAAGGCTATAGATATGATGGAAAAAGGATTATTTTACAGCCCATCTGTTCTGAATTTTCTGTGTATTTTCAAAGTAAGATAATCCCTTGAATGCTGTTAATGACTTTTTAAAAACTAATACTGAAATACATCATCCACATTCTGCAGGTCTATATTCATATTAATTTTTATGTATATAATTTCAGATTGCATAGAGTGATTAAATGCTATATAGGACTTGGAACAGAGAAACATCTTTATATTCTCACATAGTCTGCAAGTACATAAAATGTGTTTATCTATTTTTCCCTTAGCTTTTTTTTTCTAAAAATCAGGAATTCAATATTATTCAGTAGAATAACTGCAGAGGAGAGAATGCCCTTCAAGCTCCTAAGGTGAAAGAAAAAGATTCTGTGGAGAGCACTAGATTATTCCTAAAACCGATCAGCAGCTTTACATTTAAGTATTGAGAAGCAGTTGTCTTAATTAATTTGATGAGAGCTGGTTCCTTTCTGGGACATATGGATTTCTTATGCAGTGTGTCTCAATACATCTTTCTACCAATCGTGGTTAGGTGGACTGTAAGGAAACCGAGACACTGTTTCTTAGGTATCCCTTGCAATAAAAATTCCAGCCCATCTGTCTGGCGTTGACATTTGAGGTTGAAAAGGCAGTATAAGTGTTTAAAGATTAATCTCCCTAATGGTTCAGTTAATCTTCCCAAAACCTTAAGGGATTTGACTGACAACTCCATGAATTTCCTCCTCAAGTGTGCATTTATAAGAACAAGGGGATAAGTAGAAAAAAAATCTATATCCTAAACCCACAGGTGCTTCAACGGGCTCAGAAATATTAGGCACTTTGTCATTCACTTCTTGTAGATTCTCAGCCTACTCTGTTCTAATCAGGTTCCTCTACAAACTACATGACATCTCTCGTTTTGTGGGCTAGAGAAGTCAAGTTTTTATTCTTCAATAGTGGTAGCAAGGACGATTTGTTAAGAGGCTTCCCAATGTGGTACAATATATGTCAGACTTTTAAGACAATGGATAGAGAATCAGTGATTAATTTTTATTTCTAAGATCAAATTGTTGTTCACTGCTATGCAAATATAAATCTGAAAATTAATAGCTTTTATGGAGCACATCTCTGGCTAGGAATATCTGGGAATTCAGAAAAAATGGAAGATATTTACTGTAGCAGATAACAGCGATTTTATTCAATCTAATCTAGAATAACTTCACCAGTCATCTCAAGAAAATAGGGAATTTTTTTTTGTGATATTGATAACCTTTTGGTGATAGATTCTGTTTTATCAATCTGTTTAATCTGGGTGCTTCTTCCTTTGCAATTTTGGCAAACGTATAGAAAAACTGTGTCAGATTGTAAGGACTTTCATAAATTTTGCTTAAGCTGGTTCTAACAATTAACAAAGAGTGTCACATATTACAAGTAAATTGTTGGAACTGCTTTGTTCTTCCTTTTTATGGCTCAGGGTTATGAGCTGCTGGAAAGTCTATGTAGATGTCCTCTGATTTGGACAACTGAGTACTAAGTAGCTAAATCATCAGTCTCTTGTGCTTGAGTGTTCTCATGACTTGAAAAATAATTTGCAAGCTTCTAAATGCTTCTTCAAGATGCACAAACTGAATATAGAGAAAAGAAAAAAAAGTTTCATGCTATTTCTTCACATGAATGCCACTATGATTGATTTCAGAAGAAAGGAAATTGTTTCCCTTGAGAAGTATATTATAATTTTCTTGTATTTCATGCCTTCCTGCCTTGCATGTGAAGAACAACGAGATCTCCTCCTGGGGTTTAATGCTTAAAAACTTAAAGATATCTTTGGATAAACCGTTCTGTGACCAAAAAGATTTGAGCTGGATCAGATAGATTACACTCAAGCTGACATTTATAAATGGTGTTATCTGTTGACTCCAGCTATAGAGCACATACAAAATAGAAATGCATTGGGACAGGGTAAGAGTTTTTTGCTGCAATGAAGGTTTAACCTTGCTCAGAGGCTAATTAAGTGTAAGGGAACCATACAATTACTTTAAGGGAAAACATCATCTCAGTACAGGAGAAATAGCTTAGTTTATTTAAAACTGTTGAGAAACAGAGGTGTCTGCAATCTCAGGAGAACAAAGGTTGTCAACAGATATGCATTAAAGACCCAGAGTAGTGGATTAATTTCAGCTTATCATTGTTCCACATACGATGATGTTACACTTTGAAAAGATTGAAAAGAATGGACGTTAAGCTAATGAGCATGGCTTGCCTGAGCAGAGCAGAGAATGGAGAAAGAAAATATGCCCTCAAAACTCTACTATCTTGATGCTGGACAGTGGTGAGACAAATGCCAATCAATTGATTTAGAATATTTTGATGTAACTGAAGTGCCTTGATCAGGGCAGTTGAAAAAGGAAAGCTCAGAAGGTTGTATTTCAGAAGGCCATCAAAGAGCAGTTTGCTTAGTGTGATCTGAATGTTAGAAGGAAAGTGATTAAATAAATATCTACAGATTACAGATTAGGTATAGAATGTAGATATAGAAATGAGATGGCTGAATGATTGAAATAGTCAGATATGGCTGGTCCTGCCTTGGGGCGCAGCTGTAGGGTGTGTACTAGATGACTTCTTTCTTTGACCATCTTTCCTCTTTTGACTGTGTTGGGCTTTCTCTGGCAAGGATTTGAAAGTCAAAGTTAGCTGTGGCAGGAGTTCTGGTAAGACCAGAGCCAAAGAGGCAGCTGAGACATATCCCTTTTCTTTTCCAGTGACAGAACCTTCTGGATCTGAACTTAGCATGGGTGAGAGGAGCAAGAACGCATAGGACAAATGGAGAATGGCCACTTTCAAAGCTTCTCCTGCTGCTCTGGACACTCTTGTGCTGTGATGGGGTAGTGAGTGATGAATGGGCTGAAGCCAAAGAAGAACACCTATTAGCTTAAGCACAGGGTAAAACAGGTATGGAAATCAAGTGATTTTTTAAATCTCTGATTTGGTATGATCTCCACACTGGATCCCTCCTCAACAGGCCTTCTGAGAACTATAAATGACTCCAAGTTTAGAATTAGAAAATTCAGAGTCATGCTGTTGCAACACTGATGGACATAAATTGTCAGTTATTGCCTTCCTTTAACCAGAACAAGTGCAGATTGCCATTTTATTATAAACATGGAATAATTGCAGGGGTAATTGGCCTTTGCTGTTAAAACTAGTAAACCTATAATCGCAAAGAGAATTATGGGAGTTCAAACCAAAATGGTGATGGCCTCAACAAGGTTCCCCTCTCCCTTAATTTTGTTGTGGATTTTGTGGTGCTTGGCACTACATCACAGTACTGGCCTGAGAATTGCAGTCACTGTTCAGAACAAATAAGCTTCCAGATTCTGTGGACAAGCAAACAGTTTAAAACATGATGCTACAGGAATGTAGGAGACAGCCTCAAGGGCTCTTTGAATTTACTGAAGGCAGTTGCTGCTTTGTTAGCTTTCATTTTGAAGCATTTTGATTACTTCTCCTCACCCCCATTGCTATATTTCCAAGTGATTGTTAAAGATTAAGAGATCAGAGAGAAACCACCTTCTCCACATTTTTTTCTTTTTGGAAATATGATTTTGAGGATTTTTATGATCTGGCTCATAAACTCTAAATCCTACTTTATTTTACATTTTATTTAAAGCACAGTCTCTCCATTAGATCATAAAGTTTCAGCATTCTCAGAAGGTGGTTCAATATTGATTTAAAGGTGAAATCAGTCTGCAGAGATACCAATTTTTTTTCTCCTTTGAAATCTTTGAATATCTTCTTGTAATAATACCACAATAACCTGATTCCTTGAAAATTTTAAAAGCAGTTTAGTCTTGTGCAACTGAACTTTTGAACCTCACCCAAGCAGACATATAAAGATATATCTGTCTTGTTCTATTTATCATTTTTATTTTCCTTTTTTATTTGAGAAAGACTTAAGGACAAGCATATGAAAAAAACCTAAGTTGTTGAATGTTTTTGCTGCTCTTTCAAAAATCATAGAATCACTGAATCTAGAAGGGTTAGAAGGGACCTTAAAGATCAGCTGGTTCCTATCGGATTATGATTTCCAATATTCAGGTGGTCAGAGTCTTTTTGCCCTCCTGGATGCTTCAGGGCAGATGCAAGAAAGAGACAGAGACTTCAAGCTTCAGTTTTTTCCAAGGTCTATCATGGTGTTTATTCTTTTCTTCTTATCTCATAGTTCACTCTGTCCTCAGGAAGGACTGCTCTGAACACCGGCCATCACGGAACTCCTTCTCCCCTGAGAGGTTGTGCCTTATATACAGATTATTACGAACATATTGTTTACCATTTCCTACCAATGTCCACCATCCACATCAAACACACCCTATCCACTTAGTCCAATCTCCACAAGCCACATTGTGCTAATGTCACAGCAGAAAATGGAGGGGAAGAAGAAGAAGAAAAGCCTTAGGAACCACCCCAAAATCTCCATCTTGTCTCCATCTACGTCTATCATAAAAACCTAAAACTACATATTTCTTACTCAGTGATAAGCTAAACTACTGTGTTTTACACTCTTGAGATTTGTAATTCATCTCTGCTTTGTGCCATGGTCTGTGACCCCCACAGACGGAGGCAAAACCCCCCTGTTCACCCTCCTGGACAGGGCTGTAACCACCCTGTACTGGGGTCAATCCTTCTTGCTCAGTTCCCAGGCTGTTTGGTCAGGGTTTCCTGAATTCCTAGGGCAGCCAAAGAGATGCCCTGGGTTCTGACAGGTTCCAACCCTGCTTCCATGGGCAGGGACAGCTTCCACTAAACCAGGTCTCTGAAAGCCACATCCAGCCTGGCCTTGAACGCTGCCAGGGATGGGGCATCCACAAATTCTCAAGGCAATTTGTTTCAGTGCCTCAGCCCTGCCACAGTAAAGAATTTCTTCCATATATCTAATCTCAACCTTCCCTCTTTCAATTTGAATCCATTCACCTCCCCTTGTCCTATCACTACATGATCTTATAAGTAGTCTCTCTCCATCTTGCTTTACAGCTTCTTCATCAAAAGAACTGGTTGGTTTCTAATTTTTGCAGGTAAATATACGATTGAAATGCCTCTAAGAACAAGAGAAATCAGTTAAACAAGACAGAATGGAATATGTGGCTGCGGAATGCAGTGACAATTATCCAGTGACAGTGTTTTTGAGAACTGGTCTTGCAGTTACCTGCAATTAAGGTTTCTATACAGTAGCTAGGTAATCTCTCAGTAAAGATGAAATGGTGTTTTTGAAGTAACGACCAGAGAACAGAAAGGATACTCATGGTAATTTTGGAGACAGAGGGACATTTACCTAACTTGTGAAGAGAAGCAGCTGAAAAGTATTGTAAGAATTGTGCAGTGGAATAATCTGAAAGACTTCTGCAAATGTTTCAAATTGTGGTCCTTTGATGTTAGTGCTGTGGATGGAAAGGTAATATAACTGATAACAGTACAGTGGCTTAGGATCAGTGTGCAGAAGCATGACAGTACTCCATATTTGGGTTTTTGTAATTTTTTTAGGAGGTCTAGTTTTCATTTCTGAACAGAGCTGGTTTTGTTAGAGCCTGTCTAGAATCAGAGGTAAATTTTTAATGAAAAATCTTTTTTTTTTTTTTTTAAATTATGGTTGCAAGAGAAGTGTCTAATAAGAAAAATATTCTAGAACATTTTGCCTGGCTGAAATGAGTACTTTTTTGTTGGCTTTTGTAAATTATGTGCATAGATCCCAAAGAAACCAAGTGTTATATCTCAGTGAGCTGAGTTTTGTTTCTGAGTGCCAACAGACTTTCCAGGTATGCTCTATTCCTCTGTCAGGAGGGATCTGTGATAAAGAGGACATGTAGCTACTGCAGGTTCTCTCTTCTAGAGGAAGTTTTCCTTTAAAGTTGGAGCTGTGGTATCTTCATTTACTTTGGTGCAGCTTTGTAAGCAGTGCTGTGGCCAAAATATTTCAGTGCTAAAAGCTAAGAATTGGCTTGTGGGTAGTTACTGCTGAACTTAAAACTTCTCTGTGTCTTTGATAATGGTTACTGATAAAAGAGGAAGCAGACAGGAGTTGGTGTTGGCTGGGGAAGCTGGGCCAGCTGTGGCTGAGCTGGCTGATCTTCATCTGTGAGAGCCCATAAGAGGCTCTGCAGTCCTTGGAGAAGAGCCCTGCAGGAGTTCCTTTGTAATGGCATTTGTGAGGTTTTGGTTTAGCTGTCTGTCTCCTATTTAAAGTAAATATCTAATGCTCAATCAAGTTTGAATGGAAGAAAGAAAAACAGATTCAAGCAGACTTTTTGTATTCATATCAGAAGCCAGTGAGTCTTTCTGTAACACTGCTCCAGGATTCATACAAGACTGTGTGCGTTGTGACATATGTAACTCATATTGGGGGTAAAAGACTTTAATCTCACATGTAACTAGTAAGATAGTAAGTTTGCTAACTCTGATAGAACTTAGAAGGTGTAAAAGATCCCTTGTCCAACATGAAGTGCATGATCATATGCATTGCTGAGAGGTAAGTTAAAAAAACACTTAAGCACAAGTATATAAAACATATGTCTAATATTTGACTGTTTAGAAAAAAAATTCCAAAGGTTCCATTGGTCTGAAGCCCCACTGCCTGAAAATCTATGGATTTTAGTTAAAAGCCCTTTGCTTTGGGTGATAGAGCTTTTCATTTACATGCATATGTGTGCGTGTGAAACTTATGCATGTTTGGATAATATACATAATATAGAAATGCTTATATAATTAAAATAAAGTGCAAGTGGTGGGTGTATAACTAGAGAAACACATCCATAGCCACAAAGCCTATTAAGCCTATTAAGTGTAAGTTATTTCTATATGCATGTAACTATGGTTTGAGAGACTTCAAGCTTACCCTGAACTCTCAAATATTTGTCCCTTCATTTTCAGGTGCTCTGGATCTGTAAATAGCACTGCTTATGAGTAACAGGTCTCTGCAAGTTATCTATGCACCTGGGATAAGCAAAGCTGCTTCACAGAAATGTAGCTGTGATATTGGCACAGTGCTATGAGCAGTGTAGACAAGAAAAAAATACAGCCTGCTACAAAGAAGCCTTTTCCCTGGTGACATACTTATCTGACACCATGGAATAATTTTTATTCTTCTAAAAGAAAAACAAGACCAACGGACAGAATGAGAATTTTCATTATACTAACACGGTGCAGTGAAATATTTTATTTCTAGTGTCTCTTTTGGCAAAGAATATCCTGGCAGAATAACCAAGTGAACCGAGTGAGTGCTTAAATCCCTAGAAAAATAACATATCTGTAATGAGAAATTCTGACTGCAGAAACGTTCACTCACTGCATTAAGATGAGAATGTGATTGAACCAGGGGCTAGATGACATGGAAACATGTATGCACTTTGTGTTAACCTTTAATGAAGGACAGATGATAAGCCCTTTACCCTACTGCCAGACTGAAGATGAATTCAATGTCTCCACTGGTTCCACTCTAGTTAAATATGGATATTATGTAAACTGCAACCCAAACTCTTTTATGAATTCAGAAAATGCTAGCTTCATTTTTCTTGTCAGGCTGGAAAACTAGACCATGACAGACGACTTTGAGCATTTGCTGATCATTCATCTACAAAACATAGTAGTTTGATTCTTTCACTTAGGGCTGTTTGCAGAAGCAGAAGTTAATTAATTGAAGCATTGGTGCTCAGCAAATTATTTTCATTTTTTCCCCTTTAGCCAGATTTCATTGTATCCTAAGCAAAATCTTTAATAACATGATACAAATGGAAGATCACAGACACCATTTCTTATCGAAAATGTGCATCTATTTAGCCTTAATATAAGAATAATTACACTGGCTACATGTAACCACACAAATATGAGTGTAACTCAATCAAGAATGCAATCAACTGGTTTGCTGCTATTCATGAGGCACCTAAATAATTCAAATTTATCATATTCCCTAGAATCAAATGTAGAAGTCACAGCTATGCAGAGCTATTGTTATGCATAGCTATGCAAAATTCATTTTGTACTAATCTGCCTTTGAGAGCAAAAGCACAAAATATAGTAGAATATTGGCATCACTTGTCTGTTGTACAGTTAATTTCTCTCTTTTTTCCTTCTCTTAATTTCTCTGTATTTTATAGACATGAACACAGTTAAGGTAATGTGATTTTAAATTCATTGTTTACATTCCAGAAGAGTTTAAAAGAGTCCTTACTTAAAATAGTTTTTTTACTTTTCACTGCTCCATTTTTGGGTAACTATGTTACAGGAATATAAGAAAAAGGAAATTATTTATTTACAAAAAATAATATTAAGAAGCCTATCTTTAGCTTTTTATAGGAATGAAATCCAAAACCAAATTAATAAGCAGAAAAGTTTTAATAACTGCTTTCTTGAGTGATCCAAAATCAAGGCAAATATAAGTGTTAATTTCAGGGATAAATTTAGCACAAGATTATTTTATTTCTCATGTTCCTGTTCCCTGAAATGGGGAAAGGATATACCCACAACATTTCAATGGGCATACTGATCCTCATGTGATATTGAAGGCTCAGTATCAGTCAGAAGAAGCAGAGTGATGACACTTTTGTACAAGTTCAAATATGTGTGCAAATTTTACATGAATTCTCACTTCAAGGATGATTGGCTTACAGACACTGTGAATTCTTTTGCTTTACCAACTAGGGATTCTCTATTAAGAGAATTAATCTATTCTCTTTAATCCATTCTCTATTAATCTCTATTAATTTTAGCTTATTAGGTGAAGTCACTACATATTTTAACACACTGACATGTAGTAAATGCATGCTGTTATTCCCATGAGAAGCAAGGGCTTGCACAGCTTAGCTTGGACATGTAGGATGCACAGGAAAAGAGAAGAGTTCTTCCTAGAGCAGCAGTGGAGGTCATCATGGTCTGTTTGACAGTCTCCAGCCAAAAGAAGTGTCTGACAGTCTCCAGCCAGGAGCTGGTGTTGGTATTACTGCAGAATCCTTTGCTCACAGACTGATGCTCCAAAAAACATCTGTACTCTAAGGGCCCTTCGGGATAGAAAAATCAGATCAGTGTCAATACTGACTGACAGGAGTGACCACATGATTTTACCACTAGGGGCGAATTGAAGGAGCACTGTGATCAGAAAGGCTTGCCCTAATGTGAGCAGTGGGAAAGGCTCACTCAGCGTACTGCACTGTCAGAATTGTCTGACACTGGAAGCCTCCTGTGTGAAATAAAACTGTTTCTGTATGGCCCATGGTAATTAAAGGCAGAAAACAAAGTGAAATCTGAAGGTGAACTGATTTATTTGAAATGGTATGAGTGATATTCTCTACTGAATAACACTAGTTGGCTGGCAAATGTATTGCCTCCCTTGTGGTGTGGGAAGGGTTTGAAGAGCAGTCTTCAGCAAAGGTGGGTAATTTCTGCTTCAGCTGTCAGGAGCAATGTGGAAGAGGAGAAACAAGGCGCAAATGTATGTTGTTAAAAGTATGACATTGCAGGAAATGAGTCTGGGATCAGGGGCTGATATGTAACAAGCACTAGAAATTAAAGAAGAAATGGGCTGTGAGATGCCATATCCTTGAAGAGATAGAAGAAGGGAGAGTCAGCAGAGAAATCACTAAATTACAAAGCACAAGGAACACCCTTTGCAGTACTGTTCCAAGTGCCTGTAAGGGAGGAAAGATTGTCTTTAACAAGACAAGAAATAATATTTCTTGAGGAGAATTTTGACAGAATCTTTACGTGTATGGAGAGAATAAATAGGAAAGGCTGGATAATAGAAACACTACTTAGAACATAAATGTAGGATTTGTAGTGTGTTAATGGTGGCTTTGAAATATTCTGACATAAAATGAAAGATTATGGTGGGAATTATGGTCACCATCTACTTCTGCAAGTTTTATAAGAAGGTGTTGATTCATCCTAAGCCACAATGACACCTTTTTTGTGTGTGTGAAATTGCAGTGGTCTTCCCACCTGCAGCCTCAGGGACATAAAACCACAAGAACATGCTTAGTCATCTAGACTATTTGGGCTGTTAAGTTTTGCTTGAACAAGTAAGTTTGTTGATTTATTTCTCATTTCTCTTCTGCATATTAATAGTTACCAAAGGCAATTACAAGATATTTGAAAAGAAAGATTCTCAAATACCACTGTGTCACGAGAGAATGGAAGCTGAGTCTGAAAGCATTGATTTTTTTTTTTTTTTTCCTAAAAATACACAAGCCAAACTGCCAGCTGCTATATATCAGCTTAGGCCCCTGGCAGCAGCTTTACACCAAAGGAATATCTGGCTCTTTTCCCCTGAATTTTGCTTAATTCCGTCCTATTTTCATTCAAGTATGTGCTTCTCAGAGGATAAGCACCGTAGTTCTTAAGGGCTGCAATCTCTTAAAATATAAAATAAATAAGTGGCTTTGGGATAAATATTTCCTCTCTGCCAGTGGCATAATGTTTGGGCTTGAAATGTTATCATCAAAGAAAGTTTTATCTTGAAAAACTCTCCTCTCTGGCTTTGAATACCAAGCCAGGTAAGATTCTGAAAGTACTGAATTATCTGGAAAAAAAAAAAAAAAAAGAAAAAAAAAAAAAAAAAAAAAGGNAAAAAAAAAAAAAAAGAAAACTGAAAAGTAGCAAGGATTCAGACCTTTCACTAAACACTGCTCTGAGCAAAGGCAATGTAAGGTCTCCCATATCTGTAATTCGAATATGCTAATCTGAGACATTCCTGCAGCTGAAACCTGGCTGTGTGCTGTGCCTGGTTCCATTTGTAATATTACAAATCTTTACAAGCGGAAATAATTTGGGATTTGTTGTGTTATCATTAGAATTCTCATTATGGGAAAAGAAGTGACTGCTGCAGATAATGTTGCAAAACTATTTCTACTCTAACATTTCAAATTCACTTGCTCAGTAGTGGGAAAATTTACTCTTGCTGTGCTGAAGTTTTCAGGCTTTAGCACAGCTGGACATTTCTTTATTTATTTTATTTTACTTGGAAATGAAGAAAGAAAGATCAATGGTTTTGAAGAGGAGTAGAAGGATGTGTATTTGCTGTACGTTGTAGTGGGTTGATCGTGGCTGCATGCCAAGTGCCCACCCAAGCCAGTCCATCACTCTCCTCCTCAGCAGTGCCTGTACTCAGCACTGGGGAGGACACACCTCCCATCCTGAGCTCAGTTTTGGGCCCCTCATCTCAGGAGAGACACTGGGGAGGGCAGCACAGCTGGTGCATTGTCTGGAGCTCAGGTCTTGTGAAGAGCAGCTGAGAGCTGTGGGTGTTCAGCTTGGACAAAAGAAAGCTCATGGGAGATTTTATCATCCTGTACAACTACCTGAAAGGAGGCTGCAGCCAGGCTCTTCACCCAGTAACAACTGACAAGAGGAAATAGGCTCAACTTGCACCAGGGAAGGTTTAGGGTGAATATAGGAAAAATTTCCTCAATTGAATGATTTTCAGGCATTGGAACAGGTATCCCAGGGAAGTGGAATCAAGACCCCTGGAAGTGTACAAAAACCATGTGGGTGTGGCACTTGGGGACACGGTTAAGTGATGAACTCAGGGGTACAATGGGAACAGTTGGACCTGATGACCTTGGAGGTCTCTTCTAACCTTAACGATTCAAATGCCTCCACGATTTTGCTGTGCTGCAACCCCATCTGTGCAACCACCTAAACCATTTAGTTACACTGAAAGTCAGACAATTGATCTTTTAATTCACATCAGGAATTCACAATGAATGTTCACACTGGATAAACAAATCAAAAATTACAAACAGAACAAGACCTGCTTTGGACTATGGTAAGCACAGTTTTATTTCTAGCATTGCCAATGAAATGCCTTCTGTCAAAGGAAAAAGGGATAAAAGCAACTCAAATCTGTGTTACTCTGAGCCTCTGAGGTATTTTTAACAATTTTATCTCTTTAAAATAATAAGGATACATTTTATTTCGGTGGCTTTACTCACATAAAATAATGGTTCAAATTAAATGTTGTAATTATGAAATTAAATGGAAGAGGATTGTAATTTAAATTCTCATTGAATGCTATCAAGTTATTTAATAAGGATAACCAGAGTTTAGCTGTGTATACTGCATAGCTGTTGCACATGTAAGACCCTGTGTGGTGACCCACCAAGTGTTTTGCTTGCACCCAGAAAAGTACAAATTCTCTCTCATCTTACACAAGCACTTACAGATGATTCAAGGAGTCAAAAATTGTCAAACGTATCTTGTTATGTATCTTATGACAGATTATATCAAAGTCTGTAGTCCTTATATCACTCTAATACCTGAGCATCTTCCAGCACTGCATTAATGATTTGTTGAAGATTTTCAGTATGTAGTCCTCACTGCCATCCCTGCTGTTGTCCAGCTTGAAAGTAAATAAGTCCTGCTTTTTTTCCTTTTTTTTTTTTTCTCCTTCCAGATTCATATAGCATTGCAATTACTAGGGTAGCTGAAATCTTTAGAAGCAGGAGTTGGAGAGTGGATTGATACTTTAGGCTGATCTCTGGGGATATCTATGTGCTTTTCCTGTGGTGCAAGCCCTGCTAACAAGGCAGCTGTGTGATGGCTCCAGATGTGCCCAGCCCTCAGACAGAGCAGGCTGCCTTTGCTGTGGGGGGCTGAAGGGTCATTGGGAGCTGGTGCTTCAGACTGGGAGTGGGCAGTCAGGCTGAGCTGCATAGTGAGGCCATAGCTGCCTTTAGTAGTTTGAGTCAGTTTTTAATGTCACTTCTTATCTATGGATGTAAAAAAAATTGTTCTAATACCATATTCATTTCATTACAATTTATGTTGTGCCATTTTGGAATCTGAAGAGATTTTAATGGAGGAGGATAAATTTTCTGTCTAAGAGGTGGGAAAGGAAGGAACAAATCTTCTTTGCATTTCTTTATCTTTATTGTTGAGGTGGTAGATTGATTCCTGTAATGAACTAGATGGCCTTAAAGACAGCTCACATTCCTAGCCATAATATCTAACCCTAAAGGATCTTTGACAGGTGGAGTTTCCACCTGTGCCAGTCAAGGTTACAACCGTGTAAATGACAATAACAGCTCACCTGTCCAGCTGGTCCTGCTCAGAGCCAGGTGTGGAATCTCTTGTGTTGGGGGACCCCTTACTGTCTAATTAGGAGAGATCAAGGAGGAAAATTGTGAGGATGGCCTGGCTCCCAGGACCTAGATTTTCTGTGCATAGTCAGAGAGATGAGGGAAAATTAGGTCTCCAAGAAGACCAAGCTTTGCCTCAGAATAGTAAGTTCCAGGTATTAGCTTTTCCCACTGCCTGTGATTATCCTTTCTAGAGGAGGTTTGAATTAGTAACTATATAATCCAAGTGATAGATATCATTTTTTTTGCTATCTGTGCTCCTCTCTGGGAATGTAATTACGGGCTATGCTTCATTTGATCCATGTGTTAAAAAGAAAGAAACGATTGCAGTCTGGTTTCTTGATTTTATTCTTTGTAGAGCTGTGACATTTGCATGAACGGTCCTGAACTGCTACCTCTTATATTTCTGCCAGACATTAGAGATGCTTTTGAAACTTACCCAGAAGATGGCATGAAGAATTCTTAAATCACATTTGTGGATGAATGTTTCAGCGCAAACTCAGTATCTTCTCTTTCTTGTGTTTGCCTTTCAAAATGCTTTCATTTTTTGCATATTAAAAGTAACTGAGCAAACTTTCAGTAGGATTAATACGTTTAATGGCTTCTATGAAAGATTGTATCTGATGGACCATAAGTGATATTTCTCTAGAACACAAATGATGACCTTCATAGGATCACAAAATAATTCAGGTGGTGAGGTACAAAGGAGACCTAAATTCCAATTTGGTGTTCAAAGCAGAGCCAGTGATGTTGTCAGAACAGATTACTGACTTGGTGTAAATACCTTACTGGAAACAACTTGGATAGGTTTTAATATTATAGTTTTTTAAACTTTTTAGAAATCTTGGATTTCTGCAAAAGGGGGAATATTCAACAAGATTTCATGGACATCTGTGACCTATCTTTTTAATGAGCATTTTTGTGTCTGACATTTTTCCAGTTCTGAGAATGAAGCATGTATTTTAGTAATTAATCTCTGATGTATTGAAGAGAATTTAACACTTAATATTGGCAGATTTTTGACATTTGAAGTAAAATTACTGCTTTGAAGTGACCAGAGTGGAAGCAGATTCGGTTAGGAAGGGTATATATGATGATAATATATATATGACATATATATATGATTATATATAAGATAAAAAATTCTGATGACAAACTTCATGTCATGTGTACATTATTAAATTTTAAAAAAAATGCAAAACTGAAATCTGGTCTGTTGAAAATTTTGAAATAATTTCAGAGTCCAAGCTTCAAAGTGTCCTACAACATTTTTCATTTCTGCAACAGTTTTGCCTTCCATATGGCTGTGTGAAAAATCTCCTGTCTCAGATCACAGATGTTATCACCTAACAGTGACCTGAAGCACTCCTGCAGCACATGAGTTAAAGAAAACAGGGAGCAATTCAAACTGTTGACTATCCTGGGGTGCTGGACACAGCATCTTTAGGCACTTAATGGAGAGAGGTGAGATGTCACATAAGTTCACTGAAATTAAGTGGTTTATCTACAAAAGATGATGTGAACTCAGTTCCAATTTTCTTTCTTTCTTTCAGTTTTTTTTCCCCCAGTGCAAGCCACTGTCCAGCAGTCCTGATGTAGGAAGTTTAAATTGCTATTGTGCTCTTGAAGTCAGCCCTGAGCAACACGATGGCAAAATTGCAAGTGAGTTTCTGTGCCAGATGGGACCTAACTGAACATATAATTGAAACAGTGAGACCACCTGGATACACAAGGCTGTCAACTATAAAAAAGGCATACTCCTAATTGTTACTGCTAGAAACAGACCAAACCACTTTTACAGGCAGCATGGTGAGTGCTGAGGAGAGTTTTGTTCCTTTATGGCCTCTGCAAATTCCAGTTGTGGCTGTAGGTTATTGCTTCCTCTGGAAAGATGATTCTGTGGGTTCCTGGCTTAGCTTCTTGTTCTCCATTTATTCAAACACCACCCAGCCATCATGACATATCTTCCATTTTCCCTTGGGATTTGAAGAAGTTAAGAATAATCCATCCCTTATTAATAATCCAATCCTCTGAGGTATCGTTTCCCATTCATTTCTTATTTTACAGGGCCCTAAAAGTTGATGTAAAGGAAATACATTTTGGAACACCTATGTAGGTATTATAATCTTTTTTTTTTTAAAGTAGATAAATTGGGCCCATAAGGCTTATTGTGATTAAAAGCTTCACTGCTTATGGTGAAATTCTAGAGCTACACATATTGCTGTTATTAGCATATAAATGCTCTTATCTGCCAGAGTTGGACATAATCATGAAATATGTCATCATTCCAGGATGAGGTTGGGAGCTGCCTGGGGTCCCATAACATTATGAGAATGAAGTAGTAATACTATTGTCATGGTTGAAGAAGCACATTCATTTCCACCCCCTCCTCTTTGAAACTGGTAATTTTACAGCAAAAGTGGCTTACATGTTAGGTAAAATTTCCAAGATTTATTTTAATGTCAAAGGTGACTCCTTTTTTTGATTTTTTTTTCCCTAGATCAGTGACTTTAATATCAATTTTTTCGGGGGCTAGCAGAAAAATCTGTTAAAACTTTAATTGTTTTAGATACTTTGCATGTACAGGGAAGACAAATAGCTTAATAAGGGTCAAATTTCCAGGGATTTAATCTAAATGTAAAACAAGCACCTCTGGAAAACATTAAGAAATTTATACCATATTTTAGCTGTGTGGTGAGTTTTTTTTTGGAGCTTTTTAGGATCCACTTTGTTCTTATTTGCTCCTTATTTGTGTGGTTTTGACTACTATTGCACAAGGATGTCTGGGACCGTCTGCAGGGCTTTGCAGGGAGGCAGGATCTGAAATGGTCTCTCAGCCTGCTGCTATCTGTAAATATGTGGCACATAGCTGAGAACACCCTTTCTGTGGGCTGAGAGAAAGGTAAAATAGGAGAAGCATCCTCCCACTCAGCTTTATTTTCCATAATCTCTGTGTGGGCACATTCTGCCCATCGTATTTCAATATCAGGCCTTACACAGAGATCTAAGCTGCACTAGTGTGTATAAAAAGTTAAGTAAAAAAAGTCTGTATGAACTAAAATACACTGCTCCTAAACTCCAAGTTTCTTTCATTTTCTTATGGTTAGAATAAAAGCTTTCACTGTGAATATTTTTGTTGTCACCAAAGGCTTATAATGTGATGACAGAGGCTATTTTTGCAAGGACACGTGTACTGTGTGAAATTTCAATAGAAATCCTAGAAGTGAGTCTGATCATGAAAGGTTTCCACTCAGTTTGCAGATAAAACTGGCTATAAACAGATAAGCATCCAACCTTTGAGTCCTTATCTAAGAGGAACCTTTTGAGGCTCTGTCCTCATCGTTTTTCTAAGGGGTACAGATATTATCAGTTCCATCACTTGCCAGTCCCAGATCAGTCAATGTCAACCCTGTATTTATTTTCATCAAGTTATGGAGAATCTCTTGATAGTGTGCATTCTGTTTGTTATTTTTGACCCACGCTATTGAGATCGAATCCATATGTCTATTAGTTCCACAAGAAATCTGACTGAAATATAAGGTGAGTAATTTATGAGCTCTGGCTATATTATAGGAACATTTCTGTAAGAAAATACAGTATTCTATTAAAAAATTGCTCACTTATCTTCATAATCATAAATTATCTCATACTTAATTACAAAAAGACAGAATGAATAATTGTCTTCATTGAGAACTTTTTGACACTGAGAATATACTGCTTATTTTATAAACTTCTTAATGCACAGCCCATAAATATGTCACAGCTAAGGAGTACTGCACCTTTAAGTATATTAAATGCAGTCTTGTGTAACCAAACATAATAGGATTTTTAAAAGAATTATAACTGAAGAATTTAACAAACAACTTTTTAAACTTTCTACATGTGTGAAGCTTCTGTAAACTCACCAATTTGAATTACATATCCAAAAAGAATCTTTGACTGCATTGAGACATTACTATCTTTCTTGTTTCATGTGTATTTGGAAGCAATATGAGAGTTCCAGTGGATATTTTTTTAATTAATTCATTTAGAAAGGACCTGTTAATGGGTTTTAGAGCAATACCAAAGTCAGAGAAATGTGAGCAATGGGACTGCATGTTCTTTGTTTCAGGGAAGGTCATGCTGACACCTTTATAGCTGCTTCAGGTCTGAACCTGATATACATGATATTAATTTGCAGTAGGCTTCATTTTTTATCAATCATTCTCATCTTTTATATTGAAAATCTTCTAATTCAAAACTTCATCTTCAGTTGATATGCATTCATTAATAATGCTCCTTTCTGAAGGGATGGAATTTCATATAAAAGATATGGTGATATAAGCCGTGTAGGACATGTCAAACAGACAAATCCAACACCTGGAGAACTCTGCAAGGAAAGGGAATAGAAAGAGAGATAATAAAAGAAATAAATGTTAAATTTACTGGGATGAAAAAAGGAATCCTGTACTTCAAGTACTAACAACTTAGACTAAATGTATTCAAATACACTCTGCTTTAAGCACTCAGCCATGGCTTGATTTCTAGTCTGGTTTTTTGGGGAAGACAACCAGTCTTCATCAAAGTTCCATTCTTCCAGTAATTAATTTTTGCTTATTTCTAATCTAAATTTGCCAAACTTCACTTTTTGGCTGCCCCCAGTTATAAACTAGCAGTTTTGGGAGAAAAGTCCCTTCTTTTCTGTTTTATATACATATAAAACACTGTGAAAAAAATTTTCACAACTGGCATTAGGTTTTCTTTGTGTTTTCAAACTACACCTGAAGCAGATGAGTGCAGTTGTGAAACCCAATAAATAGAGAAATGATGTATAAACAAAATATATTTCTTACCCAGATCAATACAATTCCACACAAAATAGTGATGTAATATGTTAAAATAGTCAAATTACAGGTTTACAGTTGTGTCCTTTCTAAATAACTATGTAACCAGGTTTGGACTACATTTCAGAGAGAAGCAGCAAATTTCAATTTAATCAAAAATGTATTTGGAGATTTCAGTTACCTTTGATTAGCAGTTGGGAGGAAAAACGGAAATTCCTGAATACATTGAAAAGTTTCATTTTCTTATACTTGAAGGGAAAATTTACTTTGAAAAGGCAAGCTTTTTTTTTTTTTTTTACATTTTCTGCCACAAAATTCCTTAATGTCTCATTTTGAAGTTGAAACAACATTTCAATAAAAAATGTGGTATGATCAAAAGGAAGGTAAAATAAAAGTATCAAGTGAAACAACTCTATGAGTTTAGCAGACATGAAATAGAATGGTGGCGTTAAACAGATATTACATAGAATGGTGTTCTCTGTGGTCGTTTCTATTCTTTTCAACATTGTTAAAAACTCGAAGTTCTGTTTCAATTGACTTGACAGAAGATGCTGGGGAGGTTGCTCTAAAAGAACCAAGCCCAAAAATCAAAGCCAAATAATCACTGTACACAGTCTTTGCAGTAACTCTACTGTATTTCTCTTTCTATTTTTTTGTTTTATTACCTGAAAATTTAGGCCTCCATCCATTGGACATCATAAAACTACATGAGGCTTAGTAAGATATTTGATTTAAGAAAGTGCTGAAGTCTAGTGTGCTGTGACCTTAATCTGCACTCAGAATTTTAGGCTCCATTTTGAAGACTTTCAGAAGGAGGGAAGTAAATTATAGTTGTAAATCCCAGTGTAGACTATGTAAGAATCCAGTTGATTGTGTCAAATGTGTTGAGCACCTGGTAGCTCCTGTGAACTATGAGCTTTATTTCTAAAAACACTGTCATTAGCTAAAGTTGAGACAGCCTTGTTCAAAAAACAAAATAAAACAAATCAATTAAAATTAGATTTTCTTTTGTGCTTTTGTGACACAGCGTACCAGGCATCAGGCATTGAAAGAGAGATTAATATAATGATTAAATACAGTAAATCACATACTGAAGGAAACGACTACATGTTCATCTTCCTTCTGAGCCCTGCAATTCTGTCATCGTAAGTATTGATTAACCAAAAGTATTTCTATTTTCCCACAAAAATACCAAACCCAGAGAGGCAACATTTTGTCTACTTGCATCTCACTTTCCAGCCTGCGAGATTTCTCAGTTAGATATATGAAAAATGAGAAAGTCTGGCGGTGACACACAGCTGGACTCCATGGCTCTGACAAAAGACAGTTCCGATTCAAAATTCTTTATGCCTGGCTGAAGCTGAAAGAGAGTGGTTCTGACTAATGTCTGGTGCCAGATGGCTTCCTGCCTGTTTCAAGTGAGAGCTCAGATGCTAGGCCACATTTTAAAATGATACTTCTGGTTATGATCAGCTTTGGATTCATATGGCAGTGGTCTTTAATGTGTCTCAATTGTTACATATTTTATTTCCATGAAAACCTGTTTCACTTTAGTTACAAAAGGGTCACATCCAGTAAGGCATCATAGCATTCAAATTCCATTGCTGTCATGGAGTGTTTTGAATTATTTCTCATTTCGTAACTTCTTGAATCGTGTATCTGCAAAACAATGTCCCTTTTGAAATGTTTAAACTGGAAAGATCTGAGATAAAGCCTAACTCTTTTCAACATGATTTAAGCAGTGTGATCCACGAGCTCCATGAATTGACTGTGGTGGTGGTCTTCCTGGAAGTGATTAGCATACTGTTTATGGTAATGGGAGGTAAAGAGGGAAACTTCCCTCTGTAAAGAGGCACAACTTCCCCTATGTCTCCAAAGGACTGTGGAATTCAGCCAGGCAGTTGCCTGAGTTGTTTATCTATCTGCCTGCCTCCTTTCAAGTACTAAGTCATAGAAGCAACAAGAATTGCCCTCTTTTTAGGTTATATTCAGAATTTCCCATTTTGGCCAATTTTTGTTTGAATAAAATATTTGATATCCATAAACACCACATTCTACCAAATACTAACTCTTTCATCAAGCCACTATGTATCTTGCATATCTATATTGAAATGTTCAGATAATATTTCCCTGATATTTCTCATGTCAGTGTTAAGCATTGGAGATGTCAAGGCAAAATAAACCATATGTTATAGGCTATACTAGAAGCAAATTAAACATTTGCTCAAGAAAAGGTTTGTCAAGGAAGAGAGTACCAGCTATGTTCTGAACTTGATTAAAGTCCTACTTTAGCATTGAATATACTATTTTCCCAGAGACAACAGGTGTTCTCCTGTTAGCAGTAAATATCAATGAAACTTTTCTTCTAAAAATCTGGTGTCTAATTTTATATTATAGCATCTCTTTGCTTCCTAAAATGTCAGGCCTGTTTAAGTAAGTGGATGCTCTCAAATGCAAGTAGCATTTGTGGTGGAGCGTTCCAAAGTCTTGTGATGACCAGTTTCATGTTTGCCTCTGTAGACAAGAGCGAACTCAGTTTTCATGGCTGACATTGCCTTCAGCTCATAAATATATTGACTGATCTGAGATCAACTGGAGTAGAAATTCAGCAGTATAAAGCTGTAAGATTTGGGTAAATTAATGAGATGGCTAAATGAAGTAAGTGGCAAAGAGAATCCCCTTTTAGATGTCTCTTTCTTTAAATTCTGTATGCATTAGTACAAAGAACAGTGTGTGGCTGATAAGCTCCATCTCTTAAAACAGAGACCGTGTTCCTCTTTAGCCCTTTATGAGACTGACACATGAAGTGGGTGCAGCACACACTAACAAGGAGCAAATTTCTGGAAACAGAAGTAGAACAGGCAGGGTGTGAGAATTGCAGGGACCAAATTGTCCTCAGAGGGCAGTGAATACAAATGTAAAACTTTTGAGAATACTGCAGATGGCAAATTAGGCTGAGAAGAAATATGTGAAAGTACTATCCATTCTCTGGAAAGTGTTTTACTCTTTGACAAGGGGCTCAGACAAAGTTTTACTGGAGCAGAGAAAACACAAAATCTGTGTACTGAGGCTTGCTCATTCAGTGAAATAGGTTTAATTCCTCCCAGCCCTTCTGATGTGTTTTATTAAATGAAGAATATTTGTATATACCAGTTGTACAAATCGTGGCATAGCTGGGATGTGGGCCATATCAATATCTTCTGTTGATGACTCTTGGTACTTTTTGGACTGCTGGCCCAAGGTGGTTCAATGTCCCTGTATATTGAATTGTCACAGGTGCAACAGTCACCTGCAGAACTTCCTTTGTAATAGCTACACAGGATGCTTATGATCGTTACCAATTCCTGCTCTATATGTATGATACACCCATGCATTTTTGGACATGTAGGTCTTGGAATCCAAATGTGTGCAAGTGTCTTGTGTCTGTATGGGCAGAAAGGGTTGCAATTATTTTGTGGTAAAACAGAATTCAGAGAAAGGTTGTAAAAGTATTTTGTCTGAGTTGGTGAACTTTTCTTCATTTTGATTGTTTTGAAGCCTCAGCTGGGAATAAAACAGAGAAATATACTTGTTACTTGTAAGCTGCAACCTAAGTAGACTTGAAGACGAAAGTAGAAAGCTGGTGGATTTAGGTAAACTATGTTTTTTATGGAGATAAAATTAACTTTAATTTATACATAGATGGGTCTATGAATTAGCACTGCTATATACTGTACTTATATACATCTCAGGTTATCTCAGGGAGCAATTTAAACAATTGAGGGCTTAACAGAAGAGGAAATCAAAAGACACTGGTTGATTTCTCCTTGTATGCCAACACAGAAATGTCTCTGTTCATACTGTTTTTGAATATAAGGGGACATTTTAATGCACTGAAAAGAAAATTAAAACCTATTGAGTTGTACAATTTTTAAATAAAAAATTGTACTAATTTGTGCCAATTTCTTAATACAAAATTATACCATACTATTATATTTCTCTAAAAATAGAAAAAATACTTTCTAATGGACTAGCTATTCTAGAAATGCCACATATTTTAGCAATAGTTAATACATTTCTGTTTTAATGAGTACTATATCATGTATCCTGTAAAATTTGCCTGCAAAATAATTGCATATCCAGTGAAGAATTCTGCATAGTTTTACTGTTCCAAAAAGCAAAATGGAAGATGAACCATCTGTGCTGAGGGATGTCCAGGTGGAAAGCAACTCTTGCAAAGGCAAGGGTTTCAGCAACATCCATTTAGAATCTACTTCATATCCGTGGGAATTTTCGTGTGTTTACAGCTGGAAATAAATCTACTGGAAGGAATCTGGGCTTACATATGTTTGAGCACAACACACATCTTAAATTGTTGAGTTTTCCAAAATCATCTATGCATGATGCATCTGCTATAGAAAATGTTAGTGACTTCTTAATGTCTGATTTAAATGGAATAAATTTTAAAATTGAGTTCATGCTGGAGGTGCACTTTAGAGAGAGAAACGAGGGCAAAGAGCATAGCAGATGCTAGAAATCAAGCTAGGTGACAGCATGGCTAAAGGAGATCTAGGCTACCAATTATTTCTTTGCTTTGAAAACCTTATGACCATTATTAGGATACAAAAGTGCTTCCTTTAAGTTAGGACAATAGGAGCCGTGGAAGAAGAACTATTCCATGAATCATAAATAAAATTAAAGTTTTTTGCAACCTTTTTAATTCCCTAAATATGGGAAGTCTTTCTACACTGCCCTTGTTGGCCTTGTATGGTCATTTAAAAACACCCGTGCTGAGACCCAAATAACAGGGTAAGGGAAATTTGATGAGACAAAGAATTGAGCCTTCAATAAACATAGTTAGTGACAAACAGTGTTGATTAAAGCTGGTTCACTTTCCTTGGGCTGAAGCAGAAATGCTCTTAAAAGGCTGATTAGAAGCATTTGGATTTCATTTCTAGGGAAACTACTGGAAGATTAAAATAATCTAAGGGACACATGGGGTTTGTGTTTTGTTGTGGAATAAGCAAAACCATTTGTGTTTAAGATATTGTGCTTCTCTGGACTAGAGACATTACATTTATAGCTGTCAAAGGGTCCACCAGTACCAAATCCTTCCTTGAAACTAAGTGTATATAATACACTTTTTATAGTGTATTTTGACAGACTGATTTTTTTAAAAAAATTCAGTAGTAATTGAGCTCATCTTCTATATCCTGCCTAAATGCTTATACTAGAGAAAAGTGGAGACTCACATGTCATCCAAACTTCATACTGTAAGAGGCTTCTCATGAAGGCCTTTCTACCATCCTTTTAATGTGAATATTGTTGCAGCTACCCAACACTTACTGATCAATATTCAGAGGGTCTATGCACTTTCTTAGCATGTTTTCTTTCTGTTGTCAAACATAAATCTCAAATTATGTACTAACTAATGAGTGATGATCTCTGTCACAGTTCTGTTAGCCTTTTAGTATGTTTCTAGATACAGGGATACTTTAATTTTTTTGATTTCTTGCAAACTGTTCTGTTGGACCTCCTTGGCAATATACAAGAGACATCCCCAAGTCCTGTGTTGAAACTGCTATATCATTTTGTTACTATCAATTTTCTTGGACTCTGGATCCCACTGAACACAGTCTTCTACTTAGAAGAATATTTGTAGTTGTGAAGAACCATGTTATACTTGTGCATGCAGGGAAAATGCCACAGCACTGAGATGTGGTGTTCAAAAGAGCTGCCAGCAGCATCAGCAGACAGTGCTGCAGTGCCCGTCTGAGAGAGCCTCATAGGGAAAGGCTGCCTGATTCCCACTCACAGGCTGATAAAGGAAGGATTTTCAAAGTCATTCTATGCCTTGTGTGAGGAATGAGTATGAGATAGCAGGTTTGGCCCAAGATATGCGCTTCTAAATCAAAGTGAGATGTGGTGCTGGAAATCCCTTAGGTTGCTTTCACTGAGCGATTATGTTGACACAGTGTAAATGAGAGTGTGGCTGTGTTATTGCTGGAAAGGCACTGTGCTGAAACTTCCACTTGTTAATAGGGCTAATAACAACAGGAGCAGTGCATCAGCAATGTGTGTCTCCAGTTCCAGAGGCAGCTTGGTCAGCAGCTGAAAAAGAATAAAGCCAGGAATGGTAACTACAGGGCAAGGAGTTTGGGGAAATACTGGCCTTGAGGTTTTCTTACTGAGAAAAGCGCAACAGAAATAGACCAAATCCACACTATGAAAAATGTTAAAGTGTTTGCACTGAAGGAAGATCACATAGCAGCTTGGATTTGATTTCTGTAGTTCATTCATAGACAAATAACAGCTCAGCAGTGAATGTGCACAAATCATCCTTTGAATATATAGTACTTAAATTATATACAACTCTGTAGCAAATAACCAGGTATGTGTTAGCCTATATTTAACCTACGTACACATGCAAGTTCATATCTTTCATATGAAATACTCTTTTCTATCTTCTTGTTCCCTCACCCCATATCTTCCATATAAAAAATACCTTGGATTTAGTCTAGATAAATGTCAGATACATTTAATCTAATCCTACATTAGATCTAACCATCAGCTGAGCCCTTGGTTTGTATTACTGTGGAAGAAGAGATGAGATGGACTTTCATGGCCTTGTTTAATCTAGCTTCCTAAAAAATCGGCGTTAAGATCTAATATGTATCTCTGGATATTAGGAGAGCTCTCATCTTTTTCTGGTGCATATATCAGAATCAGAATGTGTATCAGGTTGTCTTTATTGTTATGACATTTTAAAATAAAATCAAGCAAAACAACAACGACTCCAAAACAAACAAATGAACAAACAAACAACCCAAATCAAGATGNAAAGACTAAAATTGTAGGAAAATATTGCTTTTGGTAGAAAAACTGTGTTAGGAAAATATCTCAAACTCAGGTACCTGAATGTCCTACAGAACACCTAAGAAAAGATAAAAGGAAAGCCAAATAGGAAAAGAGGAACTTTAGTTATTAACTAGTAGAAACATTTAGTCTAATTCTGTGCCTGCTGAAACAGCCAGTTGTGCTGGTATTGCACAGGTAAGGGCTGTAAGGGTTTTGTCATGACTGACTAGGTATTAGGCAATTAGGCAGTAATTAGGCAGTAATTACGTGTCTTGTTAGTGACACAACACCAGCAGGCCACTGCTCACCACCCTTTCAGTATGGCAAAACCTACACAGCAACAAATTTAGTAATTAACTGGGATGCAGCACCTGGTTGCCTGATTTCTTTTAGTGCATAGCACAGAATTACCTTTAAATGTACAGCAGCACCAAGTAGTGAAAGGAATATTGCCATCTCATGCCATATAGGATTTGGAAAACATAACATCTTCTATGAACAGAGAAAATGCAGTTTAGGGCCTTACTTGCTGTGAAAAGTCACTGCACACCACTTTGAACAGAAAGCGAGGTATGGTCTACTAAGATCACATTAAAAGGCTCACAAACATTTTCACAAAAATTGCCAAAGCTTGCCTGTTGACTTATTATTCATGTGCAGAGTGCTGCTTTGTCCAGAAGATGATAAATACAGCTTCTGGCTGAATCAGCTTCTCTGGGTTCCTGAGGAAGTGATAAACTCAATAGAATTTAGGAAAACTAAGGTATGAGGTGGAAAGCTAAGGTGTGTTTATGCATGCTGCCTTGTGTAAAACACCAACAGAGAGATAAGGGCCAAGCAGTAGAAAACCCCCCTGTATAACCCCCCTTGTAATGGAAGCTTGGGATTCTATCAAAACTCCCTTTCCAGGGTAAATGATTCAGATTCTCAGTTGTACAGATTTGAGAAGTCAGTCCTTTCATGCAGAACTGTTCCCCTTATAGTTATTTAGAGAGCATGATCATTATGCCTTCAAAAAGAAACTGAAGTCCTCTTCAGATTAGCCTATTTATTTATTATCTCTGGAATTATTTGGGCTATTACTTTTATATGTATTAATTCTCTGGTGTTAATGTAGCTCTTGACTGAAAAATTTTATTAAGTGCTTTGAAAGATGATTTTGCTGAGTAAGAGAATGGATCTGAGGATCAGGACAATTTGTTCCTGTGTTCATCTCCCTATGTACTTACTGTGTGAGTTTGTCATGTTAGCTGTATATATGTATATACCTCCGTTTATCCTGGTGCAGAATGGGTGTAGCATATTTCAGGGATTTGGTGAGAATAATTTATGGTGGACATTCCTTTCAAATGAAGCACTGCTCAAAATAACTGTAACCATTTTTATCAAGCAGCTGTCACTGGCTGTGATGTGGTTTCTTGGTTTCATAACTCAACCTATACGAAATTTGAAGCACTGTTGGAGTGGGCTCTGTTGTATTTTCTTTACTGCTCTTTTGTACAGTTTGCAAAGATTGAAAAATGTCTGCAATTGATAATCTGAGAGATGGTTGTTTGTGAGAAGGTGCTTAAGTATGACATCCAGATTATATTAATTTTTCCATCAGAGTGTCAAAACTGCAGGATGAAGAGTTTTTAAAGCATTGATCTATTTTTAAGTTTACAAAGCCTATGAAAAAATCTCAGCAAATCTTTCCTTTTTCAACCCCAGTGATGCCTATCAAATTTGATTCCAAGATCTTTAGTTTTGTTGTAGTCTGAATTAAGGGTGCATTTTATCCTTAGCGTGTAAATATTGAAATCCAGATGGAAGAGCCTGAACTGCAGGAGAGAGGTGCCCAGAGGAGGCCCTGGACAGCAATACTCTTGGCTGGGAAATTTGAAATCAGCTTTAGAAAATAATCCTTCTGTTAGGGAGCCTAGGGAATTTATCATAACTCCTCAGGTTTCACTGCAGTACAACATCCAGTTTGCATTGCAGGTGTTGGTAACAAGGAGACAACATGCTGATAGAAAAGTGATCTCTTATTACCACTGTCCTGTACTCACAAATCTCCTTGAATAAGATTTCTGTTTGATTTTGAGACATGGCTAGGATCGTAACTCATGAGGGCTTATCTCCACTCTCCTATCTGGGAACATTGTTGGCTTGTGTTTTGTTGCTCGTGTTTTGTTACAAGTAAGCAGCATGAAAGGAAATGAAAATTGAAAGAGGCATTCCATATTGATATTTTATTTAGACCTAGCTAAGGACTGTTGTAAACTACTTCTCAAAGTTGTAAATCACGTAGAGAGCTCACAACTTCATGTGAGACTCTGCTACCTCTTTTCTGTGGCCTAATACCCTTTGTAATATAGCTAATGCCAAAATGTCCATTGGCATTGTTGGTGGAGGGGAAAATTTAGTTTTTATGTGCACTGATGTTAATAAACAAAGGAAAGTTTGAGAGACATCAAACATGTTCATAATACAGAAGTTTTATTCTAACAATTCCATCACTTTTTCTGAAAGTGTTGCACACCTTGCAGAAGTTGGTGTTAAAAAAGGACATTTGTTTTTAGTCCTGGCAGAAGTAATAGAAACAGACAAGGCAATTTTTACTTTGAAACAAGTGCAGTTTCTAAGAGGGAGAACCAAGGGAACCTTGACATGCCACTCAGAGGAGAGAACTATTTTTCTCAGTGCGCAAACTAGCCTTGCACTTCTGCAAAGAGCAGTCACTTTTCAGGAGAATACTTGACTAACTTTAGTGCATACTATGCTATTCTTTTAGCTCAGTGAAGGGTTGAAGAGATTTTCTGGACATCTTAATAAGACTCAGTTCAATGATGTAAGACATTTGCTGAAAGGTACATCAATTGCAGTCCACTTTAATAGAAGGAAATCTAGATATAGGCTGAGGACTTAACATAGGTAAAGCAACAAGTCAAAAAATGTGAAAAGGGAGTATATACTTGCATAGGCATATGAAGTGTGTGTTTTATAATGTCATTTTTATGGTGCCTTATATACGGACTTCTGATAAAGAGTGGGGTACCTGGGGACATACTTCAGGCCAAGTTCAGACACAGAAAGCCACTCTTGCACCCAGGCACTTCCTCTCTCATTAGATTAATTTTTGTTCCTAAGATACCTGACTAAACATACAACTACTACATGTAAAATTATATTAACCTGATGTTCACTCACTCTCTCCTATGTGCTGAAGTTCAGTGCTAGTGTTTTATTCTTTTCTCATATTAAAAAAGGTACAAGTGTGATGTGATAACAGACATATTCCTAAAATTCTGTTCCTGATAAAGCACTGCTGCTCTTACTTTCATACAGTTCAGTGAACAACTGGAGAGAGGACAAGAACTGAGCAATTTTTCTCAGGAAGAGAGATGCTTGTGAAGCTCTGTTTTTGTTAAAACACTAAGGAATCTGTGGAAAGATTTGAGAATTCCAGTTCAGCCAGGAATAAACATTTTTTAGACATGTCCTTTGTGCTGTTAGTAGAGCTTGTCAGTCACTCTCATTTGGATGATAGTGATGGAGATGAATATTTTTCTCTAAGCCAGATGCTCATTTGATCTTTGTTACAAAGAGCTCTTGTGTAATTGTTAAACAGAGATGACAAGACTCGATCCTCTGAAGGATAAGGTGACAGAGAAAGTTCTCTGTGGGGGAGAAAACACCAACAGCTTTCGGGAACCAAAAGTCTCTGACCCAGCTAGACTTCTTTTGGAGGAAAAAGTCTCTCCTAGAGTGTTTTGGAGAGATCTGTGTTTTCTGCCTGCCAGCACATGGAATTGCAAAGCTAACATTTGAGACATTTTTAAAAGTTTTTAGAGTCTAAGAAAGCTTTGGTTACAACTTGGAAAATACTTTGGTTTTTGTTTCTGTTACATCAAGCACAGTTTATCCCAGTGCTGTGATAGCTGGTGAAAAATGCCCAATCCAGAAAGATGATGGGGCATATCAAGGGTATCTCTTTTCTTCCTTCTACATATGTAAACTAGTAGGACACTTAAATAATTACATTTGTATTGCTGCAACACAATGAAAGAAGAAACAGCTTCCCCAGGAGATACTAGAAACTCTCATGTCAGTAAAATTTTGAAATTGAAATTTGGAAGTATTCCTGTAAAACAATTAAAACTTCAGCGGAGGAGGAAAGTTTAAGGAAAAAAACCTGAAACCACTGTCAAAGCAGCAACCACAATGGGATGGTATCTGTAAAGTGATCTGCTGTCTGGCACCAAAATAGGAGAAAGTTTAGCAGTCACTTCAGTGGGAATGACATTAGCTCCAGATGTGACCACTGCACCCTGTACTTGTCACTGATGGCTGCAATTCACCTCAGCTCATCTGCTGCTGCATTTTGTTCTTGACTGACATTTTTTGTATGAACCTTGGTTTTACAGAATAGATAGTTTTTCTTGCAAGATCTTTTTTCAAACTTGACTGTACCATTCTCTGTTAATTAACTTTTACCTCTAGACAGTGATGAAATATCCTTTTTTTCTGGTTTTGGTTTTTTTTTGTTTGTTTGTTTGTGTTTTTTTTGTTTGTTTTGTTTTGTTTTGTTTTAATTGCCAGTGGAATTCTGAAAATCCTTCCACTTCATTTCATCTGGACATCACCTGTATACCTGCACCAAACCTCTTGTATATTATGATTAAGCGGTGAGTCCAGTTATTCCTGTTTAAAAGAAATAAATTTGAAAGTCACATTGAGTTTGTGTTTCAAATCTTCTGGATATCATGTATGACATTGGTTACCTTACTAAAGTGTGAGCATGATTTCAAGGGGAAATATCTTCATGGACAGTCTGCATATCTATATCTGGATGGACATTTGTCTCCTTTTTTTAGTTACAACTGCAGAAGGCCTAAGTGTTCTAAGTGTTCTAAGTTTTAGTTACTTGCCATTCCAGATAACAATAACCACCTAGAGGTGTGGTATAATCAAGCAACTTAAATTAAATGGAGTTAATCCATTAGAAACAGTGATTATGTTCAATAATAAAGATTTCAGTGTCTTATCAATTATCCTCCAATGTCTCAACATAATATATAGAGCTCTTTCTGCTACCTTGCAGCATGTCTTACATGTGTATGTATTTAAATGGCTCATCCAAGTACTGTAGTCTGAATTATTATATGTAAATAGTATCACTTGAATGCACATTTAATGACAAATTTAATGAGATTAACATATTACAAATGACATATTTTATGAGATTGTTTCTCAAAATCAGCCCATTGCACTGATTTTTATTGCAATGACTGATAGGTAAGTAATCCATTTAATATGATGCATAACACTAACGAAATTACTGTCAAAGAGTTTTTCCCTTGTGTTGCTATAGCATCTTGCACAACTGAGTCTGTTTTGTAGGTGTTACATTCATGCAGTTAGCAAATATGTGGCATAAAACTCTTTTGAATTAACTATATGTAAATTTGATATAACTGCCCATTGTTGCAGCATTTACGAGATCTCATGGTAACTTACTATTACCAATAAAAATCAGCAATGATGAGTTTTTGAAAATTATGCCTAAGTCTCTCCTGTGAAAGCTGTCACGAAAATTCAAAGTGAAATTTCAAAGTTCTGTACTTTGAAACACTCTAGAACTCTCACTTGTGTTAAACCAGCATTTTTTTAAAAAGTCAAGTGTTTGATCTTAGGGAATAAAGCATTAAAAATGTTGGCTGTTTCAAAGTTAACTCTATTCCTAGTACTGTACTCATATATATATATCTATCTAATGGAAGACTAGACATAAGATCAAATTAAACAAACTGAAAAGAGTTTCTGTATGTAGACTGCACATATATTCTTCTTTGTTTTGAATTAATTTCTGAGGAAAAAATTACAGAGAAAAGCTGTTGCAACTTCCCCCCAAGTCAAAGGACCTGAGTAGAAAACAAACTGCTTAAGTTCTGTGATTTAAAGGAAGAAAGAACAAGCAAACAAAATAAATATACCACTGTAGTGACATATCTTCCTTGGTTTATTTTAAAAACTTTTTTTTTTTTACTTCTTGTGAAAAGAAAAAAATTGAAAGTGAATGGTCTAGAACATTAACAATTACCTAATATCCATATATGGGGCTAGATGACAATTATAAACTTCTTTGGGTGGCCCTGAATATATGATCTACATTATCTCAAGTGGCAAAGCTGTACCATCATCTTCATTTACGTGTAACTTGACAGCGTGTGTAGAGCTCTTCTGGTGATCCTGCTGTGCAGAGCCATATGAGGATTGGGGTTCCTTCTCAGGGAACTTCTCATGAGACTCAAGTAAATTGATTCCAAAAGTGCGTGGAGAGGACAAAGGAAGACAATAAGTCATGCACATTACTTAAAAAGGCACAGGTCTGCTGAAAAAGAGAACTTTTGTGGGGAAAAAACTTAACTAGACTTTAACAACCTCAGAATGTTCTGTGAGCACACAGTGCTGTAGAGACATCATTACATATGTTTGTGTGCATGTGTTTAGCCATTGACCACACATGTACAAAATAAAGCACAATTACTTGTGCTGCTTTAATAATGTTTTCATGTGGGAAAAGTTATAATTATACCAGACTACCTCTACTATAAGGTAGTCAATAAAATGCACTGTCTGTCATCAGATTCTGAGACACAAACTTTCTTATTTTCTGAGATATACAGAAAACATCTGTGTAATTTAGACATTTTAAAATGCCAGCCACTGACTGGAAGCTTTAAATTTTCATATAGTGTTACTATAAACAAAATACAATATTAAGTAACAGATATATTCTGCACTGATTTATGTTCTGTGCAGAGTTGCTGCAGTTAATATGCCCAATTCATTTCTGCTGTCATTCCAATAGAGCTGAAATGCTAATGTCAGTGTAGATACACCAGGGATGAATTAAATCCAGTAAGATTACACTAAATGCATAAGACTACTGAAATAAAGACTCACTTGTGCATTACATCATAATTTTTAAAAATCAAATCAAGACTTGATTTTGCAGTTTTTCTCCATACAAGAACAGCCAAAGATGTCTATCAGGTGCTCACCTGATAGTGTGGCAGTGTGGACCCCAATCATAGGATAAATAATAGGTTTGTGTTGTGCCCCAGATTCAGAAATGTTATAGCAGTGTATACTTGACAGAGGAGTGAGAAAAATTGCATCGTCCTACTGGCTCTAACAAGACTAAGATTTGACTCTGAAGACATTCATAAATAATAATATTCATACAGGTGTTGCATGCCCATATCTTCAGAGTACTTGCTAAAAATAAATGAAGATAAATTGCTACTGGCAATTTAAAGGAGAGAGGACACCATTCTAGATTGACATGCCACATTATGTGGACTTCATAAGTTTGTGTTTAGAATCATAGAATAGCTTTTCTTGGAAGGGACCACTAAAGGACATCTAGTACAACCCCCTTGCAATAATCAGGCTGCTCAGAGCTCAGTCCAACTTGTCCTTGGATGTTCCAGGGATAAGGCATCTGCCATCTCTCTGGGAAACCTGTGCCAGTATTTTAACACTCTCATTGTAAAAATTTTCTTCCCTATCCTTAGGTTGAATCTACACTCCTTTAGTATGAACAATTGAGCTTTATCCTGTTGCAACAGGCCCTGCTAAAAAAACTTATTCCCATCTTACTTATAAGCTCTCTTTAGGTACTGGAAGATGCTCTAAGGTCTTCCTGGAGCCTTCTCTTCTCCAGACTGAACAAGCACAACACTCATCCTGTCTTCACTGGAGAGGTACCCAAGCCTTTGGATGAATTTTGTGATTTCTGTAGATGCTGCTGCATAACCCTTTCTGTTGAGGAGTTTAGTCTGCTTAGATTTGGAGCTTGTTACTAGCTTTACAACTCCTTTGTTTTCTTACAGCTAGATATTAAACAAACCATTGACACAGTATACAATCCAGCATGTTGCAGTAATTCCAAACAGGAAAATCCTTTCCTGTACTGTGACAACTTTCCTCAGTTTGGTGTCTGGCTGTAAATGAAACCAACCAGATGGTCCTCACTGATCTGTATTGTGTGTGAGACATCTCAGTGCTTTTATGTCAGGGCACAAATTTGTTTCATCTAACATTGGAGAAAAGTGGCTCTTTTGTGTGTTTATTTGATTGTAGTTCAGATGGCTGGCAGCATGCACAGTTCAAGAATGGCAGTCCTCCAGAACTAATATGATGCTGGGCATGACTAGTTGAGGGAGTTGGGATGAACCGAGGAGCAAACATGAAAGATGTGTTGTGATATTATGTTAAAATGGTATTTTCATCCAGAGCCTTGCCAGAGTCAGGAAAGAAAATAAATGATCTGTCGACTGTTTTGTCAAGATCCCAAGCTAGGAAAGACTGCTAAGTGGAAAAGGCTGTATGCCTTTTGACCAAGTGCTCTCCAGCATGGCCATTCCTGGCCAAAATAGAATGGAACTGAAAGACTTTCAAAGGAGTGCTGAGCAGATTTGCTTTGTCAAACAAATTACACATTAAGACCTCTAAAGCATTTATATAGGTCAAATAACTTTTAATTCAGACACACAAGACACATTGCCAATAGAATTAAACTTCTATTTTAGGAAGGAAAAAACCAAAGAAATAATAAATAGTTAAGATTAATATAACTTTTTAGCCACAGGTTATAAATTTTATAACAGAGATTGTTTGTTGTTTTATTTTATAAATGAGGAAACTGAATTATCAGAAACTATTGTTCTTCCCAACAGTCTATTTGAAATAGAACACAAATCATTAAATTCATATGACTCAGTTTAACAATATCATCTATATTAAGATCAGAAAACAGAGCACTACATATTTAAAAAGCAATGTTTCTTTATGTGACTCAGAACACTCTAACACCTTCATCCCAGACTCAATTAATTCACCAAAGTAAGCTACTGGTCAGAGCATCTATCATAGAAAATCATGAGCTGGAAGGAAACCACAAGGACCATCCAACTCCTGGCCTTTCCAGGAATACCCCAATAACCACAAGAAGTCACAACTTTGCATTGTTCATCTGTAATAACTGTAGATTCTGTCAGTAAAAAAAAATACATGCAGTTCACTGAATCACACAGACTTCTGTGGTGGATCTCTTCACAGTAAGATGAAGTGGCTTATCTCAGTACACAAGAAGAAAAGAGAAAAATTTGGATTTTAAACTGATTTTTGAAACCAAGAGGTGTTTCATATTTGGAGTATGGCTAACTGATTGCAAACATTTCTTGAGAAAGTGTGTTAATGAAACTCAGGTTCATGTCTCAGCAAGAACAGAAAGCAGAAAGGTTTTATGTGGGCCAGGCTAGGGTTAGAAAGGCAAGAGATGGACTTGAGCAGAACAGAAAATTCCTGAAACCTCTCATGTCATGAACTTTCTTCCTTACTCTTGTTAAAATGAATAAATGAAACGAATTCCTATGTCTTCATCAGGAATCCAACTGCATTTTTCCTTCCAAGATGATTCCTTCTTTAGTAGCATCTTGGTTACATATTTGTGCCTAGATTTTTGCCTTTTATGTTCAAAATAGACTGTTGTCCTGCTGGCCAGCTGCTCCTTTAGTAAGTAATTGTTCTAGGAAGAATTAGTTAAAAAAAACCAACAACAACAAAAAACCCAAAAAAAACCCAACAAAAAAACTTCTGATACTTTCAATATTTCCCCACACAACACGAGTTTCTGCTTTTCTGCTGCATTTTTCACAAATATCAGCTATCATTTTTCACAAATATCATTATCACAAATGCACACAAGTGGAATTTGCTACTTAATTCCTTGTTTATTGCAGAGATACTTGAGAAGATTCAAGGCAAATAGCTTAACTTGAGTTCAGCATAGCGTCCTTCCAGTTCTGATCTGGATCCTCAAGAAGAAGAAAGGAAGAATACCTTTATTCTTTTCTTAGTAGTTTATCAAAATGACAGATTTTTCATGTGTTCGCTGGCATACAAAGTTCACAGTTAAGTGTTGTCAAGTTCCAGTCAGTGAATTATCAAGCCTGACTGAGAAGGCAGAAAATGGGGATGGATGCAATTTCTTTAACAATTCGAATTCTTCTTGCCTTGCCTTGAGTCACCTTCAGCTGTCTGGCCAGGACGGTCCCGAGACACAGACTGAGGCTGTGCCTCCTGCTGCACTACATCAACTGAAGATCCATGAGGTAATGTGGTTTTACTTAATGCATCAGCAAGAGTAAAGACCCTGACAGGATTCTGTTATAAATCTCAGGGTAAAAAGGAAGTTACATTTGGGAAATTCTCTCTTTTCAGTGCCTAGAGACTTTGAGAGCATTTACTGTGTTTTAGGGTTAATGCAAATGTTAGGAATAAGCCCCACAGTCCATAGAGAGGAAGAAGATCATGAACCATAAACTATTCATGACTACAGCCTGTGCAAGGATATTTCTGAAGGATGGTACTTTCAGTTTTGCATTCCACAATGGGAAGGTGAGAAAAACCTCAATGATTTTAATTTCTAGGGGAAATGCTGTAAGTGGCTCATAAAAGTTTAGATCCTCTAATAAAGGGCAGAAATGAAGTTATGAGAATGTCTTGCAGCAGAGTAGAAGACATTTTTAGAGAAGGGATAGAGAGATTTTCACCTCATAAAAGAAATCCCCTTTAGTTTTCACACTCCCTGAGCGTTCTTCAGATTTGCATTGGCATTTCTTTCACAGGCACTAATGTGCCGGTTGAGAGAATATTCTTGGTAATGAATGACATTGAACTGATGACAAAGCAGAAAGTGAGCACTGAAAGGGAAGAAAATAAAAAGGCTAGCACAGTTGTTAAGATGAAACACCTGCTGTGAGTGCCATGAAAGGCTGCTGGGGAGCAGGCAGCTTCTGAACAAATAATTTCTGAGGAAAGATAAAATATCCTTGTCTGCTGACAAGGCCACCTTTCCTTCCTCTCTTTCTGATGGATTACTGTTTTCATGTCCATGTTTTTTGGCACATTATTAACAGCTTGTAATACAGAGGTTGCACATAAATGGGTTTTGTTTCAGATTGATACCTAACTAAGATTTCTTATTTTTTGTGTCTCATTGGTTTTCAAGCTAACATATTCTGTCTGAACACATCATATCAAATTCCAGCAAGCCGCTTTGTAAATCTCTAAGATGTGTTAAGAGTCTAACCACAGTTTCAAGAGATTACTTCAAAGGTCATTGCTGCACTGTCTCACTAGTATCACAAAACATCTGTTCCTAGAAAGACAAAAAAATGGCATTTCTGAGGCTTGTCTTTAGAAATCCTGTTTAAATCAGGTTGTAATTTCCCCCTTAAAAAAAAAAAAAAAAGGATTATTTCCTTTCCAAATGCAAAGAAATTTTGACAAAAGACATCCTCTGAAACCTGTCCCGATAAAACTTATCCTGGGCTGGCACTTTAAACCCAGATGCTGCTTGTATAGCCTTTCCTAGGTGGGTGTGATGATACCAGCCTGACAGATGGGCCTGTGGAGGAAAACCATGTACCTCAATATTGAGTATTTCAGGCACAGAGTTCCACTAAAGAGGGTTTGGACTGCAGTCTGCTCAGAGAAACCCTGGCAAAGATCAAGGTGACGTGCAGTCCCTGGTACTCTGGTTATCAGCAGAGTCATTTGGCTTCTGGCATAATGTAAAGCGTGCTTTGGCTCTCACCAGTGATAACTGGTACTTTGCTTACAAATGGAAGAGTGAAAGGAACATTTTGACTGCTCTGTTGTTGAAGATCATGCCCATGGAACTTGGTCTAAGGGCCCCTGGAGCTTTACTGGAGTGACTTCACATGGCTCTGAGCCACTGTTTTTGCCAAGGACTTGAACTCTGTCAGGATCTCAGAACACTTTATCTAGGAGTGCTGCTCTCCCTTCAGTAAGTTCACCAGCCAGACTGAATTGCTTTTGAGTCGTAACCAGGGCAACAGTAGATATATCTAGGCAGAATAGTTGGTAACTTTTTGACTTGATTTATTTTCCCCAGTATATTTAAGTACGGTGGGAAATATTTTACTAGTAAAAATGACATGTAGATTCATATTTTCAAAAGAACTGAAAGGAATCATTCCCAAATCACTGTGACTGTTCCATGGAGCTAACAATAAGAAATGCTGCTTTAATATGGTAGCAAAGGCCTTATACTGTAGCAACAGGTGATCTTCCTCAGGGGTCTGTATTAGGACCAATGCAGTTTAATATTTTCTTCAGTGATGTAGGCAATGAGATTCACTGCACCATCAGAGAACTTGCAGAGAAAACCAAGCTGAGGTGTGTGATGGACATGTCTGAGGAACAGGATGTCATCCAAAAGGACCTGGACAAGGGTTGGTCCCATGAGATTCAACAATGCCAAATGCAAAATCCTGTACCTGTGTCAGGTGTCAATTCATGCTGAGAGATGAGTGGACTGAGAGAAGATGTGTGGAGAAGGACTTGGAGATACTGGTGGATTAAATACCGCACATGAAATGAAAACGTGCACTTGCACAACCATGTCCTGGGCTGCATCAAAAGAAGAGTGGCTAGATTGTTGAGGGAGGGGATTCTGCTCTTCTCCTCTGCTCTGGTGAGATCCCACCTGCAGTGCTGCATCCAGCTCTGTGGGACTCTCAGTACAAGAAAGATGTGAACCTTTTGGAGTGGGTCCAGATAAGGGCTGTGAGGATGATTTGAGGGTGAAGCACCTCTCCAATGAAAACAGACTGAAAGAGCTGGGTTTGTTCAGCCTGGACAAGTGAAGGCTCCAGAGAGACCATACTGTGGCTGTTCAGCACTTAGAGGAGTCTTGTAATAAAGATGGGGACAGGCTTTTCACTACAGCCTGTTGCAGCAGGATGAGGGGTAATGGTTTTAAACAAAAAGAGGGTAGATTCAAATCAGATACATGATTGTAGGGATACTTTATAACAAAGGTGGTGAAATATTGACACGGGTTTCCTGGAGATGTGGTAGATACCCCATCCCTGGAAACATTCTGGACTCTCAGTAACCTGTTCTAGTTGCAGATGTATCTGAGCATTGCAGGGGGTTGGGTGAGATTACCTTTAGAGGTTCCTTTCAACCCAAAGCATTTGATGAAATATCTCTCATGTCAGCAGATCTGGTGATTTTAATAGATCTGTTCCATTAAAAGATATGCATTCATGCCATAAATAATGGCTTACAATGCTGGTCGATTGTAAATTTTCAACAAAGAATTTGTATTTTGTTTCAAGAATTCTTTTAATATTTGAGGTCCTACACAACATTCTCGACAGAATTTTGTAAAAATGTGGATTCACATTCAATGCAGGTGTAATTTCAGCAAAGTTGCATTATGGATTAATTTATTCTACAAATATTTTCAGCACATTCAGAGTTGACCTATTTTGACTAGATAATTTCGGAGTTATCATTATTTAATTCCTCTCATTCTTGGCTCCTGAGCAGGAAAAGATTTGTATCCTTGTATTGTCCTTATTTGCAACACATAAGTAAGATGATTTCTCTGTGCTTTCTTGGCCACTACAATTCATTGAATATTTCATGAAAATTTTGGTTTTCACTTGCATCAGCTGTGCTATTTTAACCTGCCACCTGAGGTCATTTCAATTACATCTGACAAATGAGTTACAGTAACCAAATGAATTGCATTCTTTTCATAAGTAATTACAATGCAAATTTTGAGTATTATACCCAGTTTTCTGGAAATAAATAGGACAGACCTCTCTCTTTTCTTGAAATATTTATTGCAGGAAAGATACAAATGATTATATAGAAACTAAATTAATGACAGAAAATTGCAGTTGGAGAGCACATTTGTTCCATGCAGCACTGAGCTTTAAAAGTGACTGTGCATGTTTTCAGCAGCCCTAAAAGACAAAACAAGTGAAATCTTTCAAAGAACAGTTTATAAACTAACAAAAAGAGAAATCTGATTTGGATCAGACACAAGCAACCACACATTTACAGAAAGAAGAATACATTTACCTCTGTCGCTGCGTGCCTCTTTTGCCTGCCCAGGCTAGCTTTGGCACACAGGCGACCCGTGGGAGCGAGCTCGATCTTTGGAAGGATCTTACTCGCTCTTGTGGGTTCTNTGATTGATGGGGGAAACCAACTCAAAGGAGGGAAAATACATGGGGGGAAATAGGAATGAACCAAAGGGAGAACTGGGGTACATAAAACTGTAAAGTAACAAAGAAATGGATTACAAAATTACAATTTAGGTTGAAAAAGCACCACTACATACCTCTAGTAAAACCCTCTTGTGTTCATGACGGTGACCTAGAAGAATTTTCCTTCCTCTATTTAGATGTGTGTAAAAAACCTCTCATCCCATGTTTGGGCCTTGGCAAGTTGGGAATATGGGTGTGCTACTCAAGTTTGTTATTTAATGCTTGTCTTAAGTTTCACCGATGAAGATAAATGAAAACTGAACTCATTTCTGAGAGAAAAATAAATCTTGCCCACTCCAAAATAATTCTGCTGGCCAATACCTTCCTCTGCCTCCAAAGCCACAGATATTTCCCTGTTTTACCCAACTTTGTAAGAAGATTGGAGGAAGAATCTATCTGTGGAATTGTACAGATTTCTGTAATACCATCATGACAATCCAGAGGAATAGGCTTCACCCACTACAATATTTAGAAATGTAACATTTTAAAACTTTATCTTGTGCAATACACTTATTAAAAATTATTGTATCTAATAGATTAATAATTGCAATCAAAGACAATAAGGTCACAAATATCATAAGGTGAGCTGGAACGAGACTTTAGAGTTTTTCAGTCCTGGGAAATCACTTAATCAGTAAATCATTGTTTTTAACACTGTTAGATTCCACATAAGTGTATGGTTTAGTGTCAGTCTCTGGCATATTGGTACTTGAAAAATTTATCATGATCCTAAATAGTAAAAAGCTTACTGCAATGAATCTGCTAGCAAATGAGATTGTACAATCAAATTAAGTACTATAATGCAATTTTTAAAATTTGCTTTTATGTAATCAAGATAATAGCTCTTCTCTAGCTGCAGATAAGATTCTAAAATTCACATGATTCATTTAGTTGAAAAAACACCCTGCCTTTTTTTTCCTGTGGGATCTCAATGTAAGTGGTTATTTCACCAGCATAACATGTGCCTTTTCAACAGGATCACTGTAACCTTGCTCAAAGCAAACTTGAAAGGTTGTTATTACACGAAATTTTATCATGTCATAAATGGTCTATGACAACAGGAAAATGATCCTTAATATCAGGATGACTCAGAAGCCTGTCTCACTAAATTGACTAAAGAATAAGAGGCAACCTCCTCACATGGGTGTCTGCATGTGAATAGCCTTCCTAAGGGTCCAAGGTACTTTTGCAAAACAGAACTGAATATATAAGCACTGCCACATTGTTAGTGTTGATAAATTACTCGGAACATTTACTCTGAGGAACTCCAGACTTTCAATGTTAATAGGTAGAAAATCAAAGATGTCACAATTTAATAACCAAATTCACCAATCAAAACCTGAATATAATTTCAGGTGTAGGGGTATTTATGCCACAGTTCCAGTGAAAGCTGATTTTGAAGTCTCAATTTAGATCTGTACTTTCCTTCTATAGGGCTATTCTTGACCTATAAAGCAACAAGTAGGTTAAAAAATTGAGCAGTATAGTTGCATAATTTCAGTATAATGAAAATTTTTCAAATATTGGAAGGATAAAATAGCACATGTATGTGACTTAATTTCAACAGAAAACATAATAGAAAGTTTATTAAATGATTTGTGAGTGTTTTTGTTAAAACTGAACTTCCTAAGAATATGTAGGTTTTACTTTATCACCCTCATTCTTGGTTATGGATAACGTTGCTGAAAGAATTAATTTTCTGAATATATACTTGTTCATGCAGGTAATTGCTGAAATATTGGTTTTGCATTTACATTTCAGTTTCCTAGCAGGAGAACAACTGTAAAACATTTTCCTTCATACCAGCTATTGCAAGTTAAATTTAGAACTGAAGAAAACAACCATTTCAGGAAATTAGTTTAAAACTTACGTTTATTTTTCAGTAGCACACAATTTTCTTCTTAAGTATACAGAATAAAAAGTTATGTAATTAATGTATTAGTGTATTAATTAGAGTAGCATATGATCTTCTAATTTTCAGTTGAACAACTTTGTCTTTCACGCTTTGGGCTGTATCTATTGATCAGAATTTGCTTATGCCACTGTTTGAACCCATCTTGCCAAGGCCTTTGACAACATTCTGCTCTTTAGAGCTTTTAATGTTCAGCTTACAGCTCCCGGGTGACAGCCAAAATCATGAAGTGACAGTTGTTTTCCAAGTTATAAATACAGCTTTGAATCCATTAATGACTCCTCTGCTGTTTCTTCTGTGGCTTCAACTGTTGTATCACAGAAAGAGCCAGGCAGAGTTCCTTTGCTCCTCAAGAAAGTAATATGCCATGGCTCATTTGAAGCAGCATCTCCACAAAGTAAATCTTTATAGCAGGAGCTAAGTGTAGCATCCACGAGTGGCATCTGGCAGTTTGTGATACAGAGCAAATAAGGCTGGAGATTGTTATTCCCCAGAGCATTTTCTGCAAAGGAGCTTAGACTGTGCAAGAATGACTTAACATACCACAGGTGTCATGCTGGAGAAGTCTGGCTTTAAATCCTGTATATCTGCAGCCAAGTCAAAATGCATAACATTCTTTTAATCTCTTCTTGATAAAAGAAGATGAAATCAGCAATGAAAATAATTTTATATGTGGTTAAACAGTACACAGTACTGCTGGAAACCCTGCAAAAGTGGAAGGAGAGCTAGTCTCTGGAGACCAGTAACACTGCATTTCTCTAAGCCTCTTGATCAGATCTCTGAGTTGGTGAGAAACCAGTCCATCTTCCGTTTTATTAAAGTAGAAAAAACAGAATTAGATAGGAAAGTTGTCAGTGACATGTGGAGCTGGATGACTATGAGTAATCAGAGAAAAGATACTCAGAACCATAAAATTAATCAAAGAATTATGTTCAAATTGGAATTATGTTCAAACTTAAATTAACTCTAACAGAAAGTTTTTGCTACCCAAGTGTCTCAAAAACGTTTCCTTTTCTGGAATACATTGATGGAAATTTCATAGTGAAGCCACTGAAAAACAGGTTAAATAAGTCAGGCAAAGATCCATTGTTGGTAATTCTGTTTTGAGAGAGGAAATTCAATAAGATATGATTATTTTCTACTTTGGTAAGTGAAATAAAATGGCAAGTATTACATAGTGCAAATATATTTGTTATTGTCCAAATAGTCATTTGCAAACTGGAGTTAGAAATAATCTTTCCCTTCTTTTGTAATGAGCAAGTTAAAACGATAACTATCCCAGAAAATTATATTGATAAATAAATCAACTCCTGCAAGTAAAATTAACCCAGACAGCAATATTGCTTGCTATTAACTTTTTGAAATTTGTAATTTTAACTTCTAAAACTGAGTTAACATGAGCCTGTCTATCTGCCTTTTCTTCCCTGCTGCAAGGGGTATTTGGGTCTGGCTGAGATAATTTTCATTTGCAGGAGGCCATGTATCTGTCCTTTAGATCTGTGACTAAACAGGTATTGATAGCTACACAATATTTAGACTGTTACAGAGCAGTGCTAGCACAGCATCACTGTCTTTGTTTCTCACTCTGTGGCCCACAAGTGGAAATGTAGAGGGCAAGGTGTTGTGAGGGAGCACAGCTGGGCCAGGTGACCCCACCTGACTAAAGGAATATTACAGACCATATAATGTCATGCTTTGCAGTAGAACCTGAGGGTGTGGTTTTAACCAGTTTTAACAGAAGGTGTAGTTTTTGCTCAGAGACTAGCTGGGTATCAATCTGTTTGTGGGAGGAGCTGAGTGATCGCTTTTGCAGGACTTGTGTTTTGGTTTTTTTTTCCTCTTTCCTTCACTTATTGAACTCTCTTTAACTGGACCCACAAGTTTTTCTCACTTTTGTTCATCATATTCAGTTCCCTGTCCCACAGCAAAGAGGGGAGTGAGTGGCTGTGCTGAATTATAGTATTTACTCTCTTTCAGTTAAAAAAATCCCAAAAATTATTGCCTGAAAAAAAAATGGTAGCTTTCTGAAAATAATTGCATGATTTTGTGGGTATCTGCAGTGCACCATTTTTACACTGCCCAGGAAGTTTTCTCTTTTGCATAAGAATCCTATTAAGTCTGTGATATACTATGCAGGTGGTCTGGAAAGAGTGAGAATCCAAAGTGTAGCATTGCTTTTTATACAGCGATTTAAAACTAAAACTATAAACTAAAACTATAAAACTATGCTCTCTAAAAGGAAATCATGAGTTAGAAGGGAAAGTCAAATTCAAACTAGTAGAAAATTAACCCTTGCTCTGCCTGTTAAAATAAACTTAGCAAGGAGTTGTTGGTATAAATATTGTTAACCAAGAAAACTACTTAAACATTCTGTTTCCACAAAAACCTTCAAACCCCTGCAAAAACAAACAAATGTTCCAGAACTGAGTTACCTCATAATATTTTTGTCTTCATATCTCATAACGTGAGGGAAACAGAATTAGAGAAAGATTAACACTTGGTAAAACAAACATATAAAGAAACCAAGAATCAGTCAGCTTTTTCTCCAGGTTCACAGTTCATCTGAAGAGCCACCTTTTCTGTAGCACTACCAAATAAAAAACTTTTAATATTTACCTGAATACTGCACAGAGCCATTTTAATGTGGGTAGTTACTTAATGATTGTGCTTTATTTTGAATTAATATGATTTTTCCTGAAACAGAAAATAAAATGTGTGAAAATGTTGCTTTTCTCCAGAGGAATAAATTCAGGATAAATGAAGCAAGGATTTTAGCTCTATTTAAGAATATAATCTGAATATAATTTTTTTTTGTGAGATGGAGTGAGAAATTATAAGACGGCATGGATCATCTGCATTTATTAAAATTAGCCATTTCTGCAAAATAGTGTCTTAAGTAATTCTAAAAGCTGTTTAGAATTACTCTACTGTATGGAAACTATTACTGTTTCAGAGGTAAGTTATGCTTTTCCAGAGTATATTTCAGCAGAATTGTTTGGTTGGGTAGTATAATCTTATGAATTTTTTCAATAATGTGGTTGGAATTTTGTTCAACATCTCTATTTTATTACCGTATTGATGGGACACTCTGCATAATTGTTGACTATTTTCACAAAGAGAGGAAGTTTGACTGCATACTGTTAGAATGATTGTAAAGCATGTCTCTAATCATTAGTTTTTTGTCACCTGTGTAGAAATTGTATTACATTAACCTACGGTGTGGTATCTGACAGATGCAATGGTACAGTACATTAACAGCTTACAGAAACTGATTATTTGCAGCATCTGAGTGAACTGTGCGAGTCACTCAAGGGTAAAACCAAATCTTAGAAGTCTGGACTTTGTGTTGAAGAGTATATTTTGGTATAACATAAGGCTGAAAATATAGAACCTGATTGATATTCAAGGACCTCACAGCCTGATGATGCTGAGATTTCTTCTTAGAGAAGTATGGGACTGAAAGAGCCTTTTGGGTCAGTGTCATGCTAGGCTAGGTGGAAAAACAGGCAAAACCTCCCACCAGTCCTTATTTGTGCTTTCACACCTGGTATCTCTGAGTTTCTGTTATTCCTAAAATGAGTATGTTTTATTACTTCATAGTAATAGAAATTCTCTCCCTCATTAGGCCTGTTGTGAAAAAAAGGTTCAGAATACCTTTAATTTTGAACAACTGCAATTTGCTGCCTTGCACTAGAGTGTTTGAATTTAACTTATCTAGTATCATGGTACGAAACAAAGGAATGATTCATAGTGTTGCAGAGATTGTCTCTGTGTTTTCAAAAGGGAAAAAGAAGCGTAAATTATTAATACAGCTGACAGATACCTTGAAAATTCTTTCTCTTAAATAAAACAGCCATTTTCTTGCATTGAATAATTTTTCTACTTTGTACCAGTAAACAAACAACATTTTGTGAGACATAAGAATTTTTAAAAGATTAGAGTTTACTTACTGCAAGGATATTGACAAAAACAGTCTTTGCTATTTTTTTTGAAGACAAATATACGTAAAATCAAAAATATGATCTTCCACAGCAATTAAACTCTTAGAGAATTGTTTCACTGTGCACTGTGTGTGCTGGGAGTTGTCTCCAGGCAGCAACTGACAGAACAAGAGGACACAGTCTCAAGGTGCACCAAGGGAAACATAGGTTGGATATTAGGAAAATGTTCTTTACAGAAAGGTTGATAAAGGACTGGAATGCTCTGCCCAGGGAGGTGGTGGAGTCACCATCCCTGGACGTGTTTAAAAAAAGACTGGATGTGGCACTTGGTGCCATGGTTTAGTTGAGGTGTTAGAGCATGGGTTGGACTTGATGATCTTGAAGGTCTCTTCCAACTCAGTGATTCTGTGATTCTGTGATTCAATACCCAGCTAAGCTTTGCATCTTACAGAAATAATGTCTTTGGAGAAATAAATCTTATGCAGCATTACTGTGGTGATTGTCTTAACATGCTATTTCACTTCGGCCAGGCAAAAACTTATCAAATAGGATTGGGGTTTTTTTGTTGCAAAGAACAGAGTTACAAAAGTATTTGGATACCAAAAGATGCACCAAGGACAAAAATTAATGGAATTTGCCCAAAATTGATGGTTGTATCATCTAGCTCAATTAAATTAGTTCTGGCTTCAGAACTGCATTCATTAAATATGATGGTTAAAGTACACCAGAGGCATTTTCTTCTGCCATCAGTGATCTCTTTGGTTTCTGTCAGAGCCAGCTCTTTTGCTACCAGCAGGACCACAAACTCACGGTGATTTTGGATCTGGATCTGTGGTTTGCTTTCTTCTTAAAGAATAATAAGCAGCAGTGAATGTTCAAATCTACTCAGGGTCTCTGAACTGTTTAGGAAGCGTGGTTGAAACAGATTGACAAAGGAGAAAATTGTCAGTCCAGACAGCTTAAACAGGTACTGTAATTCTGTATAGACTGTGTGAACAGCTGCAGTTAGAATGAGTGAAACAGTTCTAAAAGCATTAGGCATTACTCAAGACAATAAGAAACTTCTGAATTAAAACATGGATATTGTACAAACCACTTGTGTGATTTTTATAAACATGGCACCACTATAAAATGTCTTTTGCTCATATCTCTAAAATGACCATTTATTATTAAGTTTATTTATTCAATTAAAACAAAACATCTCTACTTAAATATAGATGCAACTATAGTTTTTACTCTGTACTTTTTTAGAGTGAAACCTATGAAAAGAAGAAATAGTTTAACAAAATTTATGTTTAAACTAATGGGGAAAATACACTACTTTAAATAGACTGTACTGCCTTCAGAGATTTGTCTTGGACAGTTGATGAGAGGAAAAAACCTGACAAATAAACTGAACAACTAATTACTCTTCTTTTTTATATAACCAGCTGATTACACAATGTGCTTTTTTTCCAAAGTTACTTAATGTTTAATCATGATAAATTTTTGTTTGCCGGCACTTTAGTTAACAGCCAAGGGCAATTTAACAGCTTTTTTTATTGAATAATTTAGAAGACCCAAAAAGTATTGTTTTATGTTGAATGAAGTACTATCTTCAGCCTCCAGTGAGAGCTGTCATTTGGATTTCAGCACATTTTTTCTGGTATAGATTTCTTTGTGGGTTTTCTTGATTACTGAGTTGAAAGAAATGTTAGAACTGTTTGAACTGAAGTGCAGAAAATACTGAACTTTCTAGGACATTATTTTCTTGTCTTAATTTTGTTTTTTCCGATTCAGCTATTTGACAAAATTCAAGAAAAATGAGCAAAACATGTTGATGGTTCTGATTTTTTTTAATAAAATTAGCTATTTGAAGCATAAGTTTTCACTCAGGGTCTCTGTTACTTCTGTAGAAAGGATTCATGATTAGGGAAAGGTTTGGGGCTGCCATTTCTGGTAGGATTAAAATAGATGTTGCAAATCTACTAATTTTCTGTGACATAGTATGGTGCAAGTATCTAAATGGAGCAGGATGCTCAGGCTTATGTAGGTCCTATTCTTGGGATATGCAGAGATAAATGATAGCCCAATTGTTTTTAAAGATTGTCAGAGCATAAAAGAATCAAGAATTTTAAGGCAAAAAAGAGAAATATTTTGATGGATTCAAACGCATTAAATTGAAGTTCCATCACAAGAAAATAATAAAAAAAATCTCTATTGTTCTTATATTGTTGAATGGAAATTACTTTTTAATAAGATTATTAGCAAAAGGCTAACTCTAATCTTGAAATATCTATTTTTAATAAATAGATTAATGCAGTAGGTAATAGCTTTTTTCTTTAGGTATTTAATAAAGACCATCAACTACTTACAGCTTTCAGTAAGAGACTGTTTTGAGTCAAGGAAACTATAATTACAATAGAAGCCATTGAATCATCTTCCTACAAAAAGAGACTCTGAAAGCTACTGTGGTTGTGTTTTATGACCCTGATCTTTCAATTACATCTGCATGGATTGGGGTTTAGGCCTACTAGATTAAATTCTTAATGTGTGCATTTCTATCTGCAGTTATTTTCATCCACCAAAAAGCTTGTTTTCATTTAAAGAAGGATGATTGACAGCTAGATATATGTGAAGAGAGCTTTGTTCATAGGGAAGTACAATTCATGGCTCACCTCACGTGCTAGAAGAGATATTGAATGAATTTCTCAGTATGTATAGAGTTGAGAGCTGTGTAGGAACCACATCAGTGTGTGGAATTTGAATAGTCTGTGGTGGTTTGGTTCTTATATACCCATTTTTTGGGACAGACTAGTGGCAGATGCTGAGATACAGGCACCAAAAGCCAGCCCCCCCCATTGGAGCTTGTCTTTATGCTTAAATCGTGGAAGAAACCCCTTATGAATAATTACCTCCACACACTTTATGTGTATTTTTATTCTCTTTAGAAGAGAGAAAAAAGGGCTTCCACACTGATTTCTCTCTAAAAAAGACTCTCCCTGACTCAAGCCAACAGCTGCTTTTACCCCCTGCAGTGGTAATTTGGGACCCCTCCAGGCTGGCCACTCCTGTTTATCTATCTATCCATTTTTCCATGTCTCACAGTTTTCAGTGGTGATTTCTCCTATTTGATGTTATTCAAGATATGGCAAGACTACTGTTCTGAGTTGACTCTCAGCCACGAGGGCTTTGCTGTTGCACAAGGATAGATACATGCTTACATTCCAGGGTCTGACAGCTTCCACGTGTGTGCCTGCTCTGGTTTCAGCTGGTAGAGAGTTCAAAACACAGAGCTGTGTTTTGGATCTGGTGTTGAATGATGTTGTTAACATACTGATGTTTTGGTTGTGGCTAAGTACAGCCACTACCAAAGTCCTTACCTTAACTCAAGGACTTTTTAGGGTCTCAGGTTCTGCCAGTGAAGAGGTGCACGAGACACTGAGGAGGAGCAAGGTGACCTGAACTGGCCAAGGGGTATTCAATACCACAGACTGTCATGTTCAGTATTTAGGGTGGGGGGAACTGGCTGGGAGGGTCCAGCTGCTGCTGTGGGACAGGTTGGGCATTGGTCAGTGGTAGTGAGCAGTGGTATTTTCAGATAATATTCTGGGGGGAATTCTTTCATCTCTCCTGACATTTTCCACAGAGTACAAATAGCAACAGAGCACAATGGCACAGAGGCAGCAAGGACAGTGCTTTCACATGTGCTCCTCTCTGGAGCTCAGTCCCTTCCTTTCATATTCCTAAACAAACATCTGAAGTAAATGCCACGTCTTGTTGATTGCTCCTTTATCCGGGGCTGGCCTGCCTCAGGCAACTCAAACCACTCTCACAAGGCCTCCAACTGTATCCTTGAAATATCTAGTTTCTTCCTACAAATAAATAGAGGACAAATCTTTCAGAAGTTTCTGTTCAAACATTTATATTTGTTCAGGTGAATTCATCTCAAAATGAAGCCATAGTGATGATAATATGTAATAACCATATTTTTCCATAAACAAAAGAATGGACATTTTCTCTTACCTAATGATGTAATTTGAGCCATTCCAGCAACTTTATGATTTCATTGGCATTAGTTTCCAAGAGAACACGGAAATGTTAAATATTTATACAGATAAGTCCACGGCTAATGTAGTTCTCATTCAAACATTGCATATTGTATGATGTTGGAAAAGTATATGCTCAAAACCACAAAGAACTGAAGAACAGAATACAGTTTGAAAATCACTCTTTCACATTTTTAATGCCATTCTTTCCTTAACCAACTGCAACGAACAACTTTGTCTGTATGCTAACAAACCTCAGTCCGGTTTATTACTGAATTTAGAGGTCAAGTTGCATTTCTTGCCTCAGAACCTTAAGCACTTGCAATTCTGTCCAGGTGTCTAGAACTTAAAATGTGCTAAATTTCCATGAAGACAGAAAAGAGCTTTTGGGATGTTATTCATGTTATTCATACTGTGTCTGCTGCCTGCCTGAAATATTTCTGAGCTAGAAGCTTCTGGTAATGGCTCTGTAGTTGCATAGATATTGTTCAATACTTGCAAGGTAACATGAAATGTAGTAAATTATTGCTCTCATCTTCACAAAAGAAAGAAAAAACCCATAACTAAATAAACCCTCCCCCCCAAAACAAGGGGAAAAATGTAGTTTGTGTCAGCAAGGAAAGGAATTTATTAATTTCTCACAGTTTAAATTCCTGAGTCATTGAAGCTTCTGAATCAGAATACCCCATCATTTTAAAGAAATCTAAGAAAATATCTTTTCCATGCTAAAAATGTCATGCTGGGGAAAAAGGCATCATTCTCTATATCTGTTGCCTCCCTGGGATTAAGAAAGCATTTAGTATGAGTTATTACAACTCTGCATCAGGAAATGGCTCCCCAGCTGCTGTTTCGGGCAAGAGATTCTTCTTCTTAAAATGAAATAATTTGGGATTCATGAACTACCTCAACCCTATCAGACTGGCCACAGAGCAACTCAGGCTTCTTTTTTCTTCTCTGTCTAATTCTCACAATGGTCAAAACTCCATGAGATGATGCCTCTGTGTGTAGCTCTGAAGAGCTGGGCCATGCCTGTATTGCCAGGTTAAGGACAAACCCTGGCTATAGAAGACATTAAACATCCTCTGTTTAAAACTAGCCTGGTTCCTATGGGAGAAATGTGAGCTCAGGATGTCTGCTGCAGACAGGGTTTCAGCGTGGCTGGTTTTGCTCATGCACTCTATGTCCCAGGCGTCACCCCTGTCAAGGTGCCAAGGGTGAGTGGGCACTTTCTTTTTGACAGCATTTCAAAATCTGATTAAAAACACTTATCAAAGACACAGGTGTCTTGTAGGCAGTCTAAGCAGCCTGCCCTGTTTAATAATTTTGGGGCTGTATTCAAGAGTGGGGAATTCTTTTGGTTCTTCAGGGCACGTTTCAGCTATTTTTGCTTTCAGTTTGCCAGCAGGAGTCTTATCACTGCTCCTAGCAGGCAACCCTGTGTGACAAGATGGAGAAAGAGGGATATTTGTGATTTTGGGGAGGCAGGGGGGAAACTGGCTATAGGGAAGAGATCCTCAACACACAGAGACAGACTTACTCTAAAAAGCAGATTCCCAAATTCTTGTTTGGACTACTGATATTTAAGGCCACAGCGTGTGGTCTTCAGCTTGAGTGTTTTGCAGTAAGGATTGGTTTCAATAATTTACTTTGCAGTTAAAGATACGTGACAAGCCACAGGAGTGGTGAAGACTTTTTTTCCAAAGTAAAAAAGAAACAATGCACCATATAATTCACTGTCATTAGTGTAGATAGAGTGCAAATACCTCTCCAGAGAAATACCTTTATAGCAGGATCTGATTTTGACTTCCACAGAATATAAAGCTGGTGTGGATTGCATGTGTTTTGCACACCCAATAAATGTCAAGGCACTAGATATTATACTGCTTTGTAGCCACTAGTAGCCACTTATCAAATTGTTAATTTTCAGACCACCCTGCACTGCACATATCCCTGAGTTTTCTCATCCATATGATGCGAAAAAAATCCTTACTAACCTACTGTACCTCACAGTGTGTTTCAGTTCATTCATTAGTATTTGGAATAGACCATGGAGACCATTTAATAGGTGCACAATAGAAGGAAAAAGCCTTAATTATTGTTAGATGGCTACAGGCTTAATTATCCTCACTCTACAACCTGAGAGGCCTAGAGTTAAACTTCAGAGGCTCCAAAAATTGCATTGGGGTTATGCCATTTATAGCTCAGTATGGTATAATTTTTATGTAACAATCTTAACTTCTTCACTTTCAAATTTAAATCTGGCTTTCTTTAATTTAAATTTTGCTGAAAAGAGCCATATTGCTACAAGCATAAATTATGGTAGATGAACATTAATGATGTCTGTTCACAGCTGTTCTTAGCTTAAGTAATTAGCACTCACTCCCTATGATCAATATTTTAAATGCCTGAACTATTCAATTAGGAGCACAAAACACTTCCTTCTGTTATCACTATTAAAATCAAGTCTTAACTGACATACCTGTAGCATTACACTCATGTTATAGAAAAATATGTTCGAGGCTGTTGATTTATTAAGCAAATTGGTTTGTGTTTGATGAGAGATCTGAATATGTGTAGCATTGCGAATGCACTTAAAAACCCATTGAAATTAATGCTACATTAATTACTGATTCCATGAACACTCTAGCATATGCTGGTATTAATTGCATCCATTATCACAAAATAAACATCTCTTTATAAAAACAAATGATGCTTCATCTTAATATTCTTGATTTTGATATCTTCCTTCACAGCTGTTGCTACTTCTGTATTAGTGTTTTTACCATAAAGAGCCACCTGTTAATTATAACAGATATTTTGGATAATTTTATCCTTTGCAGAAAAAAAATCTAAAGCAAAAAATGTAACAGAATCTTAAGCCCCTGAAATATTGAATGAAATTTTATTAAGTTTTTTGCAAGAATTTGCTCACTTGAAAACATGGATTTTTTTCTTCTTTTTATTTGTATAAGAAATAAAAAATAAAATGCAGTATACAGTTTTTAATATTTTTACTACAATATTAACATCTGTGTTCAAGAAAATGTTTAGACAGCTACTAAGGGAAACATTTGCTTCAAGTAAGATTGCTGTTTCTTTTGTGTGCTCAATACCCTTGATAGGAAGCTCCAAAAACTTGTTTCAAATGGGCTATATAAAAATCTGAGAAAGTAATTTTGGATTAAGTTTTGCTTTCACCTAATGAGCAATTGTTGCCCACCCTGTAAATCTGTTGTTTCTTAGCCAGACATTTTCATGGTGAAAACCTTCAATCAGAGAGAACAGCCTGGCTTTTAAAGTGCCACTTTCCTTTGAAAAGTGTCTCATTATAAATCACACTATAGGGTTATATTGATTTTGTTTCAGATTTATTGTCTTTCAGTTTAGATTTTCTCAATTACAAGCAGAAAGTTTCTGCTGGGGGAGAGGGTGTTAATTTTCATCTTTGCAAACTGAACCTGGGTTGTGCAATTTTATGGGGTTTTTTTGCCCTGACTTTTATCTATCTGCACCAATCCTGGTCATGAGTCCCTGTATTGTTATTAACTCCTCTCCACAAACGTTTTAATTAATTGTATCTGAGGGCAGGATTCCTGGCAATGAGCATGCAATTACCAATTTCTGTAGTGCAGTAACAGAGACTATCTCCTTGTCATTTGGCCATTACCTAGGGTGTGATTTCAGCATTAGCTGCAGTAAGGACCTTGGAATTAAGGCAGAGAGAAGTGTTGCATATGCTGTTTCATGGTGCTTTATTTTCAGCTGTTTCTCACTGTGGCACCCACAGGCCTGAGCTCAATGTTGAATCAGTCTAGTTTATGGGCTAAGTCAGGCCCTTCAGATGGGATTCATAGAAGTTTACAATTTTGGGTGAGCCACCTATGGTACATATTTTGAAAAGTGAAGGACAAGCTTAGCTCTCTGATGGGACTACATGGCCTTCATCTGAGATGGGGATGTAAGCTCTAAAGGAGGTCAAGACATTCTTTTCTGGGTAGGACCAAAATTAGAGTCATCTCTCACTGGATTTTGGAAGCAGGATGGCCTGCTCTGCCTGTACGATTTCCTTTGACATTGATAAGGACAATGTATGTATTTCTTGCAGTAATCTTAATATCTGAATATTTATATTGGCAGGTTTTGGTCTTTTTTTTTTTTTTGTTTGCTTGTTTTGGGAATAGTTTTTTTTACTTCAGAAATTAAGTACAATAAAATCAATTGGCAAAAAAGGTCATTAAAAATTATTGACATTTCTAAAAAAA
>VWYP01002909.1:0-13294 GCA_013400435.1 Pycnonotus jocosus | reverse complement strand
AAGTTGTCCTGTTCACCACCATTCCCTTCCCAATGAGTCTTTAACCCATTACTCCCAAGACTGAGTCCTTTCATTTAGTTTAGTAGGCATTATGTTAGACCCCTGCCCCATGCACTCCTCTGAGCATTAGGGGAAATTCTCCTCAGTGATCTCAGCAGCCTCTGCTAATCTGTTTGTGCTGCGTGTCACAAGACTTTCACAAAATGTCTGGAGTTTCACACATGGGATCCTAGTCATAAAATTAAACTTTTAGGGCTAAAACCCATTAGTGTGGCTAATGAGAACTTGGGCCTGGGAGAAGGGGTTGTGACTAAATGAATCAATTGGGGCATCATTGATAGGACAAAATTTAATTTCTGACTGAAACAGAACAACATTGGGTATGACGAGTTTACTTACAGCTACGTGGCAATTTTTATTGCTCAGCCAGCAGTTCACTGTTTTCTCTAATTCCTCAAACTTTTGCTACTTTATTCGCACACACACAAACTCACACACACTTACAATATATCTTATATTGACTCATTTATTTGCAATATTTTAATTGTTTTGTCAAAAAACATGTATATATCTCAAATGTTTAAAAATTAGAGACATAATGTCTATGATACTGAATTTCAAGCAGAACGGGAAGCTAATTTTGAGTCTTGCAATAAATTTCTCTCACTTAAATTTAAAATCCTTCCCAATTTTTATGAGGACAGTATGAGAAAATTCAGTTCCAATGGTGGATGAAAAATATTCCACACCAAACCCTTTGTGCTTTATCTAGTAATTGGAGGCAATTTTCCTATCAGTTGTCCCTCTAAAGAACATTTTCCTAATATTGTTATTGAACAAGAATTGCTCATGCTCATACTTTAAATTGTTCTTACTTTTTTTTGTCAACACCCTTCAGGCATTAGAATTAATATTTTTCATTTCTACCCATTTCAAAGATGAAAAAAAACTGTGAGAGAAAAATTGTGAATATACTGCACTCTCCCATATGATGCTATTAAGCCCTAATATTGCAATGCATATAGTGTTAAAATATAGGCTGGCACTTCCAAATGTATGACCAGAAATTTAACTGAGTTTTTCATTCTTTGTAGAAGCAACTCATAGAAATTTTAGTTATTCTTCAAAGAAAGTCACATTTTTATTGAAATTTCTCTTCCCAATAATTACTTGCTTCCATATGATTTAATCGTATTTTACATCATCTTGGGTTTTTTCTTTTTTTTTTTTTCCTTTTTTAATGATTTTTTTTTTTTTGCATTGCTTATTAAATCACATGCAATTCAGGCATTGCAGAAAATTATTAATGCCCTTGACCTCCTACTGCAGTAAGTGCACTTTGCAAGCAAGGTTCAACTGATAGTGATTGATGTCATGACCATAATAATATATCATGCTGAATCAGATGTTTCAAGAAAGCAACAGATGATTAAAATTGTTATTAATTTTGCAAATAAGAATGACTTTGGCAAATAAACAGAAACTGAATGCAAGGAATGTAATTATGAACAAGCTTCAATAAGTAAACTTGGATTTTCAATTTCAAGGACAGGTTTTCTAAGAGACAATGGTTGCACATATATGTTTTGCCAAGATACATTTAGTTCTGTTCTTTAAGAGAGGAATGTCTGTCAGAGTTCTTATCATTGTGAATTTTGATTTATAAAGAGTCATGGACCTTAATGTGAGGGCAAGAAAGGACTTTGGTAACCATGCTGGAAACATATGTCCAAGAGGACTATACAGATTATCTGTGAAAGATGTTTCAGACTGCTGCATTATTTATAAGGAAAACGTAATGAAGATGATTCTCCTCTAACTCCTTTCTTATGCATTAGCAAGACTGCTTCAACATCAGTAGATACTCACCTCTGTTAAAAGCCAGAAATTTGGCTTTGATTTCTGTATAATCAGAACTAAAGACTTTATTTCAATTTTTTTTTCCCAGTATAAAATCTTGCTTTAACCTGTGATGTCTTACTTTGTGTTTTTTTTCCAGAACGATTCAATGTATACCTTATGCCTACACCAAATTTAGATATCTATGGGGAATGTACAATGCAGATCACACATGAAAACATCTATCTCTGGGACATCCACAATGCCAAGGTCAAGCTGGTCATGTGGCCTCTGAGCTCTTTGAGGAGATATGGACGTGACTCAACGTGGTTTACCTTTGAGTCTGGAAGGTAAGAGATAAGGAGATCCAAAAAAAAGAATAAATAAGTGTCACAGTAGGACACAAAAGAACGAGGTAGACTCTCTCTCAGTCAGGCAAGGAAGAGGAACTATGTTTATTATTTCTGACTCCAGTATATATAGATTTCTAAAAAGGCCAAGAGATTGGATGATGAAGTAGCCACCTCTCCAACCTCATTGGTGAAAATCACAGTCACTCATCTAACTCCTCCCAGAGGAAAATATGTAAACAAAGCAGATAATTCTAAATTTATACACAATTTACATGAAGGTTTGTGAGAAAACTCTGCTAAGGAGTGCAAATCTCAGAAGGCTAGAAAACACAGGGTGACAAATAAGCAGAGGGGTTTTTTTAATAAGCTGTCTGATTAGTTAGATAAGCCTCTCCTTATAAAGCAAGACATGGCCTCTCCATAGAGTTCCCTTTGCTGAATATTGCTTTTCAATATATTCAGACCAGTGTTTGAAATAAATGTTACTATGTCTCATATTAAAAATGAGCTTAAGCTCCCTCTGACTTTTATTTAAGCGCGATTGAAATGTCATTCTTAAGGTTTGTGAGTCTCACTGTGCCTAAACACTTGTGTGGTATGATTTGAGTACTTTTGATGTAGAAGAAATTAATTCTGGATCACGGAAAAGGCTCATCGCACAAGTATGAATGGAATAAGTTCCATTCCAGTGAATATTACTCTTTTTGGTATTCCTGGTGACTGATTGCCACCCTAGAGTATAATTGCAAGCAGGAGTACAGAGAACATTGTGAACCCATAAAAAGGTTAGCTCTTTTTCCTGCCTGCAGTTTTAATCCTCATTGCCATTTCCATCTTCAGATCAGTTTTAAATTTCCATAGAGCTCTGTTTTGCCTCTCTTTCATATCTTTTTAATGCATTTCATATCTTGCCATTAGGTTCACTGCCTTTTCTGCATTTCTGCACAAAAATAATTCTGCATTTAACTGTCCCTCTGGTGTTGTCTCAACTTGTATTTTTATGGTTCTAGACTATGTTTTTTATGGTTTGATTCGGGGTTTTTTATGGTTCATCATACTCCTTTATGAGGAGCCTGAATTTTCTGAAACAATCTCTGAAATTACAGGTGTCTACACTCTTTGGTTAAGTTAACAACTTTCTTGTTAAAAAAAAATCTTTATATGCCTTTTGATGTATACTTATTCAATAGTAATAACAAATATTCACAAAAGTACAGTTTGTGATCAGAAACAAAACCATGGATCAAATGGACCCTACTGCCTAAGGGAATAATGGCCAAAATTCCTCTGCCATTTCTATAGCTGGGAGCTACCATTTAACGAGTAATTTGTATATCCAGACTGCTGTCACTAAACCATTTTGGTTCTCTGTTAGTTTTCTGTGATGAGTTCACATAAAGACATCATTGAGGTTTTTTTATTTAATTTTTTTTAGTAAAAAAAAGGCAAAGCTGACCCATGTTTGAACTTGGTTTCAGTGATTGAGCTGAGGGGCTTATTCAAATATACAATTTTAGCATGAATTAGCATTTCAAGCCTCCTACAGTATTTTAATTCCATTTCAAGCCTCCTACAGTATTTTAATTCCATGCTAGTATCTGAATATCATCTGCTCCTGCAGTCCATGAACCATATGACCTGATGAAAAGTGAATTGTTTTCCTGTCTTTTATTATTATGAGATAGCTCTGCCTTTATCTGTCATGCTTTATTGTCTTTGATCTGATTCCTCCCTTTTTGCTTGTTTGGGAGTACTTTATCTACCTGATTTGAAAATGAATAGAGGTAAAAAGATAAGGCTAGAGAAAAGTTTGTATCTTCAATAACATCTGAAGGCTATAAAGGGCAATAATAGCACTCATTTTAAAATCTGTTGTTGATTAGCTTGGGGTTTTACTTTTATTTTTTGATCAACAAATCATCTTTCTTATCTTTCTGAACATGATTTTCTTTGTCCCCTGATCTGCTAGTACCTTAATGCAATAAATTCCTGATGTATGTTGTTTTATCAGAAGTGAAGCTCTCATCCATGTTTTATGAGAATGTTATGCAGTAAAAGTGTTGTTGCTTTAATTTTTCCCTAAGGCTTAAATATTAAATGTAGGCAATTGCTTTAAAGGAAATATTTTTAAATAGGTTATTATGTTTTAGTGTGTTATAGCAGATATCCACTATATGTGTATGAGGTTTGCCTGAACATTAGAAGCTCAGTTTTGTATATTTATTTTACATCCTGAGTTTTAGTATTGCTTTGTTTGAGAGAATAAATCCCTTCAATAACATAAGTGGACATATTCACAAAGAGATATTATGTTAAATAAATTGATAAAAATTAAACTTTTTTTAAAAATATTTTTGAATAAATATATTGTTTTTCATTTAGATGGAATATGAACTTGGATGTATAAAACTGAACTGCTCACTTGTCTAATGAAATGCAATGACTACGCAATTTGAAGAAGGTCTAAATATGAAATGAATGAGTTGAGATTCTTTTACTCTTCCAGATTTTTCTGTTTAGTTTTGCGCTGAATTGGAGTTTGTAAATATGTGTCTTTGTACTACCTATGAAGTTAGACTTGTCCTGATCTTTTTATTATTTATTGAACCAATGAAAGTAAGTATTCCTTGCTCAGTCATTTCCTTAATCTGTTTTTTTGTCTATCCAAGCCCTGCTGAAATATGGGGAAAGAACAGTTTTGTGTGGCTTTGTTCAATGCTGGATGGAGAGATTCTCATTACCTAAAGTACCTGATTAGGGCTAATCCCATACAATCTCTTCACCTATCAGAAAACAGTCATTCACAACACCATTAGGCACTACAATAGCTTTGTGCAGATTAAGTGAATGATCTTACCATCACACAGTGAATGGATCAGAGCACATGAGGTAAGCGCATAGCATTTACGTTTTTAACGTCTAGGCTTTTCACCTAACCAGTCTTGGACTGGACTGGGGAGTTGTGCTGGTTTTGGAAGGGTTAATTTTCTTCCCAGCAGCTGGTATGGGGCTGAGTTTGGGATTTGTGCTGAACACAGGGTTAATAACCCAGGAGAGTTTCAGTTATTGTTGAGCAGATCTTACACGGAGTTAAGGATTTTTCTGCTCCTCACTCCACCCCACCAGCAAACAGGCTGGGGGTGTACATGGACTTGGGAGGGGACACAGCCAGGACAGCTGACCCCAGCTGACCAAAGGGACAATCCTACACCGTGTGGCATCATGCTGAGTATATAAAGCAAGAGGAAGGAGAAGAAGTAGGGAGGAGATTTGGAGCGATGGCGTTTGTCTTCCCAAGTCATTGCTATGTGTGGTTGAGAGCAGTCTTCCTGGGAATGGTTGAACGCCTGTTTTTCCATGGGAAGCGGTGAATTAATTCCTTGTGACATTTTGCACGTGCTCAGGGCCTTCACTTTACCTTTTTCAATGTCTTTCATCACTTCTAGTCTTCTGATTCTCTCCCCCACCCCAGCGGGGGAGTGAGAAAGTGGCTGTGTGATACTTATTGCCAGCTGGGATTAAACCACAACAGAAGTTTTAGTGTTTAATCAACTATGATTCACAGGATTTCCTTAACTCATGGATGTATATAATGTGTTCAGACACCTCATTCTCATTATTTTGGATATTGGATATTTTGGAGGAACTGTGGAGTTGACCTGCACGGGTGCACTTCCTTCTCTTCAGACTTTTGGCAGTGCTGCTCCATGTAGATGGGCTAAATTAGTCTTTGACTGTCTCTGATTTGAAGCCTCTGAAACAGGAAGTATGTCCTTACAGAGTTGCCCACCCTAACTGTCCAGATGGAGTTGCTCCTAATTTGCAGGAGATTGCATTAAGTACATGCAATTTAAGAAACACTCCAGAAAAGTAGTAAAACAGCTAGAGGGAAAACATTTCTGATTCATCCTGATCAGATGTGAAGACATCCTCTTCAGTCTCTTGTCCAAGTTACAGGATTCATTTTGCTGATGTTGTAAACCAAACAATCCATAGTAAAGGCCATAAACAACGTTTAAACTCCACTCTCTGGTAACTGCAAAAGACAGCTGTCCAAGCTTTCCTTTTAGCTAAACAAGTGGTCTGAGGCATCTTTTTAGGAGCATAAGAGAAGACTCTTAAGTATTCAGAATTGAGACACAGAGAAAATTAGGCACATATAGACTCCTTGTTCATTTTGAAATGCTTTTTCTTTCGTTTTACTGTAATTTTGTCTTTTACATTATTTCCTATGTATGGAAGCTGTCTGGTCAAGTGAATTAACTGGCCAGAAGTATTAAAAAAAAGCTGACGTCAGGTTAAACATGGTGAGAAAATACAAAGATCAGCTGTGGAAGCTCCAGCCAAAACTTGTCAAATTTTGTTGAGTTTCCAGCAGAGAGTTTGAGGTAGAAGGTTTTTCTTGGATTTTTGAGAGCAAAAGGACCCACAAATCTATTCACAAATCCTTTTTCTGAAATACGTTTTCTTTTACTTTGTAGAAAAGATGTTGGAATTTAAACAATTTCAAGTATTTCCAAGTTAATTCATGCTGTGCATTCAAAGAGACTCATTAAACCACACTAAACTATTCCTTCTTTATTTGCCTTTGATTTGAGGTTTTTTGTTCATCAGAGAAAATTTAATGAAATATGGTATTCTCTATCACTTCTAAGATCTGGAATCTGTTTCTTTGGTTAAGAAATATATTAAGCTCAAGCATTACACAGTGGTGACATGAGAATTTCTCAGATTTTTTTCCCCAAGACTGATATACTCATTTTCTCTGTGGAAGATACACAGATGCTGGGGTTATCTGAAGCAGAAAGTTCACTGTTTGCTTCAGGCACTACATCTGACAGAAATGTTTCATTTGTCTGTCAGTCCTCTGTGGTGATTTTTGGTGTTAATATGGAATGTATGAGTCAATTAACCCTTAAAGCTCAATCACAGGAAACGTGCTCCTTTTTGCTTGTGTGGGAAGAGGCCCCTTACTCATGTGCCTCGTGAGACAGCTGTCATGGGACTTCATACACTGTTGTACAGGTCTATTCCTCCCTGAAGAGAAGCCTGCAATTCCTGATTGCTGCTTCATTATTTAAATAGTGGATTAAATTTATCTACCATTGGTTTATGATACAATTATACATCATGTATTATAAATAATTCTAAATATCATTATAAATCATAAGCTTGTGATAGAATTTGTGAGTCACTTTGGGTTGAGCAGCAGTATAAGCACTTGTGCAGCTTCAGTAAATGGTTTATCATTTCACAAAAACGTTAGCTCAGAGCTCTCAGTATACCACAGTTTAAATAGTTGAGTTTGCTAGGATCTTTTCCTTCTTTTACACCTTCGTGATATTTTCAAAAAGCCAAATTACCCATGATATAAATTTTCTGTGGTTTTATGTTTCCTCATGGTCCCTTCACTTCTGTCTCATATCCTTTCCACAAGCGGCATATATTGCTAAAATCTGAAAATAAAAAACTTTCTTGAAAAAGAAACATTAAACTCTTTTATGTATCCTACCCTGGCTTTTTTCTCAGTAATGACGCAGCTCTAATTTTAGGGAAAGTGGTATTTCTTAGCACTGAAAAGGTTTCATTAGTTCCTGCTACTTAGCAGTGCCAAGGTTATACTGTAATATGTTGCAATTGTAGTTCCATTCCTACTTTTTTCCATTCCAGCTCTCAATTTGCCTCTTGCCAAATTCTTGACCTGGAATAAGTTCTATGTTAGTCATTTGATTCACTTAAACCCTACTTAAAAAGGAGTTGAGTGTTTAACTCATCTACAGGACTCTTACTCTGGTTTTGATCATGGTACCTAATCTAAGAACAGCTTTACTAGCAGAAGCTAATATAGCTCACTGTAAGTGATTTATAAAGTGCTCATTGCATTTTCTCTCTGCCGAGGCTCCTCTCAGACTGCTCTAGCATTGATAAGTCAGAGCAAGTTCCACCAAAACTCACACAGCATTGAAATTCTTCATCATATAATTGACTATGGGAAGCAGAAAGAAGGAGTTGCATTGTATCTTCTAAAGCATTCTGCTTTTTTTTAAACCCTGTTTTGAAAATTTGCTCATGATAGCCAAACCTACAAAAGATTTTCTCCAACTGAAAAGGAATGCCTGAGCCTTTTCACTTCACTGCAAAAGCCAATTTTTATGAGAAAAACAATGACATCTGAAAAAGAACAATATATTTAGAGAATAAAATTATCTCTGTTGATTTTAACACAAATAGATTCAAAAGCCAGTGACTTTTAGGACAGAGCACCAAGCTTCGTAGATGAAGTTGTGTAGCATAATAATGAATAAATTTATAAATACTAAATTGATAGCAATGAGCACATCACTAGCTCATTAATTCAGCATTGCCCGAGCAATTTTCTTACAAATTTGTACTGAATGAAAGACATGCAGTTAGAAAAACAGCCACCCAAAATTTTTCCAGTGAACACGGCAGATATGCAGCTCAGAAGGAAAGCCATCCTCTCTGAAGTGTCTGTAGAAGTGTCTTATATTTGCAGATCATGGAAGGATCACTGTCAGTTGTCAACTGATCACCAGCTGTCCAAAATAATTTGTTTATTTGAAATGTTGCAAAGCTTTTCAATGAGATCGATAGGAACTGTGTTGTGGTTGACTAATGTATCAGCAGACAGCATGTTAAGTTCCTCTTATGATGCTGACGAAACGTGAATTGTACCTTTCAGCTGAAGTGCCTAATTTGCTTTCTCCCTTCATAGCACAGTCACCTCATAGTCAAATTAGGGCTTGTTTGAAAAGATTTTGAGACCAGCCATCATTTAGCTTTCAGGAGGTTCTACATCCATGTGTGAGCCCAAAAGATTTATTTACTTACCATATTCTAATTGTCTCTTTTTCATACCTATGCTCTCCTTTAGGCATGCATTGTTGGATTAATATTCCTGAAGCTGAATATGGCTAACAAGGTTATTGCTGTGTAATGTATGAGTGCAGAAGAAGCAGACAAAATAATTCATACATTCTTAATCACATTAGGATTCACTTATTGTTTCAACTCTGCATTTTAACCTTTGAATTACACAGTCAGCAACAGCAATAATTAATCTCATATGGCAGGTCTGGATAACTTGAAATGCCCCAGCAGCAGGTCCTTTTATCTCCAAGAGGCGTAATAACCTTTAACTTCCTACCAGAAAATACAGGAGGACTAAAATAACTCAGATTTGAAACACAAAACAATTTAGTTTAAAAAAAGAAATTATGTCAAAACTCAAAAGCTTTTAAATAAAAAACACTAATAGATTTTGTAATGTTCTTCATTTAATATATAGATACCATTTACAATAAAATTGTCTATTTTAGCACTGAAATACTGTTGCATCTCTCCCCCAGCAAGGCTATTTGCATGAGCTAATTAAAAATGCTGAAACTTGACACCTAATTATCTATATAGACAGTGGAAGAGTGTTAAATGCTTCACAAAGGGCAATCCAGAAGGTCCCGTTTTGCACAGAGAACCATGCAGCCAGCAAGAATGCTAAGCACTAATAAATCCTTCTTTTCTCCAAAGCCTGTGAATGTAGGATCATCAGTTGAGGAGGAGGTTTGAAATATCCTTTATGCCAGGGCTGCGTACTGTACAAACATAGCAGGAAGTAATCAAAATGCAAAGGCTGGAATTTGCACAACAAAAGAGCCTTGTTCATGAATATGTAGGAACCTGTGCAAACCCCTGCTTGCACATGCACACATGGAGCATTGCAGAAGCATAGAGGGGCATGGTTTTATACCTTTGTGGGCTTCATTGGCTGTCAGGAGCTCTGGTTCCTCTGCTGGCACACAGGTTTGTTCTAAAGGTCATTTTAGTGTTGAGCAGTTGTCTCTTGTATGTCAGGTGCAAAAGCAATTGCAATGGAAGTTTTACTCTTCTCTCAGGCTTGAGTCTTCATTACACTGAAATTGAGCACAGCTTGACTTTTGTTCACTACTCTTGAACTGAGAAAGCTGCTTTAGCAGGCTGGTCTTGGAAGGTTTTGCCTAATATCTGCATAATTCCCCCTGTTCTTTCAGGCAGTGTTGATTCATTGTTCTCAGAAATAATAAACTCACTTATAAGTAGCAGCTGAGGCCACTTGGTCTGTTCAGCCTTGAGGAAACTGAGGGGAGACTTCCTTGCAGTTTTCAACATCCTCACGATGGGAAGAGAAGAGACAGGCGCTGATCTCTTCACTCTCATGACCAGTGACGGGACTCAAAGAAATGGGATGAAACTGAGTCAGGGGAGGATTAGGTCAGATATCAGGAAAAGGATTTTAGGATTTTCACCTTGAGGGCACTGGAGCAGGCTCCCCAGGGAAGTGGTCTCAGCACCAAGCCTGCCAGAGTTCAAGAAGAATTTGGACAATGCTCTCAGGGACATGGTGTGATTCTTGTGGTGTCCTGTGCAGGACCAGGAGTTGGCCTCTATGATCCTGATGGGTCCCTCCCAATTCAGCATATTCTATTATTCTATAAAATACCTACTGGCATCTTTTTGTTTTGCTTTTTAAAGATGTAAAATGTGGAAAATGTGGGTACCCAGTAACTTTGCTTCCAAAAGAGGTCAGTAGAGTGTTTTTTGCCATTACTGTCAGTCACAGATGGATAGCAGTTCCAGAAATACTTCTGTATTCTGGACACAGTAACAGTGTGAGAGCAGAAATTCTAGCATAGACATTTCCATGGTGATTCTTTTTTTCAGTAGCTTTATGCTAACTTTTCGTTGGTAAGTTGAATGTTCTTACCAACAGAGATTTATATGTATGTAAGTTATATATATATATACACATTTCCCAACAGACTTATGGTATATGTGATCTCATGGCACCCAAGACTGTGTTGGAATGTGTGAGTAACTGTGGAGGTTACTAACTTTTTAAAAATTTTTATTGGTGCAGGTTTTTTACAATTTTTACTCTCAAAAACCAATCAATAATCATGAAAATAATATTTCTATCTATTGATTAATTAATTATTAATTTCATTCACTATGTCATTGAGTAGAAAAAACCTTCTCTTCTGTAAAAAGCTATTGATAATCAAAGCCAAGACAATAATATTGAAAAAAACCCCTGCACTAATGGAGACATTATTTTGCAATATATATAATTTTCTTGAACTGAAATAACTGGGTGAATAACTGGGATATTTGGGTTAAAACCCTTAAAACATGGTAAATAACTCTGATAATATATATTCTTCACTGCTTTTCAACAGCTGCACCTTTAGTGAAATCCATTTTACTTTTTGTGAACTTTTACTACTAAGACAAATACAGAGAGAAATATTTTAATAACATGTAAAATAATATAAATGTTTTCTTCCCAAAATATATATATAACTAAATATGAAGACCTGAAAGCTCTATCCAATTGACCATGATTAATTGTTTTAATTTTTTAAGTAGTGCCTGAATACAAATCCATGTACTCAATTTTAAGGTGGTTTTTTGTTTTTTTGTTTTGTTTTGGTTTTTTTTACACAACACTTTGTTAAGGAGAAAACAGGGCTGATAATTGAAAACCATGTCACAGCCCTCCTAGAATTATCATACTTTATACCCCCCTCAAGTCTTTTATTGCAACTAAGTGTGCTCTCACTCTAATTTAAATTAACTAAAGAACTATTAAAATATTGTCACATAGGGGAGATGGAAAGCACTTCACAAGCAGTGCCTGCTCAGCTGCACTCTGGAAAAGTTAGGCTATTTGGTCCCACTGGCTCCTTTAATCTTCCACTTATTTATAAGGTACCAAAGGAAGGTTTGCCCCTTAGCCCCTGTAGAGGAAATGCTATTAGCTACTATATCCCTCCTAATGGTACTTCTTTGCTATCACAGTAAGTTATTACTATTATTGCACTATTAATAATGCTGTACTCTGTGGTGTGTGATTTATTTCTGCTCTGAGTGGTCATTTGTCACATATTTTCTAAAAAGCTTCCATCTTATTAGAAAGAGGGGAGGGAGAAGTAGCATCTAATGGAATCTCTCAATCTCGGCTGCTCCAAACATCGTTTGATCTTTCTGACTTTTTGGAAGAAAGCTCAGTCAGTGCTATAATTCACTGAAATCCTTCATCTACTTGATTATCCTGTCAGTGCCCAAAAAGTCAAATATAACATTGTATTCGCATGGCTTGCTTGAACCAGTATATCTAAGCAGATTTTCACTCTTTTTTTACTATTTTTTTTTACATAATTCTCTGTCCAACTTGAAAAATATCCTCTCTTTAAAATTATTCTTTAAATGGTTCCTGATACACTTTCTGAAAACAACATTTTGAGATGAAGGAGAGGAGGGATTTTATTTACCTGAAATGGCTGAAATTTCATCAAGTTGTCTATAAAGGTATTTATTAGTATGCAATACTTAAAAACATTTGAAACTGTCTGACCATAAGTATCATTTACGGCCAGGAATGGGATTAAGGGCAGAAAACTGTGTAGTCTTGGGGATGATTCAGTGGAAAACCCTGAAGTTCTTTCAGATGAGGGTGCCAATCCTTTATTTAATGAGTGAAAGGCTGGATCATGTGTATCTCTGCTCATCAAAGAGCGCTGCCGCTGCCAGCAGAGAACAAAGAGCAACAGCAGCGATGCAAACCAACCTCTGAAGAGGACCCGGGCAAGAGTGTGCTAAAGGTGGTTTGCAGCACAAAACAGCATGTGGAATGGCTTGCTGGGACTGAGAGAAACTGAAGAGATTGGTGAAAATAGGAGGGAAAGTTTGTGGGGGTGGGAAAACAGAATGGGCTAAGCACGTGGAATAGGAAATAGGGATGTGGTAATTAGATCCAAATGAGCTGGTAAGACAGAAATTGATAGGTAGGAACTTCCTAATAAAAAAACCCCAGAAGGTAGCTGGGTTTGGGAATGTGCATCATTTAAGGAGAAATATTTAATCAGAAAGTGTGGAAGATATGACCAAAAGTAGCAAGAAGACATTGTCGAGGATGTTTGTCATTAGCAGATGTTGACAACACAACCTCAAATTCTTCATTTCACAGGTACTTTGTCTTTTTTTACCAGATGCTTCTTTAAGGCCCATGAGACCAATTTCTCAGAGAGGGAAAAAAAAAAAGAAAA
>VWYP01002908.1:100597-113421 GCA_013400435.1 Pycnonotus jocosus | reverse complement strand
CCGCCGCTGTCCCCGCTTCTGTCCCCGCTTCTGTCACCGCGGCTGTCCCCTCCCAGTGTCTGCGCCTCCTCCTTCTCCGCAGGCGCCCACAGCATGGGGGTCTCGGGGCTCGGGGGGGCTCTGGGTGCCTCGCCCAGCGCCCTGGCGGGGGGCGAGCTGGCGGGTCTGTCTCTGAGGGGTCCCTGGAAGAGGCGCCGCACCAGCCCGGAGCCCTTGGCGTTCTCCTTGTCCCCGGCCGGGCAGTCCCGTTTCTGCCGGTAGATGATGAGGGAGTCGGGTCTCAGCAGGCGGCGGCTGCCGCTGCGGCGGGACACGGGGGACTGGGGGCACGGCAGCTTCCTCGGCCCTTCCCGGCNCCTCGGAGCGGCCGGGCAGCTCTGCTGGGGCCGCTGAAGCTTCGCTCGGCTCCTGGATTCAGCCCTGGGAGGAGAGAGGAGAGTCAGGGTCAGCCCTGAGGGAGCAGCAGTGAGGAGGAGGAGGAGGAGGATGGGGTTGAAGCAGAGCTGAGCGTCCCCTGAATGCCGCAGGGGCAGCGAGTGCTGCCAGCCCCGGCAGGAACAGCCCCTGGGCAGGAAGGGAGAAGCGCAGAGCATCCGCCGGCTTCACCTCATCCCAGGAGCGGCTTCCAACAGGAAAAAATACCGAGGCCGGCCGCCGCCTCGTCTTCCCGAGCGGCACAACAAAGCCGTGCTCAGCACAGCTGGCGAGCTGCCCCACGGCTGGGGGTCATTGGGATCCCCGAGCCGTGCCCCACACAGCCAGGCTGAGCTGGGACGGGAGATTCTCCCTTTCTCCGTGTGCAGAGGGCACGGAACCAGCCCTGGGTGGCAGCAGGGACACGGGGCTGGGCAGAGCAGAGCTCAGGGGAGCGAACAGCCCGGGAATTCTCCGCCACGCGGCTCCACACGGAGCCCGCGAGCTCCACAGCGCACCCACCCCGGGGTACAGACGGGGAAACTGAGGCACACCGTGTGTCCGGCCCTGTGCTATCGAGGGATGAGCACCCGCTCCCGTGCCCAGGCTGGGACTGCCCGTGCCGGGGGGCCCTCACCCTCCCCAGCCCAGCCCCGCGGCCAGGACCCGTGCAGACCCGTGCCAGGCAGGTGGGGGATGCTCTTGCTCACCTGAGGCCACGCAGGGATGCACGGCTGGGATGCACGGCTGGGATGTAGAGCTGGGATGCAGAGCTGGGATGCAGGAATGCAGGGATGCAGGGATGCAGGGATGCTCCAGTCTCACGCAGCTCCTGCTCCTCTGGCTGCCTCGGCAAACTGAGCCCAGAGCCGGGAGCAGCCTCATATAGAGGATGAGGAAGAGCCACCCATTAACCCCTGGCAGCCCAGCCCCGCCCGCAGGGGCCCAGCCCGTGCCCCCCCTGCACAGCCCTGCCCCGGCCCTGCCCAGCATTAATCCCCCCTCCTCCTGCAGCTCCAGCTCACCTCTGCCAGCTCCCCCCTCCTCCGCTTCCTTACGGGAACCCGGCCGGGATTTCGGGATCTGCAGGAGGGATTTTTGCCTCCGAGTCTCTCTGTCCCCTGCATAGAATGGGGCAGGGGAGCCGTGACCTCTCCAGCAGCTTCTCCTGCAGCCACCCCGGGGTGCTGGGGGCCGCTCAGGAGCGGGAGCCCATCACAATCCCCCTCCCCAGGATCCTGCCCGGGCAGGAAAGAAGGAGGAAAGGTCCTGCTGGTCCCTCTCCGGTGGCGGTGAAAGGGTCAAAGGCAGCCCCGAGCCGGCCGGTTCCTGCCTCTTCCCCCCGGGAAGGGCTGTAAATCGCAGGAAGCCACAATGGGCTGGAGCTGGCCCAGGGGTTATTTTTACCGCTGCCCTCTTCCCTTCCCGAGGGCCGAGTGCTCCCACAGGGACAATCCCGGCCCCCTCCGTGCCCAGCTCCAGCCCGGGGGGCTGCGAACGTGGCACTGGAGCAGAGGGGAAGGACGGGCTGCCCCCCGTGCTGGGCTCCCTCGGAGAGGGGCCAGAGATAGAGGATAGAGCCCCCCAGAGCTCCCCAGAGAGCCCCCAGCCCCCTGCACACCCCTGGCAGCCAGTTTGGATGGAGAGCTGGGGCACAGCCCGGCCCAGGCTGATCACAGAGACTGAGGAGGCTCCAGTGGGGACAAAGGCACAGAATTCAGCCCCAAACCCCGGGGGTGAGAGAGGACCTGTCCGTGAGCACTCCTGTCCCCACCCCAGTTCCTTCCTGAGGTGCTGCTGCTCCGGGAATGGGCCCGGGGCTGTGTCCAGCACCTTCCCGGCCATGGCAGCGGGGCAGGAAGGGGCTGGGCCAGGACTCCTGTGCTGACGAAAATGGGGTAAAATGGAAGCTGGGCAGGATGAGAGCGGCCAGGGCTTGTTTGAGCTCTGCAGGCACCGGAAAAAATTCCTGGTGACATCAAGGAAGGGACAGACCACCTCTAATAAACCTGGAGAGGAGCATTGCAGGCAACCTTTGGGCTCTGTGTGCAGGATGAGGCTGCACTGGAGCCAGTCTGGTGGAAGACAGGGAATGGGATCAGGCCAAGCGATGGAGAAACCCCTGGCAGCTCTGGGATCTGCCCCTGGATTCCCTCGTGGACCTCAATTTTAACTCCAGGCAACATGAATCACTGTTCATTAGGAAGTGTTTTATTTTCCAAGCTGTTCTGGTAAAGCCACGAGTGAGTAAGAGCAGAAATCACCTTTCCCTGGCAGCTGCAGCCTGTTCCTCTGGGATGCTCTTCCCAAATGCCTGGCCCCTCCTTGGAGCACCTGCCAGGCACTTGCTGTTGAACTGGAATATTTGGAGAAGGCAGATTCCCTTTGGGATATAAAAAAAAAGGATTTCCTGGCATCAAATGCCCAGGCAGCAGCTCCTGCTTTTCCTGTGGGTGGGGGTTTTGTCCCTGTGATTTCTAGGAAGGGGTTTACCCCATTTTCAGCCTCCTGTGGATGCACCAGGGGGATTTTTGGAGTCACTTGGTGCTCAAAGGCCCTTGGTTTTAGTGAAGGTTACTCAAAACTCTCAATGCTCTTCTGTGGGGCTGGAAGGGAGCACAGAGCTGGGCAAACAAAACAACCCCGGGAGAAACCCAGCCACAGCTGGGGCCAGGTGTAGAAACTTTCAGAGTGAGAAAAGGCAGAGAAGGTCCCCAAAGGAGCCCCAGACCCTCCTTCCACAGCATTTTCCTCTCCTGAGCAGCATTTTCAATGCTGCTCTGACAGCCCCAGGTGACAGAAGCCACCGTGTCCCGCCGAGTTCTTTCCAGATGCATTTCTCCTTTCCAAAAATGATTTCAAAACCCACTCAGGTGCAGCCAGGAATGCAGCAGCTGCTGCCGCAGCCGTCTGTGCTGGCTGGATCAATCCCTGCGGCCTGAGGTCCGTGCAAACGCCACCGCCCGGGAGCTGGGGAGGAGCCGGAGAGGAGAGGGCAGGGCTGCGGGGCTCGTTGGACGAGTTTAAAAATACCGAGGGTTCAAACGGGCACGAAGGAAGCTGAAAGCAGCGCCCGAGCCCAGGGAGGCACCCGCGTGTCCGTGCAAGCCGGAGCTGGAGCAGCGGGGCCGGGAGAGGCTCCCGTGGATGTTCCAACCCCCCCAAAATCCCAAAAAGGGTTCCAAACTCAGGCGAGGGCTGGGCTGTGCTGGGAGCCCAGGGACAGCCAGGAAAGACAGAGAAGGAAGGAGCTGCTGGGGTTGAGGGAAGCGAGCCCAGGGTCGGGATGGAGGCCTGAACCCAGCACTGCTGCAAAGGATTTTAGGTTGCATCTGGTTCCATCCCAAACGTGAGAGTAAAGGAGCCTCTGAAAAGAACAAGAACAACCCGGGCTGTGGCTCCTCTTCCAGCCCATCCTCGGGTCACTTTGCACCTCCCTGCTCCTAAAAATGGGGGTTCAGACTCCCCCAGAGCTCCCGAGCAGCACCTGCAGCAGCTCAGTCCGGTGTTCCCACCTCCCCCGTGTCCCTCTGGGAGCTTTGTGGCATTCCAGGCACATCCCTCTGCCTTCACCGGGCTAAAGCATGGAAATCTCTGCAGGCTGCAAGGGGGAACCCACCAGCCCCTGCCAGCAGCACCCGCTGAAGTTGGTGTTTAAATGCTCCAAACTGCTTCTCCCTGGGCCGGTCCCTTCCGTCCCCAAACCACCAGGAAGGATCCAAACCACGCCATCCACGTCCCACGGGAGGATCCAACTGGAGCAAAGGGAAAAGCCTCTCAAAGCTGGGCTGTTTGTGCCACCGGAGCCCTCGGGAGGGCAGAAGTTGTTGTTTCTTACAGGGATGGAGCCTGGAACTCCCTGGCTGGGGCTTTTCCTGCCCTAGAAAGTCCCAGCTGCCCACAGAGCTAAGAGGAAACTGCTCAAAAAGCAAAAGATACAAGAAAATACTTGCAGCCATTTTCAGGTAAGATTTAGGCAGGGGAAAAAAATTAAATTGGATTTTGTAAAGAAAATTAAAGCAAAAACACCACCAAGGCAAATATGGGGATGGGCCAGCTGGAGCCTGAAGCTTCTGCACTGTGCAGAACGAGGAAAATGCAGCCCAGGTTGGGCTCTCCCAGCCCAGATGGGACTTTAATTGTATCTAATTTCTGCACCAGGGCATTTCCCTGCGGATTTTCCTGTCCTCCCTATGGGCTAAATATATTTGAAGTACAGTATATACCATATATATAGTGTGTGTGTATATATATATACACATACACACTATATATATGATTTTCCTTCATTTTGTGGAGAAGGAATTCGGCTTGTGTCTATATTTAAAATCACCACTCTTAGAACTAATCCAAAAGTGGGACTTTCTCCTTTACTAAAGGTCTTTATCCCCTAAAAAAAAAAAAAAAAAAAAAACCTAATTCCAAACTGCACCGATTTAAGGACAAGGCTCCTGCCAGGAGGGAATTTGCCCATTCCAGGAGGGAATCTGCCCATTCCTGGCATCAGGAATCCACAGCTGCAGGCACAGGGCTCGGGGTTTTTTGTGGGTGTAAGAAATTCCAAGAGAAACTCATTTACAGCGTTCCCAGTCTGCAGATCCCTCTGTCCAGAGCGCTGCTAATTAAAACATGCAAATGAGGGCTACACTTTGCTGTCATGGATAAGTAATGATGTTTCCTCACCTTCACTCCCAAGGTTTCTCAGGGCATGAGGGAACAGCAGGACGCTGTCCCTGGAGGGCAGCACTGACACTGCACTGACTCCCCATAAAAAGTCCTTAAACTCTGTCGAAATTCAAGGTTTTATTTCAAAAACAGTCATGAACTTAATAAATTACACAATAATTTTCCTCATTATAAATTCTCCATAAAATATATTTTACAGTTTTTAAAGAAAAAACATGAAAAACAAACAAAAAAAATCTTTCCCAAGTGCTGAAAAGTGTCTTGACTTCGTGTCACGCTGGTGAACGACCCCGCAGCTGCTACAAGGACAAACTTGATTTATTTTCTCAAAACAAAGACCTCAGACAACAACAACAAAAAATCAACGAGAACACAGAGCTCGAGGACTACCAGTGTCACCCAACAGCGAGGAGAAGCACCATGAGAGGGATTTCAGGTACCCCCAACCTATAAAGTGGCAATCAGTGCAAAGAAACACTTTGGGAGTCAAAACACCCCCCAAAAAAAACTTCCCTGTGCCAGTCCCTCCTTTCTGCAGTGCAGGAGTGGAGCCTCAGGTGATTCTGAGCACCTCAGAGGGGAGCAGGGTGATTCTGGTTATGATTTCTGGGTGGGTGAGACAGGGGGATGTTCACTCCTTCATATTTAAAAAGCTCCCGAGTTTCACGTGAATTATAAACCCCCCTTTCAAGTTTTTCTCATCCAATGACCCTGCTGGGATGTGAGAACTGGGAGGCAGAGTTGGCACAAGCAAAGTGTGTTTGTCTGAGGATCGCTCCCTGAAAGGATGAAGTGAAAGAAAATAACAGGAATTAAAAACTGGGAGACAGCCACCAGCTCACACAGCACCAGGTAAGAACCACCTGTGGCCTGTAAAGCCTCACACAAGTTGGGTGGAATCAGAATGCTTCGCTTTTGGAATAACAAAAAAATCATATTTTGTTTATTTGCACTCAAAGAATAAACACTGAGTGCCCAGAACTGCTGTCCCCAGCACTAAGAGGAAACAGTATTCAAAAAGCAAATTGTACAAGGAAATACTTACAGCCATTTTCAGGTAAGATTTGGGTGGGGAGGAAAAAAATTAAATTGAACTTTGTAAAGAAAACTGGCCTTCTCCTGCAGCTTTAAAGGCAGTTTTGAGACTCTGCTTCTTTCCCAAAAGGTCAGAGTGGATGGAAGAGGTCAGTGGTGCACCCAAAAGAACAAAGTGTTGTGCTGGTACAAAGAGCTGCTGTCAGCCCTGCAGTGTCAGGTGGCCTCAGGGAAACCTCTCCCAGCCTCAATCTGCTCAGGGCAGCCAGAGCTGGGGATAAGCAGCTCCCAACTGCTCCAAACCTCCCCAGCCTCCCATCTGTGCTTTTAAACAAAGATCACTTCTTTAAAAGGAGGAAAAAATAATTAATAAAAAAAAAAAATCACCCCAGGCTGCCACGTTTCACAGACCTGTGACTGACAGAGCCACCTCTGTCCCCTCATCCCCACTGGATTTGGGGCAGTGCCAGAGGGGAAAGGCCAGGACTGTTGGGATTATTAGCTGGATTCAGTTAGTGGGAAAACTGTGCTGCCACCACATTTTGAAGGATTTTAAGATTATGCTGCCATAAACTGAGGGCACAGAATTCTGCTGAGATAAATCCTCAAGGTGCTACGGGATTATGGACACCAGGGCTGAGAGCGTGTTGAGAAAAGGCAGATTAATTGATTAATAAAAGCAAAATCAAATGATCAATGACCCAGCCCCCTGCCAGCACCTGACTGTACATTTTTAATTTGACTCCCTCAGTGATGAGCTCATTAAGCTCTAAGTGCTAAGATCAGCCAAATTAGCACTTTGAAAGCAGCTGATCCCCTTGCATTGCTTTTTTTGTTTACAAAGTCAAGTCTTTGAAATCAGATAACAAAAATAAATAATAAAGCCATTCAGGCCCGGGGAAGAAGGAGTTTTTGTCACCCATCTTCTTCACCCAGATTTCTAGCAGACCCCAATCATCCAGACCCACAGCAAATAATTTAAGTGCCACACACTCCCAGTCACTCCTATACACAAATATATACACAGATTACATTACAAAGCCTCAAGATTTGCACTGCCAGCATGCAAATCTTTTTTTTTTTTTTTCTTCTTCCATGAGAGTTCCTAATACTGACATAGGAAACTGGAATGTGTGAGACACTCCACGACAGAGTGCTGGGAATCAAGTAGTGTTGGCTCTTACAACATCCCCCTGCCAGTGCACACCAAGGAACAGCCTCACATCTCAACTCTGGGATTTCACACCTGGGCCAACTCAACATTCCTGTGGGGAAACTCCAGCTAGGTGAAAGAACCCCCCGCAGGTGAGCTCGGGCTCTGCCTGCCACGCTCAGCCCCCTCACGTGTCCCAGCTGCTGTCCTTGAAGGCGATGTTGACCAGCCTGAGCTCCAGCTCGAAGGCGTCGGGCCTGTCCTGCGGGTTGGCCGCCAGCATCTCCTTGATCAGCTGCTTCATCCGGGCGTTCATGGACTTCTTCTTGACGGGGATGAGCAGCTCCATCTTGGGGTTCTCCAGCAGCGCCTCGCCCACCGGCACGATGGCCGTGCCCTGCCTCACGTAACTGCCCAGCAGCTCCTTCTTGGTCTCGGTGTCGATGAAGGTGATCCTCTCCAGCATGGCCCAGATGATGATGCCCAGGGCGAAGATGTCGGCCTTGGCTGTGTAGTGTCCCTCCCACACCTCGGGGGCCATGTAGAAGTCGGTGCCGCAGGCGGTGGACAGGAAGCACTTGTTGACGTTGACGGGCTCCTCGGGGTTCTGCCCCGAGGCCGAGCACACTTTGCTCAGCCCAAAATCCGCCACCTTCAGCGTGGGCTCGGGGTCGCTGGCGTCCGCCCTGCCCTGGGAGATGAGGATGTTGTCGGGCTTGAGGTCGCGGTGGATGATCTGGTTTTTGTGCAGGAAGGCCAGGGCGCTGCTCAGCTGCAGCATGAAGCTGGTGTTGGTCTTGCGGTTGGGCTTGCGGGACAGCAGGTACTGGTTCATGTCTCCCCCGTCACAGAAATCCATCACAAACCACAGGTAATAAGCACTTTTGGGGTCAAAGGCTATTTCTCCTTTTAATGAGGTTTCTACGAGCTGCAACGAGGAAAAGAAATGCCGTAACTACCTGATGGTTGTGAGGAGGATGTGATGGAAAAATGCATGAAATCAGGATCTTCGTGGAGAGGGGAAATTTGGGTTAGTTACACAGAAGGAATTCCTCCCTGGGGGGCTGGGGAGGCCCTGGCACAGGGAGCCCAGAGAAGCTCTGGCTGCCCCTGGATCCCTGGAAGAGTCCAAGGCCAGTCCCAGTTCCAGCCTGGGCTAGTGGAAGGTGTCCCTGCCCATGGGAATGAGATGGGGTTTAAGCTCCCTTCCAACCCAGACCATTCTAGGATTGCTTGACCCTCCTCTCAACAATCCAGAGAGCAAGATATTGCAACAGGGGAAAGAGAACATTATGCAAATGTTTTTATTTAAAAGAGAAAAAAAAAATCACAATATATTTGCCAGCCTCCTTATCTGCACTGGTGTGGAGCATATCAAGCTCAGGCTCCTGCCCAGAAGCAGAGCTCGACCCTGATAACAGAATTTTTAAAGATACCCAGTGGCCATTGCCCTCCCATCTGTCCCAGCTGGACAGTGTCCCACCCTGACAAAGCCCGTCCCACCCACTTTGCCAACAGCTTTTCGGGATAAACAAAGTCTCACAAGTAACTCCACACAGCTCTATTTATCCAGGAGAGATTTTTAAAGCCTGCTCTCCACTCCTGCCATGTTAATGAATTCCAACAAGTTAACACAGGATCCCTGAACTCAGGAGAGCACTGATCTGCAGGCACAGCTGAGCACGGAACACCCTTCCCACCATCATTATCCACATGGTATTTTCAGGAACACAAGTTGAACAGCCAGTTCTTACAGCTGCTTCACACAGAAAGCAAAGTAAAACCTGCAATCACTTTTACTAATCCTGTTTACACAACTGCTTTTGCCTCTTCAGCTCCTCTGAGGTGGCTCTGGAAGGAAAGTCCTGCAATTATTTCTGTTAGTAGTAAACCAAGGGATACTAAATCAAACTGGCTTTCAAAAATGAAGGGGTGTGTTAAAATCTAGAGAGGCATTTGGAAATGCTTTTAAAAAGTGACCTTTTCAAGAGAAAAAAATGGTAGTAATTCTCAGGTATCTTCCCAGACCAATTTAAACAGTAAATCTATTTTAGAGCTAAAAAAAAAGCCTTATTTAGGGTTTATAGTCAGGAACAGTGAGATTAGGGTATCTCAGGAGAGCAGGGAGTCTCCTCTGCCAAGAGGGCACCAACACAGAGTCACAGGAGCTGCACTTGCACACGTTGTGAGAGTTAAGACAACAAAATCCACCCCTCCCATCTGTGACAGTGGCAAAGCACCAGCAGTCAAGGCTGGCTCAGGACTCAAACTCTACAGATTTGGTTCAGCTGGCACTGAGAATCTGCCCCAGGAGAGGCTGACAGCCCTTGCTCAGCCTCCTCACACACAGCAGCAGCTCAGCTCTGCACCCTCACCTGGGAGAGGCTGAGCCAAGAGGGGTCTGACTGTCCCTGTTTACCCCAGGCTGCCACACTGTGACCCCGGCAGGCAGCTCAGCTCTGCCCTTTGCTCCTCTCCCTGCAGCACAAAACAATCCGTGCTGTTTGCACCTGGCAGATCCCTGTGCCAGCTGCTCCCCAGCACCTCCATCCCAGCCAGGGCTGGTCGGGGGGCAGCTGGGAGCTCTTCCCACCCTGCAGCTCCACCCCGGGCCTTGGGAAGCTCCTCCCTGCACACATTCTGAGCTGGAAGCGGCCCCTGGCAGCTCCACTAAAACCAGCAAGGCTCTGACTTCTCCCCAGTGTTACTTTAGCCTAATCCTTCCATGAAAACAAGGCAGGAACAGCTCCCAAGCCACAGGGAGTTGGCAAAGCCCAGAATCCTGGTTCTCAGGCTCAGCCAGCACCCAGCATCTGCAGGGCTGTCCAGCAACAAAAGGAACACACCAGACAGCAGCAATGACAGTGAAAACTGAAATAATAACAGCTGACTAGGGAAAACACCAAACACCGAGCAGGCTGCTGGCTTTTTAAACCAGAGACACAAATTTCTGCCCGGGGGTGATTTATACTTGCGGCTGCTTCTTGACAAGGCAATTTATTAGATTGTCTTTCAATGTCTTCCCATCTTCAAATACACACATCTTCAAACTTAAAGGACACTTTCAGAGTGGTATGTATTCCCTTATTTATACCTTTACCACTCTTTAAAGAGATTAATAGTTATTTATTTAAAAATAAAACCAGCTCATGGTGTGCTACCAACTGATTCTTGTTTCTGAAAGAATTTTAAGTGTTGGCTTCCTATAAATCAAGACACTGATTTCCTCTTCCAAGGACACCCAGGATGGAATTCCTCCAAGCTCTGTCCCAGGAGGGAGTGCTCTTTAACCTGCAGCTGCCAAGAACTCCACAGCCTGCACCTCCCCTGGGCTTCACCTGCAGGCCTTCCTCAAATTGTCAAAGCAGATTTGCATTAAATACAAATTCTGGGCTCTTTTAGAGCAGCACAGCTTCAAACCCAAGATCCAGGTGATCGTTCTGTGGGGTTTTTTTTAAGATTTCTGTTAAGTTCTGGGTGTCAGCAATGCAAACAACCCCCTGGCCTAACTGAGCACAGCTCAAACCCACGAGCTCAGCTGCCCCACCTCCTTCCCCCCAGCTCTACATCTCTGTTAAATGTTTTAAATTTAAAGATCTGTTAAATTCTGGGTGTCAGCAATGCAAACAACCCCCTGGCCTAACTGAGCACAGCTCAAACCCACGAGCTCAGCTGCCCCACCTCCTTCCCCCCAGCTCACGGGCACCGATTCCTTCCACCCCGTCCCCTCGAGTACCTGTAAGTACAGGGAGGAGCTGGAGCCATGGGACATCTTCTGCACCATGCCATCTTTCTGCAAGATGCACTCCTCCAGGTGAATGACGTTGGGGTGCTGGCTCTTGATACTGCTAAGGGCCCAGAACTCGCGCAGAGCCAGTTCCACGTTCTCGGGAGCGTGGCACCGGATCTTTTTCACGGCCACGCGGGCACAGGTCCTCCTGACGACCGCTTCGTACACCACACCATAACTGCCACGACCAACCTCCCGAATTAGATCGTACTTAGGCTGGCTACTCACCATCTTCAAGAGCAAAGGTTCTGGGGAAGGGGGAAAAACCCACACAGCTAAAACTCAGGCACAGGAACCGGGCTGTATTTTTCCCCCCCTAGGGGCTGGCCTGCCCAGACCCCGCTGTTAATGGGGGTTCAGTGCTAGAACATTCCAGAAGCTCCTCCATAAACCTGCACCTGCTGCCACGGACCGAGTGAAAGTGAAATTATTACATCTTTTCATCAAGATTTCAAATACAGCCCGGCCTGTTCAAGGTGGCAACAGTTCAAACCTAGACTGGCATCGTGCCGGGACAGGACTATCGAGAACGCTCCTGCTCTGCTCCCTCAGAGTCTTCCGTGAGCATCTGCAGGAATAACAGGAGGGTGTCATGCTCCCCATCCAGCCTGGAGAGCACAGGAGGTCCCAGCAGAAGCCTCTGGTTGGGCAGTAACAAATTTTAATTAACTGCCTTTCTGTGGAGGTGACTGCAGGAGCAAATGTTTCTGTTATAATTAAGCTGTTTTACTCAGGGAAGAGAAAGCTTCAATCGCTCCCCGCTTATTTTTTGAGGTGACTGATTTTTCACCAAGCCTCTGCATGAGGAATCTACAGCTACGAAAGGTTAAAAAGGATAACTCGTTGCAGAAGTTAGCACCCAGCATCTAACTTTCACTTTTGCTCAACAGAGCAAGGACAAAAGTTAAGTTATTGCTCTGAAAGTAAAACAGGAGACACACACACACAAAAAAAAGAAGAAGGAAAAAAAAAAAAGCCACCAAACCCTGCTGCAGATTTATGACCCTCCCTGCACGCTGCCCTACAAAACTAAACACCAGCACCACCTTCACACAACCAAACTAAAACGGGACACTGACTGGAGACAGCAGTAAATTAAAATAAAAAATAAAAGCTTGACTAGCCAAGGATCACTGGTCAAACAGAATGAAACGCAAACCCAAAAGGAAATAAATAAATAAATAAATAAAATCACACTGATAGATCAGAACTACAATAGCTTTAAGACAGCCAGTGATAAAGGTAATTCTCTATGTCAGGCAATAAGGACCACATTGAAAGGGCCTGTTATTAGTAGGAAGCTTTCAAGTATTTCCACTGCTTTGGGCTTTTTTGTTTTAAGGAAAAAAAAAAAAGAAAAAGAAAAAGAGAGAGAAAAAAGGTACAATCAGTCTCAGGCAATGCTACAGAGATCTTTTAACCTTTCAGCAAAGCTGTGTGATGGACAATTGCAGCAAGGTTTTGAACCAAGGTGTGACGTGTGTGAGAAACGCGCAGCCAGGAGAATGCACTGACGGAGGGGCCGAGGCTGCACTCGAGGCAGGGCTGCAGCTCCAGATTGGAGACGGACACTGAGATCCCACGGGCCAGCAAGGGCCGGAGCTGGAACCTCCACAGCGGCCAAATAACCCCGGGGGAAAACACCGCGATGCGAGCCTCACACACGGGCACAGCGCGTTCCGAGCGGGCACACAGGGGCCCGCCGTGCCAGGGGCTCTGTCACTGGGCTCTGTCACCGGGGCTCTG
>VWYP01002908.1:83711-97887 GCA_013400435.1 Pycnonotus jocosus | reverse complement strand
GGGATATTGTGGGGACACTGATGGACCCCCCCCGATGTTCCTCTTGCCCTCCCAGGCCGCCAACCCGTACTGGCAGGGCCGGGGCAGTCTGATTTCGGGGGGCCGGTTCCGGTGCCCCTCGTGCCGCCACGAGGTGCTGCTGGACCGCCACGGGGTCTACGGGCTGCAGAGGAACCTGCTGGTGGAGAACATCATCGACATCTACAAGCAGGAGTGCTCCAGGTGGGCACAGGGGGCTGTGACTGGGGGGGACATGGGGACATGGGGATGGCTCCCTCGCATGCCCCAGCACCAGCACTGAGACCCCAAAGATTGCACCTGGGGGTCTTTCTGCCCAGTGATCCCAAATTCAAATCTTCCTCCCTAGACCAAAATCTTCCACCCTAGACCAAAATCTTCCACCCTGGACCCAAAACTTCCTCCCTGGATCCAAAACTTCCTCCCCCAAGCCAATTGTCCCCTCTGTCCAGAGCAGTCTGTGCCCCTGGCTGTCCCAGGGGGGGTGGTGGCAGCTGGGCACCTCCTGCTGCCCCCCGAGGCTGTTGCTGGAACATTCGGTGGCAGATAAGAGGTGTGGGGAAGGAATCCAGGCTCTGCTGGTGACAACAGGCACTGAGGCTGATAAGGGACAGAGGGACAGTTTGGGGGGGCCCGTTCCAGCTGGGGGGACACAGAGGGGTCACAGGCTCTCGAGGCAGAGCAGTGGCCCCGGCCAAATTCCCTGGAGCGCTGTAAATATTGTGTGAGAGCCATGGGGACGGGGACGATGGCACGTGGCAGGTGTCCGTGGCTGTCAGGGGGGGCTGGGGGGCCCAGGCCTGTCCCTGTTTCAGAGGCTTGGCTTGTCCCCGTGTCCCTTCTTGCTGTGGATGGGACAATTGAGCTGCAGCCCCCGGGGGTTTCTGGGTGTCCCCACCCCGGTCACACGACGAGTGACAATAAATCCAGGCAGTACAAGGCTAAAATTAGGCACTGGTGCAGCGCCTCTGGATTGCAGCCCTCCTGTCCCCAGTGCCACCCCCTGCCATGCCCAGTGCCACAGTGGCTTAAACTGGGACATCCTGGGGTTTACAGAGGAACAGGGGCTCCTGATTTTGGGGGTGAACTGATTTAGGGGTGACAGTGGGGGCCATGCTGCAGTGGGGACACCACGGTGGCAGGGGTGTCATCACCCTGGTGTGGATGTCACCATGACATCACCGTGGCCGTGCCACCCTCTCCAGCAGGCCACTGAAAAAGGGGGAGCACCCCATGTGCAAGGAGCACGAGGACGAGCGGATCAACATCTACTGCGTCACCTGCGAGGTCCCCACCTGCTCCATGTGCAAAGTCTTCGGGGCTCACAAGGACTGCGAGGTGGCCCCTCTGCAAACCATCTTCCAGGGACAGAAGGTGCCCTGGGGGGGACCCGGGGGGGCTGTAGGGGGACACGGGGATGTGCTGAGCTGGGACAGTCACAAATAACTCAGGCATGGCTCATGGGGTATTAATAGCCCCCGGGTGACTGTGCCCAGGAGACAGAAACTATATTTAGAGCAGCCGTGGCTGCTGAGGGGTGTGGGGACAAGCAATGCCCAGCCTTGTCCCCATGCCGGGATGGGAGAAATTCCTGTCTCCACAGGAGTTAAAACTTCTTCTCTTTGTCCCTCCCCAGACCGAGCTGAACAACTGCATCTCCATGCTCGTGGCGGGGAATGACCGGATCCAGACCATCATCTCCCAGCTGGAGGATTCCTGCCAGAGCACCGAGGTGAGGAAAGGGGGAAAAGGAACCCCCAAAAAGCAGGGCCGGGAGTGGGGTGGAGCCCACAGAGCAGGGAAGCCTCGGGATGTTGAGGTGCTGGAGGGACGCAGAGGTGACATCCCTTGTCCCTTGTCCCCTCAGGAGAACAGCGAGGCGGCCAAGCGGGAGCTCTGTGCTCGCTTTGACGCCCTGGCAGCGCTGCTGGAGGAGAAGAAGGCGGAGCTGCTGCAGCGCATCTCGCAGGAGCAGGCGGACAAGACCGCCTTCATCCAGAGCCTCATCTGCCAGTACAAGGAGCAGCTGGAGAAGTCGAGCAGGCTGGTGGAGACAGCGATCCAGGCAGCCGAGGAGACCGGGGGGGCCGCCTTCCTCATGGTGAGACCCCCAAACCTGCCCCCTCCCTGCCAGTGCCCCATGGGGTCCCATTGTTGGTGGCTGCTGTGGCTTCACTCACCTCCTTTTCCTCCCTCTTCTCCTCCTCCTCCTTCTCTTTCCCCACAGAACGCCAAGCAGCTCATAAAAACGTAAGTGCTCACACTGGGGAAATCTCCATGGTCCAAACCCCAGGGGCAGGGCTTGGCGGGTGGGGGATGCCCTGACCCCCTGCCCTGGTGCCCCCACGGTGCCCCAGCCCAGGGAGGGGACAGGGACACAGCCATCCGTGCTCTCCCCTCCCAGGATCGTGGAGGCCTCCAAGGGTGGCCGCCTGGACAAGATCGAGCAGGGCTACGAGAGCATGGACGCCTTCTCCGTGAGCCTGGACCACCTCACCGAGGCCGTCCACGCCCTGGACTTTGACCCCGGTAATTCAGCCCCCAACTCCCCTTTACCGACCCCCACCCAGCTGCTGACACTCTTCCTGGTGGCTCCTGGTGGCTCCTGGTGACCTTTGGCCGCTTGTTTGCAGCAGAGGAAGATGAGGAATACTTTGATGGGGAGGAAGAAGAGGTGGAAGAGAACGCAGCGCCCGAGAGGACAGTGATGGGTAAGGGGCAGAGCACGGCTGAAATCACCTCCCCAGCACCCTCCAGCACCCCTGGGGGAGCTTTGAGGGCTTGGACCCTCCTTGATCACCCCATCCTCTCCCTCGGCAGCTTCCCTGTAGCCACAGCAACGGGAGAAACGCCCCCGGGCACGGGATGTCCGGCGACGGATTTGGGATGGGAGGGACACACGGCGGGGACCGGCAGCCTGGCGAGCCGGCGCCTGCTCCAGCACAGGACACTTTTCTATACGGGTGCAAAACAGGACAATTCCGCACGTTTTATAATTCCCTTGTTTTGTATATAATTGTCACGGATTTGAAATTTGTGTATTTTGTAAAGAAAACTGGTGCTCCGGGTGGTTATTTCCTTCCTCGCCTCTGGGTCTCGGCTCGCCAGCCCCGCGGTGGGCACCGGGGATGGGTTTGCCAGGCTGGTGCCATCACTGGTGTCCCTGCCAGCGCTCGGCGTGGCAGAGGGACACCTCCGCTCCAGCTCTTAATTTCCAGCCTCATTAGCACCTCTGGCAGTGCTGGCAGCCGCTCCTGGCCGCCCGCCCGGGATGTAACAGGTCGGCACCCGGCAGGATTTATCTCCTGGGGATGGGATGCCCTGGGCTGGAGATGTGGCACGGGAGGGGTGAGGATGCTGCATCCCCGAAGTGGGGATGGTGTTGGCATCGAGCTGCTGGTTTGCTGCTGACTGAGCTCAAAAATGCACAGTGGATTAAAAAAAAAAAAAAAATTACACCATAAATGCAAGTATACATCCTAAATGCAAAAGCAGCCCATAAATGCTTTTCTCCTGCAAAAACATCAGTCCTGCTCAGTGGGGGCCAAGGGGAAACTGAGGCAGCACCCAGAACTGAGCCGCAAGTGCAATTAGCCCAATTAATTAACACTGCTCACCTAGGGAGGGGGGCAGGAGTCCCAGTGGAGGGGGGGTCCAGGCTTATCCATCACACGGCTGGATCCAAACTGGGGGGTTCCAAGGGCTCCCCAAAGCTGGGAGAGAGGGTCACCGTGTGCCTTTGGGGGGACACGGGGATGTTCCCTCGGGGGCTGCACCCAGCCCGGCCGTGCAGCTGCTGGGGTCACTCTGGGGGGGTCCCAGAGCGATCCCCCCACACCAGCAGCCCCCCGGGGTGGGGGGCGGGCGAGGGGGCCCGGCCTGGGGCAGGCACGGCGGGCGCTTTGCAGCCGGCTTGGCCGTCCCTCCTCCAGCTGGGATTTGCACACGAATCCCGGCTCTTCACACGAGCCGAGGCCACCGGCTGCCACCAGCGCCGGCCACACGCCGGGGTCACCCGCACCGACCCCGAGCAGGATGGCAGGAGGCGACGAGAAGCGGCACCTCCTGAGCGAGGGCCCCGGCGGGTACGGGGGTGCCGGGGGGGGCTGGGGATGCCGAGCCCCCTCTTTGCTCTGCGGCTCCCGAGTGGGCTCTGGCCGGGGAAGGGGCTGGGGGGGAGCGTTCAGGGTCCAAACCGCTGGCCAAAATCCTGCCGGCCCCAAGCACCGCTCTGCCCGGCAGGTCCTACGTGGGGGCTGCGCGGAAGGACGGGCACAACGCGGCGCAGGGACAGGAGCCAGCCCTGGAGCTGGGGACACGGCGTGGCCAGCACTGCCACACGCGGGGGAGCGGCGGCCACCCCGGCCGGCAGCAGCGGGCACGCAGGAAGCTCTACCTGGCAGCTGGCATCTGCCTCTTCTTCATGGTGGGGGAAGCCTTGGGTGAGTGCTGGGTGCGGGGTCCCTTGGGGGTCACCCAGAAGGGCTGCCCAGAGCCCCTCTTGTCCTGAGTCCCTGCTCTGGGTATGGCCGGAGCTCCCTGTTGGCTTTCTGTGGGTCAAAACACTCGGTGGGACCCCGCTGTGGCACGGGGTGAGCTGATGTGTGCCCAGCTCAGGGAAGGACCCCTGCCATGTCCCCGCCTCGATGTCCCCCCGATGTCCCCCTGCTGTCCTGTGTCCGCAGGCGGGTACCTGGCACACAGCCTGGCCATCCTGACGGACGCTGCCCACCTCCTGACGGACTTTGCCAGCATCATGATCAGCCTCTTTGCGCTCTGGGTGTCCTCACGCCCCCCCACCAAAACCATGAATTTCGGGTGGCACCGGGCAGGTAACGCGGTGGCACCACCCTGGGGATGCCATCGGAGCACCCCAGGGTGCCCTCCCCGAGGGGCTTTGGGGTGCCCTGAGGGGCCTGGGGAGCCCTGGCAGTGTCTGGGCACCATGAGGAAGGCACGGCAGAGGCGCTGCCAGCCCTGTGCAAGGAGCACCCCGGGGGCTGGGTGCTGGGTGCCCCCCCTGTGCCCCAACACTGCCGGGGAGCCGGGAATGGTGCTGGGATGGCACTGCCGTGAAGCAGCAATGAGGGGGGGTGGTGTCTCTCCGCAGAGATCCTGGGGGCCCTGCTCTCCGTGCTCTCCATCTGGGTGGTGACGGGGGTCCTGGTCTACCTGGGGGCGCAGCGCCTGCTCTCGGGGGACTACGACATCGAGGGCGGGGTCATGCTCATCACCTCCGCCTGCGCCGTGGCCGTCAACATCGTGTAGGTGCTGCCCCTGCCCTCCCGGGGTGTCCCCTCCCCGAGCCTGGAGGGCCCTGGGGTGTCACCTGTGCCCTGCCCGCAGGATGGGGGTGGCTCTGCACCAGACGGGGCACGGGCACAGCCACGGGGCAGGCGGGGAGCAGCCCAATGCCAGCGTCCGTGCTGCCTTTGTCCATGTGCTGGGGGATCTGCTGCAGAGCATCGGCGTCCTCATCGCCTCCTACACCATCTTCTTCAAGGTCTGGGGGGTGCTGGGGGAAAATGGGACGCAGGGACAGTGAGGGCTGTGTGCCCGCCCTGCTGGTCCCGATGGGGATTTGGGGTGAGGTGATGGTGCCAGGGGGGCCTCACCCCCTCCCAGCCCCTCCCACTCCCTCCCACCCCCTCCAGCCCGAGTACAAGTTTGTGGATCCCATCTGCACCTTCCTCTTCTCCGCACTGGTGCTGGGGACGACGCTGACCATCCTGCGTGATGTCCTCCTCGTCCTCATGGAGGGTAGGGACCCCCGGGTGGGGCTCTGGGGTCACCCAGGGGTGCCCTGGGGCCCGTCCCTGCAGCTCCCGCGGCTCTGCCTCCACAGGGACCCCTAAAGGGATGGATTTCAACGCGGTGCAGGAGACGCTGCTGGCGGTGCGGGGCGTGGAGGCCGTGCACAGCCTGCACATCTGGGCTCTGACAGCGGCACAGCCTCTGCTCTCGGTGCACATCGCCATCAGTGAGTGTCACAACGTGGGGACAGGGCTGCCAGGGCCCCTGCTCTCTGTGCACATTGCCACCAGTGTCACAGTGTGGGGACAGGGCTGCTCTCTGTGCACATTGCCACCAGTGTCACCATGGGGGACAGGGCTGCCAGGGTCCTGCTCTCGGTGCACACCAGTGAATGTCACAGTGTGGGGCGGGGAGGGTCGCGGTTTCCCCGCCCCCCACATCCCCACATTTTCCCCTGGCAGACGCGGCTGCCAGCGCACAGGAGGTGCTGGAGGAGGCCAGCTCCCGGCTGCAGGGCGCCTTCCGCTTCCACACCACCACCATCCAGGTGGAGAGCTACTCCGAGGAGATGCGGGACTGCCAGGAATGCCAACCCCCCCGCGACTGACTCCGGGGGGAGACGTTTCATGTGTGGAAAATAAAGCAGAGCGCACGGGGCTGTGGGGGGATGTTGGGTCTGGGTGTTATCTCTGGTATCTGAGCAGCCAAGGACAGACCCAGGGCTGTGGCAGGCTGAGAGTGGCTGTTGGAGGCCAGCCACGTAATATTCCCTATTTCTATTCAGCTGGGAGGAAAGACAGCTGAAACACCCCTTTCCTCTTCTCCAGGGAGTGCTGCGAGGCAATGGGGTGGACCCAGGGGCAGCGGGGGGACCCAGGTGGAGGAAGGGAGGGAGGGAGGTGACACACACCTCTTATCGCTCCTTTGTTTGCCCGGGAAGGTGAAGGACTCTCCCTCCCCGCAGGGCTGGGGGGTTGCCCGGGTTATTCCCAGGGTGCCGATGGCGTTGGAGCACCCAAAAGCTGGTGTTCCCAGCGCTCCCAGTGCTTCTCCCACATCCCACAGCCACCATCCGGATCCTCCTCTCCACCCTCCTTTATTGCACTGGTAAAACCCAATAACGAGTAAAACCCCGTCAGCAGCACCCGCTGCTCCCGGAGGGCTCCGAGCACCGGGACCGGGACACTCGGAGCCGGCCCCACCCCGGCAGCCCTCAGGGCTTCTCCAGGCTCGGGTATTTCTTGCGCAGGATGGAGACCTGGTCCTTGAAGAGGACGGGGTCGAGGCGCAGCTGCGAGGACACCAGGGGCATGTAGCCAAACCAGAGGGCCAGCTGGTCGAGGCAGTCCTGCCGCTGGGAGAGCCGCCGGCTGCCCGCCGTGCCCTGCAGCCCGGCAGGAGCAGAGAGAGGGGCCGAGGGGCTCCGCTGCCCGGCCGGGGGGGTCCCCGCAGCCCCATCCCTGCACTCTGCCTGCTGGGCCATCCCCTCCTTGTGCTGCTTGCGCTGGGTCACCTTGATGGGCGGCAGCTTGGTGACAGCGGCCACCAGCACGTTCATCAGGATGTCCTCGCAGGCCGCCAGCCCGTCCACCAGCTCCCGCAGCCCCGCGGGCAGGTACTCGGTGAAGAGGCTGTGGTAGTACCTGAGGGGGAGAACGGGGTGAGGGGCGGGATGTGGCCGAGCCCCAGCAGCCCCTCCCGGCCCCAGCAGCCCCTCCCGACCCCAGCAGCCCCTCCCGGCCCCAGCAGCCCCTCCCAGCCCCAGCAGCCCCTCCCAGCCCGGTACCTGTGGTAGAAAGCGGCGGCGGTGAGGACGATGGAGAGCTCGTTGGTCCATTTGGAGGTGTAGCCCCAGCGCCCCTGCTCGGCGTCCCAGAAGTGGCTCTGCGTGGGGAAGCCCACGATGCGCTCGGGGAAGCTGCGCCACACCGAGAAGGCAAAATCCACCTGGCACGGGATGGACACCGGGTCACCCAGGGCGGGAGGGGATCATTGCTGCCCCTGGAGGATGCGGGGACATGGGGACAGCCCTGTGGTGACCACTGAGCACCCCAGGGAGCCGGGACCACGGCCTGACCTCGCTGGTGGAGAGGCTGGTGTCCTCGTCCAGGCTCAGCACCGCGTCCGTCTGGATGGCCTCGAAGGGGAAGAAGCGGTCGCTGAGCTGTGGAGGAAGGACAGACGGGTGGGGCTGTGCTGTGGGGTGGCTGTCCCGGCTCCCTGGCCGTGTCCCAGCTCCCTGCCCCTCTCACCTTCCTCCTGCCCTGGATGATGGTCAGAGGCACGGCGCTCTGGGGCCATTTCCCGCTCGGAGGTGGTGGCTTCTCGCAGCTCCACAGGACCACGATCTGCAAGGGGAGGACAGGTGTGGCCAGAGGGGTTTGGTGGGTTCTCTGCTCCAGCCCAAAACCATCCCAAGACCATTCCAACCAAGATAAACTCCCAGGTGGTCCCACCTCTGCCCCAGGGAGCTGTGGACACAGCTCTGCCCACCCAAAGGTGACAGCATCAGCCACCCCCTCCAGCCCCAAACCCACCCATCCCCTTTCCAACCCACGGGGCCCAGCCCCATCATCCTGCTGGATCCCTGGAAGCTGCACTGAGTGATGCAGGACACAGCTCCTCCTACCTGGGCACAGTACTGGGATGCAGAGACAGCTTGGATGAGCCTGAGGATGGGCTGCGACAGCGACCCCGCTTGCGAGACCGCCCGGATGAAAGCCGTGAACTTCTTGGAGGGGCTGTAGCCTGAAAAAAAGGGTGGGAAAGGGAAAGGAGAGGTGTTGTGGCATGCCCCGAGTTTGCCGTGCCCAGCAGGGGCAGGCAGGATCCTACCGTGCTGCAGGTAGTAGAAGGGAAAATCCCCGAGGTGGGTGGAGAAGTCAGGCAGGACCAGGAGCCCCCCGGGCAGCGCGTTCCAGAGGAAGCGGGAGCGGGAGCGGTGCGGAGACAGCCGGTCCTTGATGATCTGCCAGAGGCCCCAGTGATGCTCCCAGCACCCCGGCTGTGACCCTGGCAGCTGGGGAGGGGGGCTCGGGGCGGGGGGCTCACCTCCAGCGTGGTGTGCACGATCTTGTCCACGGAGGAGAAGTAGGCATCCCACAGGAACTGTGTCTGCTGCTGGAAGGCCAGCACACGCTCCGGGTGGATGCAGCGCACGGCAGAGGGGATCTGTGCCGGAGGGAGCAGCAGGGTCCTCACCTCAGCGTCCCCCCAGCTGGGCTCCTTGCCTCTGTCCCCTCCACCGTGGTGCCACCATCCCATGGGACAGCCCCTGCCCATGGATGTGGTGCCACCCTCCCCCTGTGGGGCCGCATCTCCTCCCTCTGGAGCAGCACCGGGCCCAGGATTCCCAAGAGTTTGTGCCTGGGAAGATGCTCCCCACCCTCCCCCCGAGATGAACAGAGCCCCAGGGCTGCAGCTGCACTGGGACCCCCATTCCGGGCTGGGTCAGACCCTCCTGCATCTGCCCACAGGAGCCAGGAGTTCACCCCCACACTTGGCTGGGGGTTCCACCACCACTGGCATCAGGATTGGGGTTCTGGTGCCCGGCGTGGGGCGGGATCTGGAGCCGGTACCTGCAGCAGGAGCCTCTCGCTGCCCACCACAGCAGCTTTGCCCCAGTCGATGGCCTCAGCAAAGGGCAGCTCCCAGCCGTCACTCAGCAGCACCGGGATGCAGGCGGCCTGTGGAGGGACCCCGCAGGCTGGGACAGAGCCCCCAGACCCCGCTGAGGGGGTCCCAGTCCCCCCTGCCCACCCTGTACCTGCAGAGCCTCCAGGAAGCGGAAGGAGCCCAAGCGCCTGCCCCGGGGCACGATGCAGAAGGTGGAGTTGTGCAGCAGCTCCCGGTAGTCAAACCTGGTGTGGGAGATGGGGAGGGGGTCAAGCATGGCCCCCTCCCCTCCTGTGGGCATCCCGGGAAGTGCTGCTGACACCTGGCAGGCGTGGAGCCAACCCAGGGCAGCGTTAGGATGGGTTTGGGCTGATTTGGGCTCTGAACATCCCTGGTTTTGTGGGAGCAGAGATCTCCTGGGTGATGAAGGGATGTACCTGGGCATCCCTTAAAGAAAGGGGGTCAGGATACGACCCCAGCTCCCTTCGAAGGCTCCTCCCCCCTCCAGCAATGACACCCCATGCAAAGCCACCACCCCAACCCCCGAGCCCGAAACTGCAGCGAGTCCTGTGCCGTGCCCAGACTTGCAGGGCAGGACCAGCCCTGCCTGCCCTGGCAGCGTTCGGGGGTGGGCAGTGGGTGCCGGCAGCGCGGCCCCCCCGGTCGGGCTCGCCCCTGGGGCTGTCAAAGCCCCTTCTGTGCCGTGCTGGGGAGCGGCTCGGCCGCTGCCGGGTCCCTGCGGCCGCGCCGGAAAATCCAATATTGACTTTAGGTCGGGACAGACCCCGTCTGTTCCTGCCCGCGGGGAGGGGCAGCCGCTGCTGGATGGGCTGGGGGGGACTCGCATAGTCCGGCCGGGTGAGTGGGGGGCCAAAAAGAGCCCTGGAAATGTGTCAGTCCCTGATGGAAGGGTGTCCCTGCGGTGGGAATGCGGGGCTGGTGCCAGGCTGGGAGCCGAGGCTGGGTCACCCCCGTGGGTGCTGGAGCACTCTGGTGTATCCCGACACTCTGGGATGTGGGAAATCAGCCCCGATGCCAAGGCACAGGGTTTTCCAATAAAATCCGCCTCTGGATGAACCTCCCCAATTCCAAAGGATGCCAAAACCCGCTAACTCTCAAACTCCTGGCCGGGCCACCAGAGGGGTGACAGCGGCTCAAACAGCACCCAGACCCCCCATGAAACCACAGCAGCGACAACCAGGCTGTCACCTCTCCTGGGGGACCCCGAACCCTGCCGTGACCCCCGGCACCTCCGGGAGGCCTCTCCCTCTGCCGGTGCCGGGTGGGCAGCGGGACCCGTCCCGGGGGGCGGCTTCCCCTCGGCCGCGGGGAGGCTGGCGCCGGCCGGGCTGCGGGGCCGAAGGCTCCCGATGGAAATACTTTGCTCCTGACGCTCTGCGGTTTCCGGGCAATCGCCGTCAGGGCTTCCTTGTTTTGTCAGCAGCCGGGACGGGCGCCCGCCGCGCTCCCTTCGCCCGGCCCCTCCGTGGCTCCGGCCGGGCACGGTGCCACCGGCACCGGCGGCTCCACAGAGCCTTTCCCAGCCCGTTCTGGCTGCTCCCAAAGCGGGAGCTGCCACAAGCCGCCCTTTATCCCAGAACAGAACCGGACTGTTTGGGGCAGCATGAGGAGGATGATGGAACCCCCAGCAGGGCCTTCCTCCACCGTGACAGCACCCGACACACCGGGTGAACAGAGCCACTGGGGTCTCTTTGTCCCCTCCCCGCTGGCCTGTCCCCTGCCCGAGTCTGGGAACGTCTCCCCGAGCAGGAGGGCATCAGTCCCCGCGGGAGGCCGGGCAGAGCTGGCTCTGCTGGAGATGCCGGTGGTTTCTTGCCCGGTGTCCCACAGGGACGGGCGGGGTGGTGGAGGCTGGGGTCACCCACGAGCACGCTGCCCTGTGCCACGTGTTCCCCAGCCCTCCCCGCCCAAAGCCGTCCTGGGGGAGGTGTAAATCTCCCTGTGTTTGCAAACAGCATTAGGGGATTACCTGGGTGGGCGGATGGGGAGAATTCTCATCCCACTGCCCCTTGGCACAGCCTGGGGCTGACCTTGGGCCCGCTGTCCTGCCAACCCCACTGTCCTGCCATGCCCCATCCTAAAAAGACTTTGCTGCAAGCGCTGACCCTGCTGAGCAGGTGGAACCCTCCAGACAGGGCCATGTGGTGCCTGACCCATCCCAAAGCCCCAGCTAATCCCAGTGCCAGCACCCCAGTTCCACTTTTACCTCCCAGCACCTCCTAAGACGCTTTGAGGATGATGCCCAGCGTGGCCTCTCCCCATCTGCTCTCCAGCAGGGTGGCTGGGGGATGTCTCCAGGCAGCGGGATGGGGACGTGCCCACTGTCTGTGGGATGGGGTCTGTGTTTACCAGCCCTGGATTTGGCAGCTGATGATGGGTCCCAAGCAGTGGGATGGGGAGGTGAGGAGCTGGCATGTGAACCCTGCAGAATGGAACCCCCCAAACTCACAGAACTTTGTACCCCTAGTTTTGCCACCAGTGTGTCCATCACACGCTGCTGCCACCATGCCCATTTGTGACGGGGAATGCAGGGGGACCCCCACCCACCACCACCAATTAAACTCGGGGCTGCCCACACTGGGACGCCCACAGACCCAGCAGTTTTGTGGGATTTTCAGTGGAGCCAGTGAGGGGGGGACATTTCGGGCTCATCTCCAAGAGAAACGTTTATGTTGGGGGAGAGCGGGAGGGGGGAGAAGAAAAGCGTCATTCATCAGCGTTCGGAAAAAGGGAAATCGTATTAGAGGCGGTGGCAGCGATTGCAGATAAGAGCCGCTCTCGCCAGATTACTCCAACTTTAATACAGAGCAGGGAAGCCCTGAGCAATCCCCGCTGCACCATGAAACCCTCACCCACCTCAGGAGAACCCAAAACTTCCCTCTCTGGAGTTCCAGCTGCCACAGGCTGCACCCCAAAGTGAGGCAGGAACACTTGTGTGTGTCCCGTCACCCCACACCCTCCTTTCCTCACCTTTCATAGTCGACGTTGTCCTTGTCACAGCGCGTGTCCTTGTGCTTCTCCCAGTCCTTGCCGTGCTTGCAGGTGGTCAGGGAGATGATGTCCTTCCCGTTGTGGATGTGGTGCAGCGCGTTCCGCGTGCCGGAGCCGATGCCGGTCAGGTACCGCTTCCCCTTGAACACCAGCAGGTATTTCTTCTTGGGGGGCACCGAGCCCTGGTACAACCAGCCCCTGTCCCCGCCGCGCTGCGGGTGCTCCTTGGAGAACAGAGGGATGGAAACATCAAAGCCCGGCCGGAAGCTCTGGGTGTCGAAGCTGGCTTTGGCCAGCATGGCCTGGCCGGTGTCGAAGCCCAGCTCCCCGGTGTAGCTGGGCCAGGTGCCCGAGTAGAGGTTGAAGATGAGGTGGTTCCTGCCTCCATTCCAGAGCGGGAAGCTGCGGATTTTCTCGTCCACGTTGCGGACGTACTGGGCAGAGAGGTGGTCGCGGTCCAGGGTGTCGATGCTGAGGATGAACAGACAGGCCTCCTCCGGGTTTGGGGTGTGGTAACGGGAGCGCTCGATGGAGCTGAGGATTTTGCCGTAGGTCTCCGAGACGGGCTGGCCCCGCTCCTGGGGGTAGGTGAACACTTTGAAGCCGTGCCTCTCGCACCTGGAGAAGTCAAAGCAGGTTTCCATCCGGCATCTGCTGTTCCCGTAGATGCTCAGCCAGGCTGCCCGCCGCTCCCGGGGGGACAGCAGGGAAGGGTCCCCATCCCTCTGCAGCTCCTCGGGGTCTGCAAATCTTTTGAGGAGGGTCCGATCCGTCCAGCGGGGCCAGTTCCTCCGGGCTTCTGCTTTCCTCCCGGAAAGGAAAGCAAAACGGCGCAGCTGATCCCCTCCAAAGAAGAAAAGCAGGAGCCAAGAGGCAAGGAAAGTCAGGAAAATATATTTCTTCCTGGTCTGCATAGGTTCACGTGCAACCCCAGCTCCTCATTGGGCTCAGATGGGTGCCAGAGTCCAGTCCAGAGGCCGATGTTCCCAACCCCAGGTGGGTGGTGGGACAGCTCCTGGCCCCCAGGTATTGTCCTGTGCCCTTACAGTCTGTGACAATCCCCACTTTCTGCCCGCTCTGCCCAGGGCTGTGCCGGTTTTTCGGGACTGTCCCGGTGTCCGGCTGCAGAGTAGAGCCCGGTGCCCCGGTGTCCCAGCCGCTCACTTCTCCGGGCCCCCGAGCCGCGACAATGACATTTCCATCGCTTGACCCAGCTTCAAATCCCTGGAGAAAGGGAGAGGTCTCGTCGTCACCGTCCTGTCGCCGCCAACCGTGTCACCACAAGTGGCTCCACTCATCCCTGCGGCGGGNAGCAGCCGCCGAGTGGCCCCGCCGGGCTCCCGGTGCGCGGCCGGGCGGAGGAGCCGCTGCGGGAGGCTCCTGGCAGCCCCGCTCCCGGGACTGGGGCGCTGGGCGTGTGCGTCCCCCTTGTCACCTTGTCCGTCTGTCCCTGCGCTGGGCTCTCTGTTCCCGTGTCCCCCCGAATGGCTGAACAAGACCCCGGCTGCTCTCCCCTGTCCTCCTGTCCCTNCCCCCCCTCCCCGACTCCCTCGGGAATAAAATCCTGGGAACAAACCCTCCCGCAGCCACAAGAGACCCCCTCTCTCCCCTGCTCCTTCCCTGCCCGGTCCCTCCGTTACCTTCGGGGAGTCGTGGCCCCGGGCGGGTGTGGGGCCGCCGTGTCCCGGAGCCCCGATCGCCGGCTGCCCGCGGCTCCGGGCTGCATCCCCGGCCGGGAAAGGCGGCGGAGCAGCCGCCGAGCCGCCCCGCCGGGCTC
>VWYP01002908.1:66320-83491 GCA_013400435.1 Pycnonotus jocosus | reverse complement strand
CCCGCCCCTTCTCCTCGTTGCCCCGCCCCCAGCCTCCCATTGGCTCTCGGCTCACAGGAGTGGGCGTATCCATCGTAGCCCCGCCCCGCAGCGCGCGCCCACGTGGGATGGGGGGGGAATCCCCGGGCGCGCCGGGGGTCCCGGGGGGGCCGGGACAGAGCGGGGACAGATGCCAACCCGTGTCCCCGTGTCCCCGTGTCCCCCTGTCCCCCTGTCCCCGGGACCCCCGGGATCCCCAGATCTCAGACCCAGCCCCAAAGGGCAGCGATGGGGTCATGGGGAGCATGGGGAGCAGGGACAGAAACACAGCTGGAGCCACCTCCGCCAGTGACACCCCTGGGTTCAAGTGACCCTCGGGCTCCCAGGACAGCCCTGGGATGGCAGGTGACCCCCAGGCAGGGTTTGGAGGGACGAGCCCTTCTGCATCCTGGCAATGTCAGCGCCAGCTCCCAACACGGCCATGCCCAGGGCCCAGGGCCTGTGGGGTTCACCCTCTCAGGAGGCAGAGATGGGGCCGCGGCCTGGCCTGACCCCCTAAATCAGAGTGAAATCTCTTGGAGGGGTGACAGGAGCAGGAGCCAAGCAGGAACGTGGGCCGAGTTCACCCCATTAAAGGCGGTCCCTGTGAACACTGTGAGCCCAGTGTGGGGGGCCCTGGTGACAGCCACAGCACCAGGACCCCCGGGGCTCACCAGTGAACTCCACAGTCCCGACCAAACAGCCGAGTTGTCACCCACCCCCTCCATCCAGGACCCTCTCCCAGGGTGGCTTTGCGGTAATTTGGGGGTGCTGGAGGGGCTGACCCCATTCCGGAGAGCCGGGCGTGGGCTGGGCCTGGCAGCACGGACAGGTCGGGGCTCGTCTCTCCCACCCCGTCCCGGCATCCGCGGCCACGGCAGCCGCCCTCACCCTGCCCCGCCGGCCGGGCAAGCCGGGACCGGAGCGCTGGAGCCCGGCCATGGGTGTGACAGCCCGGGCAGCCTCAGGGCACAGGCTGGGGTCCCCTCTCCCTGCCCCAGCCCCAGGGACCCAAGGGACACAGACAGTGACAATCCCAGGGCTCTGTCCAGCGCCCAGAGCGTGCCTCAGTTTCCCCAGTCACCCAAGGGAGCCTGGAGTGGGGCTGTGTGTGTGTGAGCTTGGTAGAGACAGTTTTCACCAAATCTTTGGGTATTTATTTGCCAGCCTGGCTGGCTCGGCCCCGCAGGGAATTAATCCCTGGCCGCAGAGGGGATTACTGGGGACCTGGGGCCGCTTGAGCTCCAGAAAGCGGATTAAGGAAAGGACAGGGAACGTGGGGATGGGCAGTGACAGTCCCAGAGCAGCGCTGGCCTCTGGGGGGGACAAGGGGACACTCTTGGGGACAGGAACACGGCTGGGTACAGACATGGACAGGGCACCACTGGGATTGGGGTGCTGCCCATGGGCACAGCCCCTACGGAGGGACCACGGCTGCCATGGGGGGGCTGGGATTGTGCCCTGAACTGGGGGCACTGGGAGCTATCATTTCGTGCTGGTGACACTGGGAGCTGTGTCCTGTCCCGGGGTCAGTGGCAGCTGTGATTTCGTGCTGGTGACACCGGGAGCGGTGTCCCGTACTGGTGGCTACTGGGAGCTGTAGTCCCCGAGCACGGGAGGCACTGGGAGCTCTAGGGCAGAGTGCACTGGGGCGTGCTGGGAGCCGTGACCCGCTGTACTGGTGTGTGTGGGGAGGGGATACTGGGGGGCACCGGGTGCTGGGAGGGCACAGGGGGAAACTTGGAGCTGGGACAGCCCTGGAAGCTTGAGGGGGGCACTGGGAGCTGCAGGGGGAGCTCGGGGTGGGGGCACTGGGAGCTTTTGGGGCGCACTGGGAGCTGCGTAGGTGCGGGCACTGGGAGCTGGGGTGGGACTGGGAGGCGCTGGGGGCTGCGGGGAGCAACGGGAACTGTCGGGAGCACTGGGAGCTGGGGGTCACGGGGAACTGGGGGACAACTGGGACACAACTGGGACACAACTGGGAGCTGCGATGGTGACTGGGGGCGCTGGGGGGAGCGCTGGGAGCTGCAGGGACGGCTCTGGGGACGGGCACTGGGAAGCGCTGGGAGCTGTAGTCCAGCACCGCGTACTGGGAGGTGTAGTCCGGGCTCCCAGCGCATACTGGGAGCTGTGGTCCCGGCCCGGGGCCATACTGGGAGGTGTGGTCGGGGCCATACTGGGAGGTGTGGTCGGGGCCATACTGGGGTGTGGTTCCGCAGCCCCGGGCGCTGCTGGAAGCTGTAGTTCTGCACTGGGGGGTGCAGGGTCCCGTGGGTGCCAGCCCCGCAGTGACCCCTCTGCAGTGTCCCTGTCCCCGCGGGGGGACGGGACCCTCAGCAGGGTGGCCGTGGGGCAGCCCCACGATCCCGGGAGAGGAACGGGGGGGTCTCATCCCTGAACAGCGCCGAGGGGCTGCGCCTTGGGAACTCGAGGGCAGGGCTGGAACTGGGGGTCGCTGGGGGCTGGGGAATAGCAGAGGGGTGAGGAAAGGAGGAAGGGGCGAGTTTGGGGTCCCTGGGGTGGGGAACAGACACTGAGCCGGTGTCTCCGCCCAGGCTCGGCTGCGGCAGCATGGGGGGGATGCTGGCGCTGCCCCCGGGGCAGGGACCCCACCAGGTGGGCTGCACGGATGTCATGGTGGGCCACACGCGGCAGGTACGGGCATGGGGACAGGGGTGAGGATGGGCACAGGGACAGCATGCGGAGCAAGGTGGCTGGTTTTGGACACGGCCACCCCACTCTGTGCTGTCCCCACTGTGTCCCCCTCCCTTGTGTCCCTCAGGGGCTTTTCCTCCGCCTCTTCTACCCGTGCGTGCCCGGGGCAGGGGCTGCGGAGCCGCTCTGGATCCCGCGTTCCGAGTACTGCGGGGGCCTGGCTGATGCCACCCTGGGCCGCCGCTGGTGCTCTGCCCTGCTCAGCATCGCCCTCGGTGAGGGGGGACATCCCCACCCTGTGCTACCCCCAACCCGGTGCGGTTCGAGCCCAGCCCTGTGCCTGGGTGGGGCAGAGCAGGGACTGTTCCAGCCGCAGCAGCGGCACCCCCTGCCCGTGTCCCCCCATTTCCTGGGGGTTTCTCCTCCCTGCAGGCTCCTGCAAAGTCCCGGTGAGCTGGAATGGGCCTCTCAAGCCCCGCAGCAGTGGTTACCCCCTGATCATCTTCTCCCATGGCCTGGGAACCTTTCGGTACCGTGAGCCCTGAGCGGGGCTGGGACAGTGCCCTCCATGGCCCCACGGGGACCTGCCCTGACCCCTCAGCTCCCATCTCCCTTCCAGGACCTTGTACTCTTCAATCTGCACAGAGCTGGCGTCCTGGGGCTTCGTGGTGGCAGCGCTGGAGCACAGGTGGGTGCCCAGGTCCCCACCAAATTCCTGGTGGGGCTGGTGGGACATTGTGCCCTGGGGGGGATCTGCTGGTGTCCCCTCCTGCCCCACAGGGACCATTCTGCTGCCACCACCTATTTCTGCACGGCAGAGGCTGGCACAGAGGAGTGGATCCCCTTCCAGAGGGTGCCCCAGGGGCAGAAGGAGTTTTATTTCCGAAACAAGCAGGTACCAGGGCGGGTTCAGGGTGGGCACAGGGGAGGTCTGGAATTCCTCCTGCATCCCTGGGGATGCTCTTCCCAATCCTGTATTGCCGCAGTGCTGGGTCTGAGCTTTCTCCTTGGAGATGAGAAAAATCTGTTCAACCTCTCTCTTGTTTCCTGGGGTCCGTCTGTCCAGCTCCAGCTGACCCTGGCAGGGGCCAGGCTGGGCTTTGCCATGGCCCTGGATCGTGTCCCCCACCCTGGGGAGAACAGGACTCTGTGCCCAGCCCAGCTCTGCACCGGCTGCTGGTTTTGTTCCCGCTCGGATTTTTGTCTCTCTGGGATTATCCCGGACAGCTGCTTGCTGGGGAGCAGGAAGGTTTCCTGCTGAGCCAAGTTCCCCCCCTCTCTGTTTGTTTCTGCCTCATTTAAAAGGACAACGGCAAGTGAAGATTAGTCGTGGAAAAGCTCTCTAGGAACGGAGGTGCTTTTGGCAGCCTTAAATCACCTCCCAGCCGGTTATTTTTGTGTGTGCTGTGCCTCGTGGCACATTGCACAGAAAAGGGAAACAGCTTTCCTTGGACCCACGAGCAAAAATGGTGAGGGAGAAAGAGAAAGAACTGATAAATAGAAAGAAATATTTGCCAGGTCAATCTCAATTCCAGCATTTTCTGTGTTGCAGGGAGCAGGAGAGAGGTTTTCAGTGGAGTTTTTTGTCACTTGTCATGTTAAATGTGCACAGACACCAGCACTGGTGTCCTTAGGGCAGCTGAGGACGTGGCCTCAAAGTGGCTTCAAGTCAGGGCATCCTCTCCCTGAATCCTTTGGGATTTTAGGATGCTCTTGAGTGGTGCCCCTGAGCTGGATTTTAGGGGGACACCCAGGTTTGCTCCTCGCTTAGGGGTTCTGGGGTCCCTGTGGGGAGTTAGAGCAGGGGGTGGTTCGGCTGGGGGGCAACTGATGAGGATCCCAGCCTCTCCCTCCTCTGCTTCCTTCCCAGAGCAGAGGCTTTTGCTCATCTGCTGCCAGATTAACTGAATTAAAAACAAACACTGAGAAGAAACCATTCCAACAAAGGCTCTGTGTCCCTGTGGCAGCCGCGGCGCTGCCGCTTTGGCGTTTGTTGCAATCCAGGGAGAGCCCCATCGCAGAGAGGCACTGGAGGAACCAGCCTGGGTGGGCACGGGGGGAAGATGTGACCCCAGATTTGTGGGTTTGGCTTTGCCAGGGAAGGGCTGCCTGTTCCAGGTTCACCAGAGAGCTCAGGAGTGCGTGCGGGCGCTGCGGCTCTTCCAGGACATCGCCGGTGGCAGATCTGTCCCCAACATCCTGCACCAGGGCTGGGATCTCTCTGTGCTGAAGGTACCTGGCTCTGCCTGGGGGGGCTCTGGGTGCCCCTGGGTGGCAGGATCAGTCCTGGCTGCCTGGGACAAGAAGGGTCTGTGCAGAGCCCCAGCCTCCCACCCCTCAGTTTCCCAGAGCCCATCGCACCAGCAGTGGGATGCAGCATTTTCCCCTTCCAGGGAGACTCTGCTGATCTTCCCTTGCCTTTTTCTTCCCCAGTTAGAGACCTCCAGCCCCCATGATTTTTGGCTCAGACTCCCCAGCCCTCTCCCTTTTGCAGGACAACCTTGATCTGACCAAAGTGGCCGTCATGGGCCATTCCTTTGGGGGGGTGACAGCGGTGCTGGCCTTGGTGAAGGAGCCCAGCTTCAGGTGAGGCATGGCAGGGATGAGGAGCTGCAGAGGCTCCAGGGCTCATCCTGGTGGGAAGGGGAGCCCTGCTGGGTGCCTGTCCTGCTCCAGGTGTGCCGTGGCTCTGGATGCCTGGATGTTCCCTCTGGAGAACCTGCTGTACCCGGAGGTGCCCAAGCCTGTGCTCTTCATCAACACCGAGAAGTTCCAGACTCCGGAGAGCGTGGCCAAAATGAAGGGACTGAGCTCCAGAAACAGCCAGACCAGGATTGTCACCGTGCTGTGAGCCAGGGGCTGGCACCCACCCGCTGCAGGGAGCACCTCTGGGTGTCCCAGCAGGAAAACCTCCGGGTTCTGCTGCACATCCCACTGAGGCACATCCCTCCCCTGTGCAGGGGAACCGTGCACGAGGACCAGACCGACTTTGCCTTCTTCCCTGGGAAGCTCTTCAGCCTCATCTTCGGCAGGAGGGGCACCCTGGACCCCCACAAGGCTCTGGCCATCACCAGCCGGGCAGCTCTGGCCTTCCTGCAGAGGCACCTTGGTACAGCCCAGGCTCGGGGAGCGGGCTGGGGGCTTGGGGGGCATTGACAGCTCCCTGCTTTGGTGGGGCTGTGGGGTGGGCGCTGCCCCTCGAGGCTTGGGGCTGGTGTTTCCCCACTGAGGGGTCTGGTAGCTGCCCCTCGGTGTCACCTGGAGGGGACAATGAGGTAACTGTCACCGTCTGTGCCCCGTGCAGAGCTGCAGGAGGGGTTTGCTCAGTGGGACGAGCTCCTGGAAGGTGTTGGGGACTCGGTGGTTCTGGATGCTCCCTTCAGCCGCTCGCACCTGTAGCTGCTCCGGGGGCACTGCTGGGGGCTGGGCACTGCCAAAGTGACTCCTTCCTGCCCGGAATGGAGCAGCCAGGAGGAGCCCCGAGGAGGGCAGGACATGGGGACAGTGCTGGTGGTGGCCGAGGAGCTCGGGGAACGTGCCAGGAGAGCCCTCCCTGCTCGTGGGGCTGCTCCGAGGGAATAAAATCCCCACAAAATAAAATATTGAGTTGGGTGTCGCAGAGTAATGAAACCACAGAGGGGATTGGCTTGGAAGGGCCTTTAAAGACCATCCCCGGCTTCGCTGTGGGTTGGGGGTGCTTCAACCACGCCTCAAAGAGATGCAGCATCAAGGCTCCGAGGAAAATCCTGTAATTGTCCTGGCGAGCCGTGCAGATGGCTGAGTCCACGCCTAAACTCTGCAGGGGGAAGGAAGGAGGGTGGTTTTCAGCAAGGAAGGAGCAGTCTCTGAGCACCCCCAGCGGGATGTGGGATGGGGACTGGGATTGGGATCGGCCTCGGGGGTGGAAGGGAAACAGCCCAGCCTGGCTGTGCAGCACCGGGACGTTCCAGAAAGCTCTGGAAGCACCTGCAGCACATCCCGGCTCACTCCAGACACGGCAGGGGTGCTTTTTGAGGAGGATCCGATCCTGAACCATCCCGAGCAGTTTATCCTGGCTGGTTGTGTGGTGGGAGAGGCAGCGAGATGCTGGGCACGGCAGCACCCTCTGCCCGTGCATTGTCCCTGCAGGGGACACCGGGCTGGTGGCGGCCGCTCTGTCCCCTGCTGTCCCGCAGAGGAGCTGCAGGCGACAGAGGTGACACCAGCGCCAGCACAGCCCCTTCCCAGGGGAGGAGGGGATGGAAAAGCAGCGCCGGTGCCGGGGTTATTCGTGTCACCGTGACGGCGACATCCTCACCCCGCCAGGCACGGAGGGAAGGAGCAGCGCTGGGGCTGGGGATGCTCCGGGATGGCCTGGGGGAAGGCACGGGGGACATCGCTCAGCACAGGGGACATCCCCCAGCACAGGAGACATCTCACAGCACAGGGGACATCCCTCAGCACAGGGGACATCGCTCAGCACAGGGGACAGCCCTCAGCACAGGGGACATCCCCCAGCACAGGGGACATCGCTCAGCACAGGGGACATCCCCCAGCACAGGGGACATCTGAGCTGACAGCACATCATCCTGCAATGTCTCTCCTCCGCTCCCTGGTGACACACAAAGGGCTGATGCGAACACAACCCTGCCGCTTTTAAGCCTCGCAGATATTAATTTTTTAAAATGTTTTACACCTAAAGCGGCGTTTCCAGCCCCGGGCTCAGGCTGGGGTGGGGCAGCCCGAGGGGCCAGCGCTGTGCTGGGGTGGCTGGGGGACATTCAAGGTCGCTGGATATGAGGGATGGTGCTGCTGAGCCGGCAGAGCCCGGCAGGTCCCGCTCTCCCAGCGCCTGGTGCTCAAATCAAATCCCATTTTCCTGCCGGGATCCGCGGGGCCGGCTCGGCGCTGGCAGCCCCGGGGGAGCACAGGGAGACAGAGTGGGAATTCTGCAGGGCTCTGATGGAAGGAAAGGCTCTCACACACCGCTCAGGGGGGCTCTGGCACTGGTTAACCCTTCGCTGCTCGGGGAGCTGCTCATTCCCTCCCCGGTGCCTGTGGAGCAGGAATCCTCCTCCCCGGCCCCACATCCCTTTGCTCCCCACTCCAGCATTGCTTTTGTGCCTCTGAAGGAAAATCCTGCCAGAAAAGAGTTCCAAAAAAAGCCTTAAGGCTGCTTGGGCAAGGCAGACACCCTCCTCCCTCTCTGTTTTCTATGGGATGAATGGTGCAGGAGCCTGGCAGGGCATTCTCCTCATTCACTGAGCCGCTGTATCTGCTCTAAAATCCAGCCTGGAGCCGTGTCCTGGCCCAGGCTCCCTCCCCAGCCATGCTTTGCTGCCCATCCCCATCGCAGCTGCCGTGGAGGATGCGCCACCGGCGCAGCTCCTCGGGAAAGGTGTTTTTGTTTTCCCTGGAGCGCTCCAATCCCAGCCCCACGCAGCCGCTGGGATGGGGGAGAGCATCAGAGAGCTGAGGAAACCCGTGGGCTGAGCTGGAGGCAGTTTAATAGGGAAAGCAAAAGCTGTGTGTGCAAGCGGGGGGAAGGCAGGAATCCATTCCCTGCTCCCCATGGGCCAGCAGGGGCTCAGCCACTGCCGAGGGGAGCTGGGAAAACAAACCCACCCCTCCCAGTGCTCCCCCTTTCATCCTTCCTCCTCCTGGTTTCTGTCCTGAGCGTGGTCTGGGATACCCCTGGGGTCAGTCGGGGTCACCTGTCCCAGCTGTGTCCCCTCTGTCCCTCCCTGTGCCCCCCCAGCCTGGTCCCCTGGGGTGACAGAGGGGCAGGAAAAGCCTTGGCGCTCTTCAAAGGCTGCTCAGACACAACAAAACATCTTTGTGTTATCAACCCTGCCTTCAGCACAAACCCAAACACTGCTCCAGCACGGAAATTAACCCTGCCCCAGCCCAAACCCAGCACATCCCCACAGCCCCACATTTCCACAGCCCCACATTTCCACAGCCCCACATTTCCACAGCCCAGCTCACTGGGATTGCTCTGCTGGGCCTGGGGATGGGCAGGGAAGGAGCTGAAATCATCCCCAGTGACAGCCTGGGACTCTCTGGGGTGTCCTGAGCTGTCTGTGCCACCCCGGGAGGTTTTGGGGCAAAAAGCAGGAGTTAAAGGCTATCCTGGGATGGGATCTGCCTCCAGCTGCTCACACAGAGGTTGGGGTTTGAATGCGAACTCGGGGGTTTTACACCCCTAAATCCAGAGGGGTTTTGTCTCTCGGGGGTGTGGGAAGGGAACTCCAACCCCGTTAATTTGGGGGGTCAGCCCTGGCAGCCCCCACCTGCAGGATGTTGGAAGGGTTCCCTTCCAGCCAAGCATTCCAGGGCCTCTGCCCTGCTCTGATGCTCAAACCCATGCCTTTAAAAATTAAAAAAAACCCCCAAAAATAACAAAAAACCAACCCCAAACAAACCCAAGGGCGCTGCCCATTGATATTCCCCTCACAGCTGTGCCTGCAGCATGGCTGGGCTATGAATGGACACATTCCTTTTCCCACCAAAGCTTCCCACTCCTGGATGTGAAATCCCACGGTGTCAGCACAGCCCTGGATCCAGCTCCTCACAGCTCAGAGCCTCCTTCTCCTGCTGCCCTTCTCTCCCTCCTGGGAGCCCTTTCCAGGGCACAGCCCTGCAGCAAACCCAAATTCCCAGCTCCAGCCCTCGCTGCCATCCACAGAAAACCTCATTTGCTCAGTTGGAGCTTCCCTGTTGTTTTAATTAATGCAAATCCAGACACGTGTTAAACCTCCTTGTAATTACCATAAGGCTCTCATGGTTTTTGTTGGGTATTTTTTTTTTTTTTGGTCCTTTTTCTTGTGTTTTTGAGGAAAACAGTGAGGCCTGGATTCACAACAGCCTTTGGAAGTGCAGGGCCCTTCCAGCTGAGCCCAGTGGGAGCTCTGGGGGCTCAGCCCCAAAAATCCAGCCTGGACACAGGTGCAGTGCTGCCCCAACCCCGGGCAGCAGAATTCCATAAATCCCTTTCATTGGTGAGGATTCACTCGCTCTCATGACAGGTTTTTTCCACTGGAAAAAAAAATCACAGCTTTGCTCTGGGTGAGATCTTGAAGGAACCAAAAAAAAAAAAAAATTAAGTTTCTTGCTGTCTGAAGTGAATTTTTATCATCTCACCCTTGGGCTGAGCAGCCTGGATGCTCCAGTCACGAGGGATTCAGCTCCACGTTTGAATCTTCCCCCGTTCCTCCCACGCTGGGCCCTGGGGCAGGATGGACCCTCGGGATCTGGAGCAGCTCTCCCCATTCCCTGCCCTCCAAAATGCACCATCAGAGGCCAGGAGGGCTCCTGTTTCCTCAGCCAGTGGCACCCAAGCAATTTTTGGGGCACAAGTGGGTTTTTCCAGCAGTTTTCCCTCTGTGGTAAAAGCCTCATTTGAGGCTGGAGCCATCTCTTGCCAACCCAGGGATGATTCCTGAATAAACAGGGGGCAAAAAAGGGGCTGAGGAGGGGAACTGAGGGAGAGAAGGGGCTGTGTGAGGTCTCTGTGCTCTGAAACAGCCACTGGGACAGATTGAAATGATGAATTTTGGGGCGGATCCAGCTTTCCCCCATGTTTGGAAGGACGGGCTGAGCTCAGCCCGTGGATGCTGGCTCCTGCCTCTCCCCACAGTGTGATGGAGAGGAGGAAAGTGGGGAGCTGGGCGAGCAGGACACCCCAGCTCCTCCTTTTTAACCCTTTAGCTGATCATATTTAACCCTTTTTAACCCATATCTTCACCCCAGTGGTCCTGAGACTGTCAACAGCCCTCCCTGGGTGACCCCAGAGCCCCCAAACCCTCTCATCCCCTCTGAAAAGATTCACCTCGGCTGGGAGTTGTTTCTGAGGGGTTATTTATTTTTTAATTTAATTAAAACAAAGCCCTTGTGTTGCCCATCTCACAGGGTGCCTCTCAGGGCGTTGATTTTGGCGTAGAGCAGCAGATTGTTGGTTGATTGTATAAAAGATGGATGGGTTTTTTTTTATTTTCCAGCAGAAAGCCTGGCTTTGTCTGTTCTCCCAGCCACGGTGGACGTGTCAGGTTCTTTTGTCTTTTAATTTATGTATTGATCTATCACGGGCTCAAATTAGTGGGAGAAATAAAAGGGATCAAAGAGCACGGGGCAAATGTTAAGTGCAGGTGGTGTTTCCTGGCTGAGATTCCAGGGGAAGGGAGCAGGAATTAACTCATTTGGATGTGGGATTGTCACTGGAGACAGGAGGGGAGCTGCTCCTTGTCCTGAGAGGATCTAAAATGTGGAAACACAGATCTGAAGTCCAAAAATCCATAAAAGCCCACCCCAGAGTCATTTCCTTGGCTCACAAATCCTGTGGGAAGAGACCCCCAGTGTCTGATGGATCCCACCCATAAATACCTACAGATATTCCACAGAAAAAAAAATCAGCTCTGGGTTCTCCTGCATTCCCCGGGTGTGAGGATTGCGGGGGGACACTCCAAAATTCTGCTTTTTGGCCAAAACTTCATCCTCGTGCTGTGAGTCTGCAGGACCCAGGCACCTGAGAGCTGCAAACCCACCTGTTCCCCGGGCAGGAGAGCTCCCGAAAAATAAAACACTGCTCCCACTTGGCTGAGCACTAATTTTGCTCCGATTTCAGGTGGCCCAAGAGCTCTGCACCGAGAATTTATTTTCACATTTGCCCTTTGTGGTAACAGGCTCGGTGTGAGGGCTCTTACACAAGCCCATTCATTTTGTTTATTTGATTTTGGGGAAGTCATATTCCTTTAAGAGGATTCCCACCCCTCAACTCCTCCCCTCGTGACACTTCCAAAGCCACATTTTGTCTGGAAAGGGTGGCAGTATTTTTAACCATATCACGCCAGGGAAGTATTAATAGCACAATGGGCTCGCTGAGCTGCTGCTGGGGCTGAATCCATATTTTAAACCCAAGCAACTAATTAGGAGCTGGGGAATAATTAGTGCTATACCCAGCTTTTCTTCAGCGCCCCCCCCCCAGCCCTTCCATTTTCAAAGATCCACGGCGAATGTCTGTGCTGGAATGTTCTGTGGCTGTTGAATATTTTATAGCCCCATTCCGTGTGGCTGTCAGCATCTCCCGTGCTGCATCCCCTGCCTGGGCTCTGACACTCTGGGAATCCGATCAGTGCCTGGAAAAAAAAAATGGAAAAACCCCGAGCCCCGAGCCCTGTGCCCCCATGGCAGCCCGATGCAGCTCGGAGCAGAGCCGGGGTTTATTTTTGAGCCCTCGGCAGGGAGGTGTTTACGGGCTGCCTGGAATAGCAGCAGCTCTGCCTGCTCCAGATGGAAATGCAAATTTGCGGGCTCGGCTCTCGGCAGGGGCGGGGAGGCTGCGGGGGAGAAATGGGTTTGGGAGCGGGGAGAGCTCCAGGATGGCTCCCAAAATGTGATCCTGGACACGGGGACGGAGGGAGGCAGCAGCCACAGGGACCCGGGCTGGTTTGAGGCGGGAGAATACACCTGCAGGGATGGGGATGGGAATAATGGGAATGGGAATGGGGATGGGAATGGGAATGGGGATGGGAGTAATGGGGATGGGAAAGGGAATAATGGGAATGAGAATAATGGGAATGGGAATAATGGGAATGGGGATGGGAATAATGGGGGTGGGAATAATGGGAATGGGGATGGGAATGGGAACGAGAGTGAGGATAGGAACAGGAATGGGAATGGGAATGAGAATGGGAATGGGAATGGGAACAGGAATAGGGTGATCGGAGTGGGAATAACGGGAATGGGAATGGGAACAGGAATGGGGTTGGGAATGGGAATGTCCTGCGGGATGCGCTGCTGGAGAGCGGAACCCGCGCCGGGGCCGCGCCCGCCCGTGGGAGCGCCGCTGGTGTGAATCCTCTGCTCTCTAATAATAGTTGGGCTTGTGATGGAGCCTCTCCCTCGCCCCTGCCTCTCCCCAGCCATCTGTTTCCAAGAAACTTGTGGAATTCGTGCGGCCGAGCTCGGGGCTGCATCCCTGGGAGGGGCAGCTGGTGGAGCTGGGGGCTGGGGGAGAGCTCCAGGCAGAGCTTTGGGGCTGCAGAGCCCCGTTTTCCTGGGAATTAAAGGATGGAAAACATCCCCGGGCAGGCTGGGAAGGGAATTCTGCTGTCCCCTGCCCAGGCTGGCTCAAAGGCAGCTCTGCTCCGGGAAAAAACCAGACCCTGCTGCAGCTGCTCGTGGGGAGCACCCCTGACCTTATTCCAGGGCCCTTTCTGAGTATTTTTGGGTATTTTTTGAGGAGGGAATCAGTGTTCCTGCAGCCTCTGTCTTTATTTCATTAGGATCTTACATCCTTCTGGTGCTGCAGAGCCCTGTCACCCCCATCACCGCAGGATTTGGGTGTCAGTCCCGTGGCTGCATCCCAAGGGGTGAACGTGACATTTCTGGGCTCTGTTGCCCCAATATCAAAGCAATTAATTGATATTTCCGTCCCTGTCGCCGCAGGCACAGTCACCATCTGTGCTCAGCTCTTTTCCTCCTCTCATTTAAGGGAGGAATTAACAGATTTCGAGTGAATTTCTCGAAAAAACAACCTGTCTGATCCGCAAAAAAATTCAATTATTTCCAACAGCGCATTGGGAGGTGCAAATTTATTCCGAAGGGAACATTTTCTTAATGGTGTTTTTCAGCATAAATATAGTACCAGTCTAAACACCTCCAGTAAACAAATATCAATTACCTTAAACGTTTCCTGCCCGTGGAAAAGCTTTCATTGTGAGGGAGACACTCCCTAAAAATCTTGGTTTGTTCTTCAGTTCCACGGGCTCCTCGGCTGCCTTTGCATTAAAATGCATTTTTTTTATCTGAAGATCAAGACTTTTTAAGGTTGGAAAAAAACCCTGAGATCATAAAGTGGATTGAAAGAGATCTTGCAGCCCTTCCCTACCTCTGAGATCCTTTTAAAATCCTGCTTCCTCCAGCGGGCTGGTTATTAAATCCCTCAAACTGATCCACTCGGGTCAGATAATACACTGGATTTCTAGTTTTAAAATAAACTTTGCTAATTCAGGGCTGTTTCCAGCCAGCCCTTGCAGGTATCACTATCCACAGTGCTCTAAAACATCCTCTGATTAACAAATGAGCTGTCACCACCATTGCTGCTTGAGGCTGGCAATTCAACACTCAGAAAACCACATTTTCTTATTGGAGATTAAATATTTTTGCAAGTTAAAAGAGCTGCCGTGGGCTGAGTTGTCACCTAATTGTGTCAGTCTCTTTGTGGGGTGTTTTGATAAGCACATCACAGCAGAGCCTTTAATCTTTGGGCTAAATCTGATCACGTCACAGCCCAAATTCACACCCACCAGGAGCCCTCTGCTGAGATCTGGATTTTTGTGTTTCACCCAGAGCAGGGTGGGCTGGGATGGAGCTGAGGGGCCTCAGGTTTGGGGTTTTGGTGGGGTCGAGCCCCCCTGGAGCACTGAGGGACACGGTTTGAAGTGGGTGCTTTTACTGGATTCTCCATGGCCATATCTGGTGATATTCCCAATTTCCAGAGCCTTTGTCCTTCCTGCTCTGGGAATATCTTCTGCAGGTCCTGCTGTGATCCTTTCTTTTCATCAAAAGGCAGAAATTCATCTGGCAGAAATTCATTCTGATGTTAAATTTGGGCTTGAAACGGCGTTTTTCTTCTCCAACCTGTTTTGGGGCTAAATGTGATGTGTCGGAGGATGCTTCTGCCACTGCTGCCTGGTCTCTTAGTGGTAAAACTGGAATTAAATAATAATTTAAAAAGCTTTTGTGGGTGATAAGGAATCCAGTAGATAAAAACTACCACAGCCACATGCTGAGGAGGGAAGAGTCTGTTTGGAACCGCAGTAAATGTGTCAATAAACACAAATCAAATGCAAATTAAATAAAAGGCTTTTCATACACTCCATTCTCCTCGAGATCAGACAAAAATAAATGCCACATAAACAAGTGGGGTTTATGAAACGCTCCAAAAATAAAACCACTCTTGCAACAAGGCCAAAAAAATGAGATTGCCTCCGTGTCTTTCCACCTGCTGGGAGCTCTTGTTCCTCTCTGTATCACAACAGTGCTCAAAGATTTTGGTTCAAATCAAAAGCAGCGGTGGCAGGTGTTGTAAAGGGGTTGGGGAAGAGCCTCATCCTAAAAGATAGGGCATGGAAAATGCCAGAGGAAAATGAGAGCAGATTCCCAATCCTCTTCCCAGCTCTGTCAATAAGTTTCCTCTTACATAAGAGAGTTCTTACCCGAAGGAAATATTTTTGGCTTTTAAGCCAATTCTGCAAAGGAAGGTGAGCTATGGTTGGGTTTTTTTTTTTTTTTTTTTTTCCTTTTTCTTTTTTTCTTTTTTTTTTTTTCCCCCAGAAAATCAGCTGGGAAGCGCTGGCATGACTCGTAGCTTTCTCTCAGCCTGCATTGCTCCTTCAAAGGCTGTAAAGAAAAGGAAAATATAAAGGAAATTTCCTGCTCCCCTCCCCAGGAGCGAGCACTGACTCAGGGCCCTCACACAGGTACCAGACCAAAAGCCCTGAGCCCAGGAAGCCTCGTTCCCTCTGGGAAATCCAGGGATCATCCCAGGATAAGCTCATTGATTTGACTCAAAAGCATTAATATTAAAGCCTCCAACACACTGCTGGGCTGCCCGGGTGATAATTAATAAATGATCGAGTGAGACACAGGCTGGTGGCAGGGCTGCTTTGTGTCCCCACAACGTTTCATCCAAGCACTCAAGATGTTTCCTTGGCAAACACGTGTGTCAGGGGTGACATGGATGTGTTTTCCCCGGGATGGAGCCGCCAGGGATGATCCCAAAGGGTCAAGCAGGCGCCTCAGATTTCAGATTTTGCACCTGGGGTCCCGTCAGTCCCACGGAAAGGTTCCACCACGCCGCTGGAAAATGGCTCTTCCCGTGGCCACCCCGGCAGAAGCCTCTCCCAATTCCAGCAGCTCTCGGCGGCTGGATGTGGTTTCCATGGAAATAGACGTCAGATCAGCAAAAAAACCAGGGCCGGTGTTTAAAATAATCTCTGTTTTGAAAGCTTCCTGCCTTTCTGTCACAATATTAACCTTCCTCAAGGTAGGATTCCTCTCTTTTTGGTGCAAAATCTTTGGGTTTTAGAGGGATGCATCGTGAAGGGGGTGGTCCCAGAAAAGTCCTTTTTTTTGGGATTTGAGGGTGTGGAGGCTGCTGGGCTGGGGCTGTAGAGGAGGATTTTGTTGTGTGTCCATGTGCCTTTTGTGTGGATTGACTCTTGGTGTGGCTGGAGCGTGGGAACCACCATGGGAACTGCAGGGGATTCATTTGTGTGGGACATGTGGACACGGAGTGAATTTGTTGGAAGCACGTTTGGGAGTGGGACACTTCCCTGGGGCTGGCAGTGGCATTGTCCTGGCGAGGGGAACACCCCCAGGGCAGATCTGTGCTCATTCCATGGAACAGACTCCACAAATGAGGGTTTTTCTGGATGTGCTCCAGGCTCGCTGGTGTCATCCCAAAGGAGATGACAAAACACTGTGGGGCTGTGCTGTGGTGGCTGTGACCCTGAGATGACCAAAGGGACTCGGTACTCATCTTGATGATGACCAAGAGCCCTGAAACCATGGTGGCCCTGAGGTGGCTGTGCCCGTATGTAGGTGACCATGTCTCTGAGGGGACCAAGGTCTCAAGGCAAGTGGCCGTGGCTCTGAGGTGACCATGGAAATGAGGTGACCAGGGATGTGAGGTGACCATGATCTTGTGGTGACCATGATCTTGTGGTGACCATGGCTCTGGATGACCTTGGCCATGAGGTGACCATGGCTGTGAGGTGACCATGGCTGTATGGTGACCATGGCTGTGAGGTGACCATGGCTGTATGGTGACCATGGCTGTGAGGTGACCATGGATCTGAGATGATCATGGCCATGAAGTGACCATGGCCATGAGGTGAGTGTGTGACTCTGGGTGACCATGGCTATGAGGTGACCATGGATTGGAGATGACCATGGCCATGAGGTGACCATGGCCATATAGTGACCATGGCCATGAGGTGACTGTGTCTCTGGGTGACCATGGCCATGAGGTGGCCGCAGCTCTGGGTGACCATGGCCATGAGGTGGCTGTGGCTCTGGGTGACCACGGCCATGAGGTGGCTGTGTCTCTGGGTGACCATGGCCATGAGGTGACTGTGGCTCTGGGTGACTGTGGCCATGAGGTGGCTGCAGCTCTGATNCTGTGTCTCTGGGTGACCATGGCCATGAGGTGACTGTGGCTCTGGGTGACTGTGGCCAGGAGGTGGCTGCAGCTCTGATCATCCCAGCCGGAGCTCCATTCCCCCATTCCCCCTGTCAGGCCAGACGCCCCCGAGCACAGCCCCAGCCCTGATGCCCCTGTCCTCCCCACCACAGGGGTGAGACACAAAGGGAGTCCCAGCAGCTCCGGGGGCAGGAGCGGGATCCCAGCGCGGGGCTCTGCGGGCCGGGGGTCCCTGGGGCCCGGGGGAGGTCCCGGTTCGGCCCCGCACCCCCGGCCCAGCCCGGGTCAATGGCGGGGGCCGCCGCCCCCCGCC